>CAWVNO010000061.1:2408400-2813400 GCA_963930645.1 Salticus scenicus
GAAGTATACTTATTAATACTTCTACCTCGGTAGCACAGTCTCCTACTTTTATAGTTTAAATTTTCTGTCTTGTTCTTTTAACTAAAAAACTTTAAAATCAACATAAAACTACACGTAAAAAACTTTGAGTTGTATAGATACAGTCATTTGCAAAAATTTAAAACCAGTAGCCGATTTTCAGTATTTTAACGCATTGCATCATTTGTGCAGATTATTACATCATCTCAGACGCATTCTACTGAGATAAATAAAAGTGCCCGGCACGTTGATTGAATTTTGTCGTAGACAATGCTGTTGCGTGTAATTATTGAATAGGTAAAAGACCTTCACTTACTGTCACAGAAAGGTCAGAAATAGTGACCCAGCTAGAAATTTAATTTTATGAATGTCAAGTAAGTTCGGGAGCAAATGTGAGCAAGACAGCTGTGCATAAAGTTGTTAGTAAATTTAAAATTTAGGGAAAAATCATGGACCTTATGCGTAGTTTCTTTATACTTGGGGTAAGTCAAGGTTTCCTTGCAGGTTTATGGGATGATAAACCAAAATCTTTAAAAACCCGAAAATAGTACTCAAATTGACGATGGTGCCTTTTGCGGCCAGAGAATGTCTATAGTATGGCAGGAGGTTCTTTGATCAATCTTCTTTCTCATCATATGATTATCACGTGCACTCGTTTTTCTAGGACGACCGCTTCTCTTAAGGTTAACAAATTTTCCCGAAATTTTATATTTACTGATAGCTTGATGCACAGTTGTCTTGCTTACATTTACCATCGAACTGTTTAGAAAATCCAATTTTATTCGGGGTCAATATTTCTGACCTTTTTGTAACAAAAATAATTCAAGTGGCGGCTGCAAAAAAAAAAAAAAAAAAAAACCTTAGAGTGTAAAGCATGCATATATATATTCCTACAGATGGAATTCATTGTCACCGTGAAAATCAGATAGGGTTGCCAGGTCAAAGCCGTCAAGTTTAAGAGAAACATCACTTCCGGTCAAAAATTTCATGGTTTCCTTACCCCACAAGTGTAAAGATGAAAACGGTGCTAAAATATAGAGAAGAATATGCTCTTAAAAATGGCACAGGGTTGTCTGAGGTCAAAACAGAGGTTGCCCGAGAAATAGAGGTTGCCTCAAAAATAGGGAGCGAATTTTAGTGATTTAATTACCTCACACATAAGATAAAACTGGTGCTAAGATGTAGAGAATATGCTTTTTAAAATGGTATAGGGTTGTCTATGGTTAAAACAGAGGTTGCCTCGAAAATAAGGGGGGAGGGGGATTTTAGCGATGTACTTATGTCACACAAAGTTGAAACCGGTACTAAAATGTAGAAAATATGCTGTTTAAATGACAAAGTGAAAAGTGTTACCTGGTCAAAACCATCAAGAAACAGAGGTTGCCTCTAAAAACCTAATTTGAAATTTCTTTAACGCAATGTGATTGAACCATTAAAATATTTTTAAAAGTATAAAGATTAAATTTTTTATGCTTAAGAGATAAAATTCGTGCAGTATTTAAGGATTTAAAATGGCGTAGTGTTTCCCGATCAAATTTGAATATAGCGGTCAACCTCGTAGACGCTAGCGAATTTTATAGATTTTTGAACAAAACGTTAAATTTAGAATGTTTGAAAAAAAATTTTTTTAATTGAAACTATGAATATTTAAAAGATGAAATTAGTACCAACATGTAAATTATAGAAGTTATTTTTGAAAATGGCACAGTGCTGCTTTGTCAAATCTCAAAAAGCGGTCAGCCTCGAAAAACAGGCAATTTTAAAAGCTTTTTAAGAGTGTTAGAAACATGTATCATATTTAAAAAAAATAATATCAATGAAATTATGAATATTTAAAATATTTGTGGTGCCTGAATTACACACATTTTACATAGATGTTATTTTTAAATGACATAAGGTTGCCTGGTCATATCTTTCAATCATAGCGGTCAACAGCGAAAAACTGACAAGTTTTAATGAATTCTTAACCATGTGTTAGAAAAAAAGAATGAAAAATATATTGGGGAAAAAAAAAAAGGATGTAATTATCAATATTTAAACATGAGATTGGTGCCATAATGTAAAGGGGAGGAAAAAGCCCGAGATTTAAAGGCTTGTTAACACAATTTCTTTATATGTATATAATACCTTATAAATAAAAACTAAAATAAATCCATTGAAAATACTTCGAACCACACTAGAAATACTTCCTTCCAACCAGCTGTTTCACGGTTGACAGCTACTTGCTGACAGATTTCACTAGACGAACCTATGCTATTCTTAAAAAAAAAAAAAAAAAAAAAAAAAATCTGCTCTACATATTCTAGCACCAGCCTTATTTTAAATATTCATAAAATAATATATTTCATCTTTATTCTTATTTTTTAACACTTGATTAAGTAATCTTTCAAACTTACCAATTTTTCGAAGCTTACTGCTATTTTTTGACAGATTTGACCAGGTAAACCTATGCCATTTAAAAGTAACTTCCATGTTTTACACTTTAGAACCAATTCAATTTTTCAAATATTCAAAATTTCACCTGTATATTTTAATACTGCTCATGTTTTTTGCATATTCCCTTAAAAACCTTTAAAAGTAGCTAATTTTTACAAGACTGACGGCTATTTCTTGACAAATTTGACCGGTTAACCCTATGCCATTTTAAAGCACCATACACGCTTTATATTTTGGCACGAACTTCATCTTTTAAGTGTCCAAAAAATGTAATTTTTTTTTTACATATTTCATGTATTAAAACCTTTAAATGAAGCTAGCTTTTTCGAGACAACTTTATTTTCTTGACGGTTTTGACCAGGCAACCTATGCTATGTTAAAAAGAATATTCTCTATAATTTAGCATCGGTTTTAACTTAAAGTGTGTGGGGTAAGTAATATTGCTAAAATTCGCCCCCTAACTTCAAAGCAACCTATGTTTGATGTTTTTGACCAGGCAACCTTATGTTTTACTAAAAAACATTGTTCTCTACATTTCAGTAATGGTTTCATCTTTTTATGTGTGTGTGTGTGCGTGCGTGCGCCTCTGTTTGCCAGATAACTAGTTTTGAACAGGCTAGCCTATGCCATTTTAAAGACCATATTATTCAATACATCTTAGCACCGATTTTATCTATGTGTATAAAGTAAATCGCTAATATGCCCCAATTTTCTAGGCAAACTCTTTGTTCGAAGCAACCTCTGTTTCAGCCACAGGCAATCCTATGCCCTTTTAAAGTGCATACTATTCTCTACGTTTTAGCACCGGTTTCATCTTTACACGTGAGGGGTAAGTAAATTTCTTAAATTTGACCTCTATTCTAGAGGCAACCTCCGATTCTTGACGGTTTTGACCAGGTAATCCTATACCATTTTAAAGAGCATATTAGTCTACATTTTAACACCGTTTCATCTTTACGCGTGTGAGATAAGTAATCAATGAAATTTTTGACCGGAAGCGAGGTTTTTCTTAAACTTGGCGGCTTTGATCAGGCAACTCTATCGGATTTTCATTGTAATAAATGAATTCTATCTGCAGAAGAGAAAAAAAAAAAAATCAGCTTTACAAGGATTTTTGCAGCTTTATAAGGTCAATTTTTTGCAGCCGTCGCTTGGACTATAAGTTAAGGCTTTTTTTTTTTTTTTTAAGCATTACAATGATTACAGGACAGCATTGTCTACAATAAAATCCAATAAACAATCGGCGATAAACGTGCCGGACGCTTATTTAAATCAACAGAATGCATCTGATGCAATCAGCACATGAGGTGACGCAATGATCTGCGCAAATGATGCAATTTTATAAAATTCTGAAAATCGGCTACTGGTCTTATACTTTTGCAAATGACTAGTTTATCGACAAAGAATAGGTTGAGAACATAATACGAGTCATTAAACACAAATCTAAATTTAAAAAAAATTTACTTTTAAATATTAAACTTTATAACAAAAATTCAATATGAGGGATTACCTTAAAAAACTGGCAGTTTTACTATTCCTTTACATTACTAATCATTAAAATTTTAATTTCCATAACAAATTAGTGTTAATTCTAAGCTACAGAATTAAGAACAAAAATTTAGAGTCAAGTTAAAAAAAATTAAGCTGCTTCACAAATCCGAATTTTAACATCTAATGCCACCAATACAAGGGTAGAATTTTGAATATTCTAAATAGTGATTTATTGCACTTATGCAATCATTTAGTATAAGAGTTACATTTTTTACAGTATGAGAAAATTACATACAGACAGTTACATCATTTAGTATAAGAGAGTTACACTGTAAATAAATTTACAGCTTTGTTTAAAAATTTTTCTTAATATATAAACATAATTAAAAAGTAGTTAAACGCCCAGTTTTCACAGAATTTATTATACATTTTTACAAGGATGGGAGCACTAGTGTATTGAAAACACATCATTCAACTGAATCTTTATGAACATTTATAAAAAATTTATCTTTATTATATGTTGTTCTGAAAGTTTTAAAAAACTTTACCGCTCATTGCCGGTTACACTGAACAGTTACACCCAACATTCACTAAAAACATTAAAGTTGGGATGGATTCAACGAGTTTTCATTGTGAAAACTAGTTTCTAAAATATTTAAAAATTAATCTTGATCGGCAGCACATAATTATGTATTGAAAGTTAAAGATTGACAGGAAAGAAAAACTGAAACTAAAAAAGAAATTGGTTTTATGTTAGTGTAAGGGGAGGGGGGGGGGTGTTAACTGGTGTTAACCCTTTGCGAAAATAAAAATTGAAATAATCTGCCGATAAAGACTAATGTGTGTTGAGATTTGACAAAGATAACTTAAAAAACTAAGTTTTAAATAAATGTTAAAAATTGTATGAAATATTAAAGCAATGCAGAACCTCATTCCATAAAACATCTTTACATTTTATGTAAATTATACCTAATTAGAACCATAAAATGTTCTGAGTATTATAAAATTAAAAACTAATTACATATATTTAAAGAAACATTGGAAAGTAAGATTCAGTTGAAAATTTGCAGTTGACCATCTGATCGCCGCCTATGGCTAAATCCGGTCACTCAGCAGTTTTTCCCAAATTACACTTATAATTTGGAATTATGCAACTAAGAATTTTTAGATATATTTTTATTTATTTTAAATTTTTAATAGCTATAAGAATTATAATCATGTGTATGGTTAAATTTTTTTTTATCTCAAGTTGAATTAAGGGGACAGTGGACATTTACTTAATGAAAATAGACCAAAGTTTTTTTTTTTTTTTTTAATTTCAAATATTACTGTACACAACGAAAGCTATCGTTCGCAAAAAAACTCAGGTTAATATGACTATTCTTTAAAAAGTTATAAGCATTTAAAGATGTTAAAGACAAGTGTGAAAATAAACTTCATATGAGTTTCTCAAAACGCAAATTTTTACGTTTTTGTGTCTTCAAAATGCTCCATGCACCTTAATTTTGGATGAAAATCCATGAAGTTTATAATTTAGCTTCATTTTCCATTAATTAAAACTTGCTATGCATTTTAGAATCTGATTTCAGAAAGTTTATTAAAAACTAATTAAAACTCAATTAACTGCGAAATTATGACAACAAATTAAGGTATATAAAAAACAATTTCTAAACAAAACACTATTCAAGGAATTTAAGTAATAGTAACTTGTTTATGGTGTATTTATGAGTGCTTTAAAGGCGAAATTGAGATAAAATTTAAAATTTTGGAACGCATGGAACATAAAATTTAATAATATTTTTAACTTAAATTAAAAATTATATATTTGTAATAAAATTTTAAAGGGTACTTGATACACTTATATTAAAATACATAACTACACAATATATCTTTATTAAAACAAATTTAAAAAAAAGTAAGTTTTAAAAAAATGTTAACGTCTACTGTCCCCTTAAGCAATTTAGTACATTCAAAAACTGCAGTGGAAATATTACACTTTTTAAAAGCCATTAGTGGCTTAAAAACAAATTGTGATTTTCCATAAAAAATTCTTCCAGGAGTTTGGCAAAAGCCAAACCCTTTTTAAAAGGATTAATTTTCTACAGATCAATCCTAAAAAGGATGTCTGGGGCCAAAATGGGGTACAAATCATGGTACAAATTTTAAGGTGCCTGCCTAGTGTCGGGGGTCATTTTATATAATAATTGAAAAATTGCATATTTATGTGCATTACATAATACAATATAGTTAGAAACAGCGAATAACAAAAAGTATGCAAATTTTAAAATATTGATATTTAGGCTCAAAATATAAGATTTACCGAAAATTGCGTTTTAAAAAAGGTAGGCAGGCACCTTAAATCTAAAATACAGAACTAATTTTTTCAGATTATGAAGTTTAGTCGATGATTCACACCTGTAAAAAAGAAAAAAATAATTTAAGCATTGTATAAAGACAATAGTCAAACTAATACATTTTTATTTAATCAAGTATTACCAAAATATTACCGTTATAACTACTACTATCTTTAGTATCAAAGACATGATCTACTATACAAACTAACGCCTTTAAACGCGCTTCAATAATTTATCCCTTTGTTTAAAAATATAAAAAAAATTGGAACAAACATATACTGCATTATATTACATTTAAAATAAAATTATTTTCGATGTTTAAAAAGAGATTCAGAAATTGAAAATAGTTAACGAAACGCTACATATAATACGATGTTACTCCTTTAATTCAGTGAACTAACTGCTTAACCACCGACCAAGTTCGAGAGAAAAAGCAACCAAGAAAAAGCAACCAAGTTCGAGAGAAAAAGCAACCAAGAAAAAGCAACCAAGTTCGAGAGAAAAAGCAACCAAGAAAAAGCAACCAAGTTCGAGAGAAAAAGCAACCAAGAAAAAGCAACCAAGTTCGAGAGAAAAAGCAACCAAGAAAAAGCAACCAAGTTCGAGAGAAAAAGCAACCAAGAAAAAGCAACCGAGAAAAAGCAACCAAGAAAAAGCAACCAAGAAAAAGCAACCAAGTTCGAGAGAAAAAGCAACCAAGTTCGAGAGAAAAAGCAACCAAGTTCGAGAGAAAAAGCAACCAAGTTCGAGAGAAAAAGCAACCAAGTTCGAGAGAAAAAGCAACCAAGTTCGAGAGAAAAAGCAACCAAGTTCGAGAGAAAAAGCAACCAAGTTCGAGAGAAAAAGCAACCAAGTTCGAGAGAAAAAGCAACCAAGTTCGAGAGAAAAAGCAACCAAGTTCGAGAGAAAAAGCAACCAAGTTCGAGAGAAAAAGCAACCAAGTTCGAGAGAAAAAGCAACCAAGTTCGAGAGAAAAAGCAACCAAGTTCGAGAGAAAAAGCAACCAAGTTCGAGAGAAAAAGCAACCAAGTTCGAGAGAAAAAGCAACCAAGTTCGAGAGATTTTGAAGAAACACTGGAGTCTAAGCATTTATGAAATTTAACATTCTAGTCTTCTCCTGCGTTTAAATTCATTTAACTTTTACTTAAAATATTAACATTAATAAAGTTACTTTATTAAGCTAACAATAAAATACGAAAAATTTTTCACATTTTACTTTGCTAAACCATTCATAATACTAATTATGTAAAAATCCTTTAAAAACATTTTTATATTTTAATTAAAATTTTGGTAATAAGAAACCATTTTGCTCACTGTAGTATGTAAATTAGAATAATTTTAACTCGCACATTTTAAAAGAATACTATCACTTTACAAATTTATATGTAAAACGCATTAGTTAGATTTACATGGAAATTACTTAGTTTCAGCTGAACTCCATTTACTCCTGAAAAAATTTATAAAAAGATATTTCATACATTATATTATACTAGAATTACAAAACAATTAAAATTTAGCTTTTTCCTGTAGTTTAAAGTAAAAAATAGTAATGTCTATTCTAAAAAGCAAAGAGTTTTTATAGTTTCTAATTTTTCAAAAAAAAAATAAATAAAAACAATACACCTGATTTATAGAAATAGACTAGGCGCTTCTCAGGATACACTGATCTTTAAATTGACGAAGAAAAATAACTTCAGGATAGCTGGAAACCTATTTAGAGAAAAAAAAAAAGAAAAGAAATTTCTTTAGATTTGTCAAACTCATTTTCTCGATCTATGGAACTAGTTAGGATAAAATTTATAACTTACTGTTGATTTTTAAAAATCAAAGTCTGAACTGAATCACCATCTAAAAAGCAGGTAGCCGAGACGTTTCTGGAAATGGAAATAAAAAAGCGATCTGTATAAAAATAAAGGTAAGTTTCTATAAAATTTACTTTAAAACAAAGCTTTTTTATTAATTTTTATGTCAAGAAAAATATATATACGTTTACCTGATTTAAAGCCTTCAGGGTGAGGGAAGCTTTTCGCCGCTGCTCAGGAACTAGGACTGGATACACTGATGACTTCATGGTACGTGGTAAGCTAATTTGAGAATAAAAAATATAGAAAATTTTCGTTAGATTTGACAAATACTCATTTTTCTCAATCTATAGAACTGGTTAAAAGCGACCAAGTTCGAAAGATTTTGTAGAAGCACATGAGTCTAAGCTTTTATGAAATTTAAACCGAGGAGAAGACTAGAATCTACCACAATGCCATGAATGTTAAATAAATATAATTTTTACTTAAAATATTAATATGAATAAAGTTACTTTATTAAGCTAACAATAAAATAGGAAAAAATTTTCACATTCTACTTTGCTAAACGATTCATAATGTTAATTATGTTAAAATTTTTTAAAAACATATTTTTATATTTTAATTAAAATTTTGGTATTAAAGAAACCATTTTGCTCACTATACTATGCAAATTAGAATAAGTTTACCTCGTACATTTTAAAAGAATACTATCACTTTACAAATTTATATGTAAAACGCATTAGTTTGAATTACATCGTAATTACATAGTTTCAGCTGAACTGTACTATTGAAAATAGAAAAAAAAAATGTATAAAAAGATATTTCCATACATTATACTAGAATTATAAAAAGAATTTAAATTTAGCTTTTTGCTGTAGTTTAAAGTAAAAAAATGTCTATTCTAAAAAGCAAAAAGTTTATAGTTTCTAATTTTTCAAAAAAAAAAAATAAATAAATAAATAAATAAATAAAAACAATAAACCTGATTTATAGAAAGAGACTAGGCGCTTCTCGGGATACACTGATCTTTAAATTGACGAAGAAAAATAACTTCAGGATAGCTGGAAACCTATTTAGAGAGGAAAAAAAGAGAAATTTCTTTAGATTTGTCAAACTCATTTTTCTCGATCTATGGAACTAGTTAGGATAAAATTTATAACTTATTGTTGATTTTTAAAAATCAAAGTCTGAACTGAATCACCATCTAAAAAGCAGGTAGCCGAGACGTTTCTGGAAATGGAAATAAAAAAGCGATCAGTATAAAAATAAAGGTAAGTTTCTATAAAATTTACTTTAAAACAAAGCTTTTTATATTAACTTTATGTCAAGAAAAAAAATATATACGTTTACCTGATTTAAAGCCTTCAGGGTGAGGGAAGCTTTTCGCCGCTGCTCAGGAACTAGGACTGGATACACTGATGACTGATGGAAAGCTAATTTGAGAATAAAAAATATAGAAAATTTTCGTTAGATTTGACAAATACTCATTTTTCTCAATCTATAGAACTGGTTAAAAGCGACCATGTTCGAAAGAATTTGAAGAAGCACATGAGTCTGAGCTTTTATGAAATTTAAACCCAGGAGAAAACTTTAATCTACCACAATGCAATGAATGTTAAATTCATTTAATTTTTAATTAAAATATTAACATGAATAAAGTTACTTTATTAAGCTAACAATAAAATAGGAAAAAAATTTCACATTCTACTTTGCTAAACCATTCATAATGCTAATTATGTAAAAATCCTTTAAAAACATTTTTATATTTTAATTAAAATTTTGGTATTAAGAAACCATTTTGCTCACTGTCTTACGTAAATTAAAATACATTTAAATCTTACATTTTAAAAGAATACTATCACTTTACAAATTTATATGTAAAACGCATTAGTTTGATTTACATGGAAATTACTTAGTTTCAGCTGAACTCGATTTACTCCTGAAAAAATTTATAAAAAAAGATATTTCATACATTATATTATACTAGAATTACAAAACAATTAAAAATTTAGCTTTTTCCTGCAGTTTGAAGTAAAAAATAGTAATGTCTATTCTAAAAAGCAAAGAGTTTTTATAGTTTCTAATTTTTCAAAAAAAAAAAATAAAATAAAAACAATACACTTGATTTATAGAAATAGACTAGGCGCTTCTCAGGATACACTGATCTTTAAATTGACGAAGAAAAATCACTTCAGGATGGCTGGAAACCTATTTAGAAAAAAAAAAGAAATTTCTTTAGATTTGTCAAACTCATTTTTCTCTATCTATGGAACTAGTTAGGATAAAATTTAACTTACTGTTGATTTTTAAAAATCAAAGTCTGAACTGAATCACCATCTAAAAAGCAGGTAGCCGAGACGTTTCTGGAAATGGAAATAAAAAAGCGATCTGTATAAAAATAAAGGTAAGTTTCTATAAAATTTACTTTAAAACAAAGCTTTTTTATTAATTTTTATGTCAAGAAAAATATATATACGTTTACCTGATTTAAAGCCTTCAGGGTGAGGGAAGCTTTTCGCCGCTGCTCAGGAACTAGGACTGGATACACTGATGACTTCATGGTACGTGGTAAGCTAATTTGAGAATAAAAAATATAGAAAATTTTCGTTAGATTTGACAAATACTCATTTTTCTCAATCTATAGAACTGGTTAAAAGCGACCAAGTTCGAAAGATTTTGTAGAAGCACATGAGTCTAAGCTTTTATGAAATTTAAACCGAGGAGAAGACTAGAATCTACCACAATGCCATGAATGTTAAATAAATATAATTTTTACTTAAAATATTAATATGAATAAAGTTACTTTATTAAGCTAACAATAAAATAGGAAAAAATTTTCACATTCTACTTTGCTAAACGATTCATAATGTTAATTATGTTAAAATTTTTTAAAAACATATTTTTATATTTTAATTAAAATTTTGGTATTAAAGAAACCATTTTGCTCACTATACTATGCAAATTAGAATAAGTTTACCTCGTACATTTTAAAAGAATACTATCACTTTACAAATTTATATGTAAAACGCATTAGTTTGAATTACATCGTAATTACATAGTTTCAGCTGAACTGTACTATTGAAAATAGAAAAAAAAAAATGTATAAAAAGATATTTCCATACATTATACTAGAATTATAAAAAGAATTTAAATTTAGCTTTTTGCTGTAGTTTAAAGTAAAAAAATGTCTATTCTAAAAAGCAAAAAGTTTATAGTTTCTAATTTTTCAAAAAAAAAAATAAATAAATAAATAAAAACAATAAACCTGATTTATAGAAAGAGACTAGGCGCTTCTCGGGATACACTGATCTTTAAATTGACGAAGAAAAATAACTTCAGGATAGCTGGAAACCTATTTAGAGAGGAAAAAAAGAGAAATTTCTTTAGATTTGTCAAACTCATTTTTCTCGATCTATGGAACTAGTTAGGATAAAATTTATAACTTATTGTTGATTTTTAAAAATCAAAGTCTGAACTGAATCACCATCTAAAAAGCAGGTAGCCGAGACGTTTCTGGAAATGGAAATAAAAAAGCGATCAGTATAAAAATAAAGGTAAGTTTCTATAAAATTTACTTTAAAACAAAGCTTTTTATATTAACTTTATGTCAAGAAAAAAAATATATACGTTTACCTGATTTAAAGCCTTCAGGGTGAGGGAAGCTTTTCGCCGCTGCTCAGGAACTAGGACTGGATACACTGATGACTGATGGAAAGCTAATTTGAGAATAAAAAATATAGAAAATTTTCGTTAGATTTGACAAATACTCATTTTTCTCAATCTATAGAACTGGTTAAAAGCGACCATGTTCGAAAGAATTTGAAGAAGCACATGAGTCTGAGCTTTTATGAAATTTAAACCCAGGAGAAAACTTTAATCTACCACAATGCAATGAATGTTAAATTCATTTAATTTTTAATTAAAATATTAACATGAATAAAGTTACTTTATTAAGCTAACAATAAAATAGGAAAAAAATTTCACATTCTACTTTGCTAAACCATTCATAATGCTAATTATGTAAAAATCCTTTAAAAACATTTTTATATTTTAATTAAAATTTTGGTATTAAGAAACCATTTTGCTCACTGTCTTACGTAAATTAAAATACATTTAAATCTTACATTTTAAAAGAATACTATCACTTTACAAATTTATATGTAAAACGCATTAGTTTGATTTACATGGAAATTACTTAGTTTCAGCTGAACTCGATTTACTCCTGAAAAAATTTATAAAAAAAGATATTTCATACATTATATTATACTAGAATTACAAAACAATTAAAAATTTAGCTTTTTCCTGCAGTTTGAAGTAAAAAATAGTAATGTCTATTCTAAAAAGCAAAGAGTTTTTATAGTTTCTAATTTTTCAAAAAAAAAAAATAAAATAAAAACAATACACTTGATTTATAGAAATAGACTAGGCGCTTCTCAGGATACACTGATCTTTAAATTGACGAAGAAAAATCACTTCAGGATGGCTGGAAACCTATTTAGAAAAAAAAAAAAAAAAAAAGAAATTTCTTTAGATTTGTCAAACTCATTTTTCTCTATCTATGGAACTAGTTAGGATAAAATTTAACTTACTGTTGATTTTTAAAAATCAAAGTCTGAACTGAATCACCATCTAAAAAGCAGGTAGCCGAGACGTTTCTGGAAATGGAAATAAAAAAGCGATCTGTATAAAAATAAAGGTAAGTTTCTATAAAATTTACTTTAAAACAAAGCTTTTTTATTAATTTTTATGTCAAGAAAAATATATATACGTTTACCTGATTTAAAGCCTTCAGGGTGAGGGAAGCTTTTCGCCGCTGCTCAGGAACTAGGACTGGATACACTGATGACTGATGGAAAGCTAATTTGAGAATAAAAAATGTAGAAAATTTTCGTTAGATTTGACAAATACTCATTTTTCTCAATCTATAGAACTGGTTAAAAGCGACCAAGTTCGAAAGATTTTGTAGAAGCACATGAGTCTAAGCTTTTATGAAATTTAAACCGAGGAGAAGACTAGAATCTACCACAATGCCATGAATGTTAAATAAATATAATTTTTACTTAAAATATTAATATGAATAAAGTTACTTTATTAAGCTAACAATAAAATAGGAAAAAATTTTCACATTCTACTTTGCTAAACGATTCATAATGTTAATTATGTTAAAAATTTTTAAAAACATATTTTTATATTTTAATTAAAATTTTGGTATTAAAGAAACCATTTTGCTCACTATACTATGCAAATTAGAATAAGTTTACCTCGTACATTTTAAAAGAATACTATCACTTTACAAATTTATATGTAAAATGTATTAGTTTGAATTACATCGTAATTACATAGTTTCAGCTGAACTGTACTATTGAAAATAGAAAAAAAAAATGTATAAAAAGATATTTCCATACATTATACTAGAATTATAAAAAGAATTTAAATTTAGCTTTTTGCTGTAGTTTAAAGTAAAAAAATGTATTCTAAAAAGCAAAAAGTTTATAGTTTCTAATTTTTCAAAAAAAAAAAAAAATAAATAAATAAATAAATAAATAAATAAAAACAATAAACCTGATTTATAGAAAGAGACTAGGCGCTTCTCGGGATACACTGATCTTTAAATTGACGAAGAAAAATAACTTCAGGATAACTGGAAACCTATTTAGAGAGGAAAAAAAGAGAAATTTCTTTAGATTTGTCAAACTCATTTCTCTCGATCTATGGAACTAGTTAGGAAAAATTTATAACTTATTGTTGATTTTTAAAAATCAAAGTCTGAACTGAATCACCATCTAAAAAGCAGGTAGCCGAGACGTTTCTGGAAATGGAAATAAAAAAGCGATCAGTATAAAAATAAAGGTAAGTTTCTATAAAATTTACTTTAAAACAAAGCTTTTTATATTAACTTTATGTCAAGAAAAAAAATATATACGTTTACCTGATTTAAAGCCTTCAGGGTGAGGGAAGCTTTTCGCCGCTGCTCAGGAACTAGGACTGGATACACTGATGACTGATGGAAAGCTAATTTGAGAATAAAAAATATAGAAAATTTTCGTTAGATTTGACAAATACTCATTTTTCTCTATCTATAGAACTGGTTAAAAGCGACCATGTTCGAAAGAATTTGAAGAAGCACATGAGTCTGAGCTTTTATGAAATTTAAACCCAGGAGAAAACTTTAATCTACCACAATGCAATGAATGTTAAATTCATTTAATTTTTAATTAAAATATTAACATGAATAAAGTTACTTTATTAAGCTAACAATAAAATAGGAAAAAATTTTCACATTCTACTTTGCTAAACCATTCATAATGCTAATTATGTAAAAATCCTTTAAAATCATTTTTATATTTTAATTAAAATTTTGGTATTAAGAAACCATTTTGCTCACTGTCTTACGTAAATTAAAATACATTTAAATCTTACATTTTAAAAGAATACTATCACTTTACAAATTTATATGTAAAACGCATTAGTTTGATTTACATGGAAATTACTTAGTTTCAGCTGAACTCGATTTACTCCTGAAAAAAATTATAAAAAAAGATATTTCATACATTATATTATACTAGAATTACAAAACAATTAAAAATTTAGCTTTTTCCTGCAGTTTGAAGTAAAAAATAGTAATGTCTATTCTAAAAAGCAAAGAGTTTTTATAGTTTCTAATTTTTCAAAAAAAAAATAAATAAAATAAAAACAATACACTTGATTTATAGAAATAGACTAGGCGCTTCTCAGGATACACTGATCTTTAAATTGACGAAGAAAAATCACTTCAGGATAGCTGGAAACCTATTTAGAAGAAAAAAAAAAAAAAAAAAGAAAAAAGAAATTTCTTTAGATTTGTCAAACTCATTTTTCTCTATCTATGGAACTAGTTAGGATAAAATTTATAACTTACTGTTGATTTTTAAAAATCAAAGTCTGAACTGAATCACCATCTAAAAAGCAGGTAGCCGAGACGTTTCTGGAAATGGAAATAAAAAAGCGATCTGTATAAAAATAAAGGTAAGTTTCTATAAAATTTACTTTAAAACAAAGCTTTTTATATTAACTTTATGTCAAGAAAAAAAATATATACGTTTACCTGATTTAAAGCCTTCAGGGTGAGGGAAGCTTTTCGCCGCTGCTCAGGAACTAGGACTGGATACACTGATGACTGATGGAAAGCTAATTTGAGAATAAAAAATATAGAAAATTTTCGTTAGATTTGACAAATACTCATTTTTCTCAATCTATAGAACTGGTTAAAAGCGACCATGTTCGAAAGAATTTGAAGAAGCACATGAGTCTGAGCTTTTATGAAATTTAAACCCAGGAGAAAACTTTAATCTACCACAATGCAATGAATGTTAAATTCATTTAATTTTTAATTAAAATATTAACATGAATAAAGTTACTTTATTAAGCTAACAATAAAATAGGAAAAATTTCACATTCTACTTTGCTAAACCATTCATAATGCTAATTATGTAAAAATCCTTTAAAAACATTTTTATATTTTAATTAAAATTTTGGTATTAAGAAACCATTTTGCTCACTGTAGTACGTAAATTAGAATACGTTTAACTCGTACATTTTAAAAGAATACTATCACTACAAATTTATATTTAAAACGCATTAGTTTGATTTACATGGAAATTACTTAGTTTCAGCTGAACTCTATTTACTCCTGAAAAAATTTATAAAAAAGATATTTCATACATTATATTTTACTAGAATTACAAAACAATTAAAATTTAGCTTTTTCCTGTAGTTTAAAGTAAAAAATAGTAATGTCTATTCTAAAAAGCAAAAAGTTTTTGTAGTTTCTAATTTTTCAAAGAAAAAAAAAATACACCTGATTTATAGAAATGGCCTTAAGGGAAGAGGAAAGTTTTAGCCGCTTCTCGGGATACACTGATCTTTAAATTGACTAAGAAAAATCACTTCAGGGCACCTGGAAACCTAATTGGAGAAAAAATTTCGTTAGATTTGTCAAACTCAATTTTCTCGATCTACAGAACTAGTTAGGATAAAATTTATAACTTACTGCTGATTCTTAAAATCAAAGTCTGAACTGAATCACCATCTACAAAGCAGGTAGCTGAGATGTTTCTAGAAATGGAACGGAATTAAAAAATCTTTATAAATTTTAGTAGAATTCCGAAGAATTTTAACTTCAGGAAAATCATTATCTTAAGTATATATATATATATATATATATATATATATATATATATATATATATATATATATATATATATATATATATATATATATATATATATATATAAATATATATATATATTTTAAACAAAGCTTTTTATATTTACTAACTTTTATGTAAAAAAAAAAAAAAAAAAAAAAAAAAAAAAAAACTACCTACCTGATTTAAAGAAATGGCCTTCAACGAGAGTGAAGGTTTTCTCAGCTGCTCAGGATAGACTGATCTTTATATTGACGTCGAAACAAAATCTCGCAGAACATTCATTTCATCACTTGAAGGTAAAGGGAAGCTAATGAAAGAATGTAGAGACAGTTAGAAAGGTTTGGTTAGATTTGAAAAGCAGTCGTTTTTCAAGGGGAAGAGTTTTAACTTACTTGATTCCTGTAATCAAAGCCTGATGATTCGAAACTGGCATTTATAAACCAGGCAGTTGAGACTTATATTATTTGTACTGTCCTTTCATTGTTTGGATCGTCCATCGCAGTTTTCTGTGACTCATCATATCAGCTGACAATTCTTCTGACCAACGTACCCGGACAACTAAAGCGGTTGTTATTGAAACTATTAGCAGCCGTTGTATTGATGACAAAATTTCAATACGAGATTTCTTTTAATTTATGTATGTATCAAAATATTAGGACTACACATGAATCAAAGTTGAGACGCAATGCAAAATATCCAACTACAACGAAATAACTCCGTGTATTTTAAATGTAGTGAACGCTAGCGACTTTAATCTTAACAATTCAGGTATTAAAGTTTTGTGGCGAAATAAGCAATTATGAGCTACTGTAGATTTTTATAAAGAATCTTCTGCATTAACATATATATATGAATTAAATTCAGGTTGTATATTTTCTTATTACACTAATGCTATTTTTTTCCTTTAAGCTCCACGAAATTTTATTTTAACACATGATTAAAATTTCTAAAACTGTCTAGTTATATTCAGCCTTTAAAACGCATATCTATTCAATGGGTTATTCAGACTAACATCAGATATACATGTTAACATTTAAATGGGGAGAACACATGAAATCTCCATTTTGTAACACAATGCCCAAGTTAATCTGATATTTGAAAGATGGGAAGTGAATATTTAGAACACACACTTAAACAAAAAATGTTACTGAAAAGGATTAAGTGTTAATAGAATAGTAAGTATTATGGCAAGTTATCTTTGGAAAAAAAAAACTTTGCCGGCCGGGCTTAAATTAAAAACCGACATTGGTCACAAGTGGAGACAGGAGGGTCACAGGAGGGTATATAGAATGCTAAAGAGAGAAAAATGGAATTAAAAAAGTGATATCTAAAAAATAAAAGATATTACGGTAAATTATACTAGATTAGTTAGACAAACTTAAACGCCAAGAAGTATCCTTCACTACACAGGGTAAGCTCAGAGCTTGATTAAGGGGGAAGCACATTATCTCCGCTCTCACCGGAATATTTTTACAATTATTTTTTACTTCATGTCATAGAAATTCCACGCTTTGACGAGGAAATATTTTTTATAAAAAATGAACGGTGTAAAGCAATCCAACTTACTCACCGTTATTAGACAACAGAATTCTTTTAAAATAGTTTTAATGAGAATTTTGTGTTTATTATAGGAGGAAAGTATTTGTTAAAACATAACGGTGTAAGTATAAATAATGTGTGCTTCCCCCTTCATCAGGCTCTGGGTAAGCTGGTCATCTTTTACATTTAACAGGAAGATACTTAGAATGCTAAAGAGAAAAATGGAAATGAAATTAAAAAAAGTGATATGTAAAACATGAAAGATATTTCTATATACTATAGATAAATATATTAAAGATATTCTATATAATAAAGATATGTCCATGAATCTATAAAATTCAATAGTTTGAATTATATCGAAGTTTTAGTTAAAGCTAAACTCCATTTACTATTTTAAAAATAAAATTAAAAAGCGATCTGTACAAAATGATATTTCTATAAAATTCACTAGAATTCTGAAGAATTTTATTATTAACAAAAACAAGTTATAAGTAAAATATAGGAATGCCTTTCTTTTAAAACAGAAAGTTTCTTATATTTTTCTAATTTTTTTTTATGTAAAATAAAGGAAAAAATACATCCGATTCGGAGAAATCGCCTCGGAAGAAAACGTTGAGTTGTTTGAACTTTTTTTCGGTCTCTTGAAAAATCAACAATATGGAATTACATTCTTTTTACTTATCAGTATAGAAATAAAAAAAACTCATTTGTTTGAATTATATATTTTCAGCTGAAATCCATTTAGTATTTCTGAAATAAAAAACTGTATAAGACATTGTTTTACATTATACTACAAATTTCGAAGAATTTACACAGCAAAAACAAATTTTAAGTAAAAAATAGTGTATTCTAAAAAACAAAGATTTTTATAGTTTCCATTTTTTATATGAAATAAGTGAATCTACCTATACCTGATTTCAAGAAAATGACTTCATGCAGAGTGAAGGTTTCCGTCTAAGTATCCTTATCTCGAATCCATGTTGACGTCGAAGCAACATTCTTACTCTCAAATTTTTTTCATCATTTGAAGATACAAGGAGAACTAGCGAGAAAAAGAAATAGACAGTTAGAAAGATTTGGTTAGAATTAGAGAAAAATGACCATTGTATTCACCTCTTTGAAATGAACACTTTGAATCAAATTTTATTATGTTAAGTAACCTATATTTAGACCGTTACGTCACTGATTGAGAAAAGCTTACTACAGTTTAAAAAAAGTTATGAAAACTTTACAGGCAAAAGTTTTTTTATGTTAGAAATAAACCGACTGTTTATAAGGTTATAGAACCACTTAATATATGTAGTTTGTCATTATTTTAAAAAATAAGCTATTTAAGATAATGCTTTATGCTTATGTAACGTAAATAAAGTTAGAGGAATAAAATAAATTAAACACTGCACTATCTTCATTTAAAAATATGTATGTTGGAACATACATCACTAAGAGGTTCTAAATTAATCCACTGCCTTATGTCCATGTAACTTAAGTTTTACAACCCCACCCCCGTCCAATCGTAAAATAAATTTATCTCCGAAAGTAAATTGCGTGTGGAAGTACAAAATTTCAATACATGTACAAAACAAATATTACGAATTATAGCTAGAAATTCGCTTTACACAAGAATTTTGGCTGAATATGAAAGCGACAGAAATTAGAAATCTTTTTCAAGGCCAATGCACCTTCAATCTAAAAACTGAATCTTAAGCGATAGTACTCTTTTTTTAAACCTGGTTTAAAAAATAAAATACGGAGTACTGTTCCTCTTAAAGGAATGAATTTTTTAAAATTCACTCACAAATTGAGTTTACCTAACTTTAACTGCAAAATTATAATGGAAGTTACTATAAAATATTCTCCCGGAAAAATGTTAAGTTTCTTATGGCGACAATAGACTTAAAGATTAGACAATAGATTGATAAAGATTGACAATAGTCAAGTATTCCAAAAACTTCGCATTAATGCAAGAAGTTTCAAATACAATCACAGGGATGAACACGGGCGCATAACTCGTACCTCTATCAATGTAACAAAATTGTCTGTTTAAATCAACGATACTATAGGGAGAAAAATTTCTTAAAGAGATACCGGTATGAATTCTGCACCCGTGTTCCATCCCTGCAATCATATATAAGGATTAAAATGCCATATTAACAATTCAATTTATAATTAAGTTACCAATTTTTGTTTTTAAGGGTTACATAAGAATAAAATTAGCTTTTAATTATTTTTACAGTAACTTTTAGATGGTTATTTAAATGTCAGTGTACATATTTTAGATACAAGCATGACTAAACAATAAAATTTAATTTTTGTAAAAAAAAAAAAAATTAAAAAAATGTTTTAAAAATGTTTCAAAGTTTTAAAAAACAAGAACTGAAAAAAATTAAGTTTTGATTTAAGTCAAAAAAGAGAAAAAAAAAAAAAAAAAAATTAAATTATGCTTTATGAAGAATAAACAAAAAATTATCGTTTTAAACTTTAAGCACCTACTTAAAAATTAGTTTTCAAAAACTAATTTTAGAACTTACATTTTATAACAGGTGCAATTAACTCATATTAATAAACATCATGGAATGAAGAAAAATAAAATTGCTATCTATTACTAATATAATTTCACATTTCAGTAAGCCTGAATTATTGATTTCTAGTCCAATTTAGCAAATTAGAAGGTCTACTCTCGCCTTAAAAAACAATGAATAGCTTTAAAATTTAAACTAAAAATAAAATTTTCTTCATTTACTTTATGCCACTACCCCAAGTTCATAAATGAACTATAATCGAGAGTTGAAATTTCAAAGTTTTTGCTTCGACCAAGCAGCATAATCAGGTGATCGCGTATCAAGATTTACGTTGCACAATTGTCAATATATGTGCAACACATGGGATATGGTTAAAGTTAAAATATATTTTATGGGTTGAGTTTGAAGGGTTGGTTGTTTGATTGACTCGTTGGGATTTTACGTAGCACAATGAGGTTGAAGGGGTTTAAGACGACAGTGGCTAATAACATTACAGTCGGCTGCAAAATCATTCGAGCACTAGCCAATAATTCCTATATTTAAAAAGTACACTTAAGACTCTTTTGCTAAGTAAATCCTTGTCGAATCATGTTCTTAGACTGATTAAGAACATGACTCGACAAGGATTTATTTAACAAAGCTGTATTAAGTGTACTTTTTTTTGGCAAGGATTATTGCTAGTGCTCGAAAAATTTTGCAGCCGACTGTATATGAATCTGCAAATAACGGGAGGCATACTATTGTAACAATCGCAGCTATCGTAGATCACGTCGGATCGTACACTGTAAAAAAAAAACTATTACCAGCTGCAATCTGTGATTTACAGTCGGCTGCAAAATTATTCGAGCACTAGCCAATAATTCCTATATTAAAAAAGTGCACTTAAGACTGTTTTGTTAAATGAATCCTTGTCGAATCATGTTCTTAGACTGACTAAGGACATGACTCGATAAGGATTTATTTAACAAAGCAGTATTAAGTGTACTTTTTTTAGACAGGGATTATTGCTAGTGCTCGAATAATTTTGCAGTCGACTGTATTTTATCCAATCACAGAGAATTTCTTGCATGAAATTCTCTGTGGTTGGATAAAATAAATGACAGATTCCAGCTGGTAATAGGTTTTTTTTTTTTTTTATAGTGTATACTCCGCAGCAAAAGTATAAGAGCACTAGCAATAATCTCCGTCTTAAAAAAGTACACTTAGTACAGCTTTGTTAAATAAATCCTTGTTGAGTCATGTTCTTAGTCTGTCTAAGAACATGATTCGTCAAGGATTTATTTAACAATGCAGTCTTAAAAGTAATTTTTTTAGACAGGGATTATTGCCAGTGCTCGGATACTTTTGCTGCGGAGTGTACGATCCGACTTGTGATCTACGATAGCTGCGATTGTTACAGTAGTATGCCTCCCAACATTTTATGAATCTGGAAATTTTTGAACAGAATTATAACTGTAGATTGTTTTTAAGAAGTAATTAAAAAAAAAAAAAATCTGCAATTATAATTCGATTACTGCAAAAATTTACAGATTTATGTAATAGTATTTGTAGAACAGAAAAGCATTATTAAAATTAGCAGTCCCATTACGATTAATGAGGATATTAATTAAAGTTTTTATTTAATCGTTAAATTTCAAAATGTTCTTTGGCGATGAACTTTTTGACTTTTAAATTTTTTTTACAGGTTCAGTTAGCAGCAAAAGTATCCGAGCACTAGTAGACATTTCTATGCAATATATATATATATATACTTAATACTGTCTTGTGAAATAAATCCTTGCCGAATCCTTTTCTTAGTCAGTCTAGGAACATGATTCGATAAGGATTTATTTAACAAAAGGTACTAAGTGCAATTTTTTTCTATAGGAATATTTGCTATTGCTCGAACGCATTTTTTTTTTTTTTTTTTTTTAATTTATAATTAGGAGAATTTTTTTTTTCAAGAATTTTACTTTTTTTTTTATCTTTTAAAGTTTTAAATTACAAAAAGTGAAAAATTGTAATTACGTTTTGTGCTAAGACATCTGCAAAATCATCTTGGTCCCCCAGAGATGTAATGTGGATGGAAACATTGAGGGCTTTGCAACCACGAGGGATTTTACGATAACCAGTTGCCATTAGTGTACACGAAGGTCTTTGGGAGGCTAGTACCAACCCATAATCTTACAATTACAGTCGGTAACAAAAGTCTCCGAACACTAGTGAAAATTCCTATGTAAAAAAATACACTTAATACAGTTTTGTTGAATCCTGTTTTTAGACTGACTAAGAACAGGATTCGACAAGGATTTTTTTAACAAAACTGTATTAAGTGTACTTTTTTTTACATATGAATTTTTGCTAGTGTTCGGAGACTTTTGTTACCGACTTTACAGTCGGCTGCAAAATTATTCGAGCACTAGCAATAATCCCTGTCTAAAAAAAGTAATACTGCTTTGTTAAATAAATCCTTATCGAGTCATGTCCTTAGTCAGTCTAAGAACATGATTCGACAAGGATTCATTTAACAAAACAGTCTTAAGTGTACTTTTTTAATATAGGAATTATTGGCTAGTGCTCGAATAATTTTGCAGCCGACTGTATGTGCGTGGCAAAACTGAAATTAGTGTAGTTAGTTACGGTTATGTGCAACCACTTTTCTAGGAGTTTACCAACCTTTTTTTAATGTACAGTCGGCTGCAAAATTATTCGAGCACTAGCCAATAATTCCTATATTTAAAAAGTACACTTAAGACTGTTTTGCTAAGTAAATCCTTGTCGAATCATGTTCTTAGACTGATTAAGAACATGACTCGACAAGGATTTATTTAAAAAAGCAGTATTAAGTGTAACTTTTTAAAACAGGAATTATTGCTAGTGCTTGGATGCTTTTGCTGCCGACTGTAGTTTACTATACACTATTAACTTTCCAAAAGTTACAATTCACTGTATATTCCAGTATGATTTAGACACTGTCTTAAACAAACCTGTGCTTTTTCTGCCTGCTACAATCTTCCTCAAGAACGCAGTATAAATACCGCTTACGATCTCATGGATCTTATTCTTAAATTTGCCAAGAGTTTATAATTGCAACAAACGTACTTGTTCGTTTAAGACAGTGCCTAAAAATTTCTGAAGCGATATTGAGTTGCAACTTTTGGAAAGATAATGCTATTTAATAAACTACATGTATGTAAAAAACTATTTATACCTACAGAATATTTTAGGAGAAAAACAAATAATGAAAATAAGGAGTTACTTTTCATTCACCCTCTACAGTCGGCAGTAAAAGTATCTGATCACTAACCAATAATTCCGATATTAAAAAAAAAGTACAGTTAAAAGTGTTTTGTTAAATAAATCCTTGTCGAATCATATTCTTTGACTAAGAACATGACTCGACAAGGATTTATTTAACAAAGCAGTATTAAGTGTACTTCTTTTAGACACGAATTATTGCTAGCGTTTGAATACTTTTGCTTCTGACTGTATATGTTTCGAGCAATTGTTTAAAAAATACTGAGTTGTTGGAGTTATTTTGAAATAGATTTGTATTTTAAATTTACATCCTCGAAGTGGATATTGAAAAGTACATGTTCTCAACGGCGAGTACACATCTGCATCATGTACAAAAATTTCATCCTACTTGATTATTATTATAATAAATAAAAATTTTAATTTCTCAATTGGTTAAAAATAATCCTGGATAGAAATATATAATCCTCTTGTATACATATATATGGAATTTTCTCCAATGCTGCCATGCTAAAATTTATAAAGATATATAAAATGCGGGATGGCATCTTCTTGTGTCCAGCGATGTGCAACAAAAGTTGATAAAAACCTATAAGTCAAGTGTCATCAAGTATAAAATTTTATGAATTCTGTACATATATACAGACATTCTTTCAGAAACAATCGAAATGTATTCAGTACGTCTAAACCATCTAAAAACGGAAGCCAACAAATTTTAATCTAATCTAAGAATATAATATTTCTATCTGATGAACATCGAAGAAATTAGAAGAAAGAGCATTAATAGTTTTCTTGCTGATGTCAATCAAAATATTTATTAAATACAGATGCAAATTTTAATTATGTATTAGTAGCAATGTTTGTTATTCAGAGTATTAAAGTATTATGTGTTATGTCATAAAAAAAAGATGTATATATATATAAGTCGCATAAATATTTTTTAACATTATTTATTTTAAATAAATAATAACCTATTTAAAAAAACTTTTAAAACCTAAATTCTTATTATAGTGTGTCTTATAAATCTTTTCGAAGTTAGAATGAAATTTAATTTGAAAAAAAAAAAAAAAAAAAAAAAAAAAAAAAAAAAAGAATGTAACTTTTTTGTTTATTAACCAAAATTGGGGAAATTTGAACTGTGTTAAGAAAAGAGAAATAATTTCTTAAAATTCGCAACAGATGGCAGCACCACACGATTGCCTATAAGTTTTGTGATTTCATTTTCTGATTAAGGATCAATATCTGCAATTAATTATTCGTTTGAGGCACCTTTTTATTATTATTATAGTTTATTATTACTTTTTTATCTTATAACTTAACATTTTACTGATTTGGTTAATGTTTATGTGTTTTTCCTAATCATTTTTATTTTGTATTGTTAATTGTTTCATTGACATTTTAGTCAATATTCCGTCCAATAGAGGGAGCTTCTAGTCCACAAAAAACCCTTTTTTGCTTCTAAAAAGAGATGTAAGAAAAACGCTTCTTAAAAAAACTCTTAAAAAATTCTTAGAATACTGTGTAGTCAACGATAAATTTTCTTTTATCAATTGACATCTTTTATATTAATTTTCTGCAAAAATTAACACTCCGGGCCTTCAGGGTATCGAACGCGGGAGCTCTGAATTACTAACATAGCGCTCTTACCAACTAAGCCACGGAGAGACAAACGAAAAAGCTTGTATTTACCTTAAAATAGAGGCGCATTTTTTATTTGGTTGAGATTCACAAACATACCATAGTGAATGACAGTAAGTTCATAGGAATTTGGGAAAAAGAAAAGAAAAATTAAAAAATAGTATAATCATTCTTGTCACTATACACATGCAAAAATAATCTGGTGTGTCACTTTCACTACTTTCTTTACTCTGCATTTCAATATTATAAATATAGATTGCAGATTAAGGAAAATAGATAAAAAAGACTGTATGTAAACTTATGCCAAAAAGAATTCAAACTAGGTTCAGGAACAGTTTTATTACCCAAATAATTCTATGTGAGGAGGGGATACCACCCCCTTATAACTCTCGTTTAGAATATAGAACCTACATTTTTATAAAATTCAATGCTGTTATTAAATTTAAAAGTTTATTCCAAATTATTCAGACAACTTTCTCCGCACCATTCCTTGAATCTTTTCATTCTTGATCAAACGTTTCAAGTAGCAAGCTCCTTTAAGCTTCAAAATATAAAATTTAAATAGTCTACAATTATTTGTTTTTAAAATACGCGGATAACTTACATACACAAAGATCAAGTATTAAAATCTTGAATTTAGAATTCAAGGAACCTCAAAATGTATAATTATATAACAAACAAACACAGCAAATTTAATAAAAAAAAATACTTTATTTATCGTTTGCGCACTATAAATGCAAGTGTCTGAAATTCAGACACAAATGTGTCTAAAATGGGGTGTTTAATTTTAAGATGCTAAAAAGTGTCTTATTTATATCAGACACTTGAAGTATCTTAAAAGGCACACCGTTTCACACATGCACAACGTTTCACACAGTTATATTATTTCACTATAAATATTTTATTTATCACTGGAATGTTCTAGATTTTACCATCCACGTTAGACTGAATCAGGAAAATATTTTTTCATCTTTCTGCTTTTTAATCCTTTAGCCGTGCAGTAGGTTTTTAGTGTTTGTGTTTAATAACTTATAAAATCAACATTAAGTGAATTAGGAATTTAAAAAAATAATTTTTGAAATCTATAGATATTTAGTAACTTCCAAGGGGGAAAATGTCCTTTTTTCCCCCCTTAATTTGTTGCATTAGCCTTAAAAAGAAATATATATATATATATATATATATATATATATATATTGAGTGATGGAAAAATCGTTTGTAACGGTTAAAGGGTTAAATAATGGAATAAATGAAAATAGAAGAGTGACAATATAAAATTACTAAAATCAAATAGCTAAAATGGTATTTTATTCTTTACCAAAAATTAGACGATCTGATAAAAATATTCTTTAATTTTATTGTGTATTAAAAGAATTCGCGTAACTTATTATTTTGTTTATTTATTTATTTTTTTAAGACAGTACAGCAGCATTTGAAATAAAATAAAACTACAATAATAATAATTTTTCCGAAATAATTTTACTATATATAACATTTTTTAGTAATATTGGATACATATTATGTCATTATAAAAATTACAATTCGGAGTTCACGCGAAACAAATTAGAAAAAAATATATTGACCAAACACTCACTGCTAAATGTTTATTTAAAATTATACAATATTTTGGCAATTAAGTGAAAGCTATTTAACTTTATCATAGTTCATTTTTCTTTGTCAAAGTTATTTGTTAAACGGGTATTTCCTTTTCGAAGATGCGACTCTTTCATTTAAATATGTATATATCAACGTCTCATCAAACATACGAAGTCATTAATCAGACGGAAAATGTCACCGTAAATGTTTCATCCTACGTACGAAAAGTGGAGGCTAATAACTTACTACAAATTTAATTAAAGTTTGTTGTAATAATAGATCGACAAATGAAGGGAAATTTGAGTTTAACTTTTTGTTTTAACTTTATTAGTGCATTTTTAATAGAACGATTGCCATGTAATCAGAAGAATATTTCAGAAATCAGAAAAATAAGTTCATAAGTTTTCAGAGTTAATGTAAACAATATCATTAGTAAGCAAAATAGAAAGTAAATAAAGTAGTTAATAAAATGTTAAAATTTGTATCAGAAAATTTTATTTAGGGTAAGTGCACCAGTGATTGACACTTTTAGAGCAATCTCTGATATTTTTAATGTTCTAGTCATACGAAAATATTTTTAGAAATCTTAAGTTAATACATATGGCATGAAAGACATTCAGAACCACATATATGTTAAATTATATACATTTGATAACAATTACTTTTTTTTATGAATTATTATTTGACATTCACTCAATGTTCCAGTAATTGACACGGCCAGTTTTTCTTTTATTAGTAATTGGCCCCCTATAATCCAGTGTTTGACACTGCTAGTTATTAATTTTACCAGTTATTAGCACCCTATGCTCCAGTGTTTGAGATAAAATGTTAAAATTCTTATATGTAACTTTTATGAATTTATTATTTTTCTTATTTATTAATTATTTCGGGATAAATGTCAATTACTGGAGCATGCCAATCACTGAAACACCTAACCTATTTATTTACTTTTTTGTAAAAATCCGTCTTTAATATCGTTTAGAATAATTTTGGATACTGAACCTATTATGATCAAAATAATATTTCATGCTGTAAAATAAAATCCGAACTCGGTAATAACTGCACCGCTCAAGACAATTAAGGTTTATGATTTTGGTTATAAACTGTAGACAAGGAATTTTTTTTTTTTTTTTCTTTTTTGTCCTGTTATTTTACGAATATTTTTAGTTTCTAGAATGGCATTCCAGAATCTGAAAAATGACACTATGAGAAATTCTTAGTGCTTTCCGCTACAACTGATTGTGTTTTAACTCACTTGTAAACGAACAGTGATCCAATTTAGTTATGTTATGTCTAGATACCGTGTTTACATTGACTAAACATTTAACGTATATCAATTATTTTTAATCTTCTCCTACATAAGAAACGCTGCTTGTCGCTTTCCATTCCTTATCTAAAACGTGATTTTTTCTACGTCACAAACAAAATTTGTATATTACATACTTTGTGATCGTTATAAATTCCGATTTTAACTTTTTTTTTTTTTTAATTGCATAAAAAAAAAAAAAAAAAAAAAAAGTTGCCGATTATTTCACCCTTTTTTTCCCCGTGATTCCAATTGAAATCATAATATTTCAGATTTTGTTTCTTACCATCTAACACTCCGGCTGATTCAAAATAAACAATATTAAAATCTATATATATTTCCCCACCGAAAAATACCTATTTTAGATGATTTCACTATACTTGTTGATAATTGAAAGTGTATTTTACACTATTCTGATAATGATATCGGAATCAGTTTCCTGTTTTGGGCAATTTAAGTAAATTAACTGTTTGAAATATTTTTTATTTTATTCTTTGATGTTTATAATATGTATTTTAATTAATTGCGATATGTATTTCTTCCAAAATTTTGATACTTTTATTTATTTAAAAGTTATGATTTTTAATGGCATTAATGGTTATATTAAACATAAATAAACACCTCTCAGTTGCTTTGTTAGCTATATTAATTCGTACTCTGCTATTACTTCCATTTAAAAAAAAATATTTATATATATTACCTTTGAAATAAATTTATGACTAAATATAAGATTTATTGTTTTATGGAGGGAAAAAGTTGGGAATGAAAGGATTAATTGTTTTGCCAGTATCTCCTATCTTTCAACTGATGTGAGCCGTTTGCATTAAAAACTCTCTGTTTTTAAAGAGCATCCTACATTATAGAAATAAAAAGTGATCTTAAATGTACTTTCTGGAAATACAACAGAAAATGTTGTGCTTTTTTTTATCAGAGAAAACAGACCTTTTTTGCATGTCCTCATTGAAAATGTATAATAATGCATATTTCTAAAATACCTATAAAAATTTTTGTATGGAATCCTTAGGAAATGTAAAAATGTATTAAAAGAGAAAAATGCAAACTTCGTATTGTCTTTTATATCCACCAACATTTTATAGCTAAAGCTGATAGAGAATACACATTTAAGAATATCATTTTAAATTTTTATAAAAATATTTCTTGCACAGGTTTAAATTTAACGAGTGGGTGTTGTATCGCCGCTGATAGAGCTTTTTAACTAAGTCATTGTTGAATATACTATCTCTACAAATTTATATTTCTAATATACTTAAATTTATTTATTTTTATTTTAGATGTGGAAAATTTTTGAAATGTAAAAACTTATTTTACATATTTTAAATTTCTTTTTTAGCAGTTATTCAGCCAAAAGAGAATAATTATAATCAAACA
The DNA here is from genome assembly GCA_963930645.1 of Salticus scenicus. NCBI lineage: Eukaryota > Metazoa > Arthropoda > Arachnida > Araneae > Salticidae > Salticus > Salticus scenicus. Next base: position 2,437,911 of record CAWVNO010000061.1, read on the forward strand.
ATCCTCAAAATTTTCTTCGTATTTCTTTTCTAATCGTATAAAAATAATCTGTAACATAATAATTATAAAAATGATAGTCGTAATTTTAATGTATTTTAGATAAAATACACTAAATGACATTTTACAAATTTTAAAGAAAACAACAGGAAATTACAGCTGTAAAATATTTAACCGTACCCCCCCCCCCCCCCCCCCCCCGAAAAAAGTGCTCCATTAGAATTTTTATCGTACCTTTTTTTCGATATTTACACAGAAAGTACTTTTTCATTCCTGAAAAGACGTAGTAGTAACCAAAAAAATGCAGTGGATTATTAATATTAATAGCATTTTTGCAGATTAGCCCATATATTTTTAAAAATATACTTTTTTAATTCTAAATTTAAATTATTTATTTAAAAATGTATTATAATCTTATTTCTAAAAATTTTGTCAACTATTTCATAAAGTGCTTGACGAATTATCTTGACTTTCAGGAGTATAAAAAACACGTTATATTTCATATATTTCAGAAAAAAAAAAAAAAAAAAAAAAAAAAAAAAAAGCCAAAAAAGTTTAAAAGGGACCGGTAAAAAATAAATAAATAAAGTAAAGAATGAAAAAGGTGTTTGGGATTACCCTGTATAAAGTAATGCTTGAAGCGCATTTTAGCTGTAGCATGCGATTATGAATCTTCTTTTTACTATCTGTATTAATTTGTGTAGGATTAGAGTTTATATTCACGGTAATAAAAGGTTTCTTTAAAAATTCCTTAAAAAAAAAAAAAAAAAAAAAAAAAAAAAATTGCCATAACAAGCTGGGTACTAAAACCAATGCTAAGTCATTAATAGTAAATTTCACATACTACATTAGATACAACATACTGCATTCAGAATATGAAATTCTTAAATATCTAATTAACCCCTTACCTGCCAACGAAATCTTACGAGATTTGCTTCCCAGTGCCACCATTTTTCATGCAGGCGCATGCATTCACTCTTCCAGAAACATGCCCTTTCCAATTCCTCCCACTCCCCATCTTCTCTGAAATAAATAAATTCTTCGAAACCACTGTCATGGGCATTTAATGGCATTCCAAAGCCATGAGAATAGTTTCACTCGTAGCAGCATAACACAAAGGGGATCGTCCTTCGGCAAGACGTGTATATACGCCGGGGCAGTTAACGCATCGACATAGCGATTCGAATATGTACGCCCGGGGCAGTTAAGATGTTAAACAAGAGCAAATGTACTAAAATATTTTTAACTGCGCATGAGCAAGCATTAACAAAATTTCGTTTGTTTAATTTATTAACCAAATATATGAGTTACTTAGATAAAATCTCAAGTAAAAATTAAAAACGATTCAAATTCATATCGTAAAAATTAAAAAAAGTTACGGTCCATAGAGTGAATTAAATTTTAGTACCTCTCTCTCTCTCCAAAAAATGAAAAAGATTTATCACTATTTATTTACAGTTAATGATTACTATATTACCACTAATTGAATCAAAATAAATTTCAGTAAAACCACAAACAGTTTTGCTTTTAATGAGAAAATTGAAATTCAGTTCATTCTATATTGTCGATAACATTTTGGAGTTTTCACAATAGTTGCTTGGGATATTCATATAAGTAGCTCAATACACTTGACGAATAAATTCTGTAAAAAGACTTCTCTTTAAAGCTTGCGCATGCGCATTTTTAAATTACTTAGTAAACCTATTAATACTTCATTAGATATTTAATATTTATTTATTTTGATTGCAGTATCTTATGTCTTGTGTAATATGTCAAGTTTGTTTATAAAACTTTGCATTGGGTTTAATACTCTAAATGTTGTAATCAAAAAAGGAATGTTTTATGTTCAATATTTAAAATAGATTTTTTTTATATCCATGAATCCATTTTTTTTTATTTTTTTATATCCACTAGTCTCATACAATATGAATACAGACAATTAAAATCAACCTTATAATCACATGCTACAGTAGATCCTCATTTTATACATTCCTTTTTACAGGGTGATACCAAACTTTCTGTTCTCTCATTACTTTTTCATTGATCCCCTTTTGCTTTCGGGCAAAACTCTCGCTGAAATATATGATGTATAACAAGTTCTTTGCACTCTTGAAGTTTCAAGATAATTCGGCAAGTACGTTTTAAGATAGATATTTAACAAAACGTCTGAAATCAAAAGAGCTGTTAAATTTATGTGAAATTAATGTATAATTTCACAATTTACTATAAAAATTATTACCTTAAAACTTCAGCAAATTACATAATATTACATTTTTTAATAAATAACTGGGAATACTTTTAGTCCAGTGGCGGTTCGTCATTGAGGGCACCTGGGTCTGGCCCCGCTTGAATTTCTCTCCCTATTAAAAATTGAGGAATATACCTTTCTTTCTTTTATTTTTTTTTTAATTCTAACGCTTGTAAAAATGTATCTATCAAGTTAGAAACGTGCATCCAATTTCTTCTATTCTTCTCGTCCCTTCGTCCGCTTTTCTTTACCGAATTACAGCTAATTCCCTACTCGGAGTTCAGCCGTTTGGGCACTTTGATTTGTGCCCGATCTCGCGCATTAATTAGTATAGTATTTATTGCTTTGCGCATGGAATACCGGGTTAACACCATTTGGCGAAGTAGAGCTTTATCAATGTTAATATTCCCATACTTTTAAAGTGTTAGGGGCACTTGGCGAATTGGCCCATGTAACGTAGTTTAATGAAAAATAACTGTCTCCTTTAAGAGGCATTAACCATACGGATCGTGAAAAGAATTTGGCTACTTTCACAGTTACTTTTTATTTATTTATTTTTCTACTGATAGTGAAAAAGAGGAGATTTTTGCAATTTTTTTTTTTCAAATAAATCTATGATTGTTTAAAAATAACAGTGAAAGAAAGGAATTTTGTTGAAAATTTATTGACAAAAGGATTAAAAAAATTTTGAGAAATTCAATGGGACAGTAATATTTAAATGCACTTGCGGTTCTCGCAATCCAAAGAGTTTATTTTCACAATTCCAGAATTTAATGAGAAAGTAATTGGAAGGTTTGCTCGACAAAAAACTCGGTGAGCAGAATATTTATTTTTGTATAAATAATTATCAGATTTAAATACTTGAACAATTTTCGCTGCCTAAATTTGTAAATCATTTAATATATATATATATATATATATATATATATATATATTTCATGCGATTTAGTGTAATCTTTTTTATAATTATGGTTTTTTCAGTCAAATACTATTTGATTGAATTATTTTTAATAATAATAATCGGATTTACATAAATTAATATTGGTTATTTAAAAATATATTTCTAAATTATTATTAAGGGGGGGGGGGGTTAAGCGCACTCTAGAATGTAGAAAAAGAAGGGGGGGGGGAGCTAAAAACTCCATAGAAATAGCATGGGACGAAAACCAAAAAAAATCACAATGTCAAGTGTGTTTAAAAAAAAAAAAAAAAAAAAAAAACGCTCACACCGGAAGTAATAAAAGGACAAAATTGACTAGAAAAAGACATCGAAGAGCGGGAACGGGCGGGCTGGGGCGTTAAATATATCATCCAGGGATAATACGCCTCGCCTAGTGTCAATCCTTTTTAAATAAATAAATATATATATAAATATATAATATTGGGTGTTTGAATTAATTCGTATCGTTTTTTTTTCGAAAATTGAGACCCATTTTTTACAATCTTTATAAGAAGTAGAGTGTTACTCAGACAGGCCATGCCTCATCGATCGAAACAAGTGGTAATCAGATGGAGCAATGCCTGGAGAATACGGCGGGTGAGGTAGGACCTCCCATTTGGTCGTTTCGGTGTAGGTTTTGACCGGTTTTGCGACGTGCGGCTCTAGGTTTCAGTTCGTATGGGACCCAATTTCTCTGCTTTTGGATCATTCCCATGGCCTTCAGGCGTTTGTTGACTGTTGAAAAGTCAACTCTTAATGATTCAGCTAAATCTTGAAGCGTTTGACATGGATCTTCATCGAGCAATGACTTCAATTCTTCATCTTCCAATTTTTTCGGCTGCCCAGGTCGTTCCTTGTCTTCCAACTCAAAATCACCACTTTTAAATCGAGCAAACCATTTCCGACACGTTTGTTCAACTAATGCATGCTTTCCATAAACTTCCACTAAAATTCGATGACTTTCGGCAGCGCTTTTCTTCATGTTAAAGTAATGAAGTAGAGCTCCCCGCAAAAACACTTTATCCGGCACAAAGTTAGACATATTCGATGAAGTAAAAAAATATGTTATTTACGCTTCAACCAAATGACATGTACTAATAACGATGCTCAATGATAGTAGGTTTACGGGGAATACTAGTCACGCCATCTATTGACAAATGCCACTTGTCACGCCATCTATTAGAAAACGCTAGGAATTAATTCAAACACCCAATATATACACACTTTTTTTTTTTTTTTTTTTTTTTTTTTTTAACATAGTGATGGATTTTTAAAGTGTCTTCATTTGCGTGTTTTTAACTCGACATTATGCAAAAAATTGCAAAGAAATAAAATGTCAGGCATTATTTTTTTATTGGGACAATTATAAAATTCTGTATTGTTGAAGGAATATAATATTTTAAACTAAATTTTCTGTACAGGCTTAATTCTTAATTTTGATATACATTAAAAAATCAAAATTTTTGGGTGGGGGCTGAGCCCCCCACCCAAAAAAAAAAACACTGAAATTCACAATTGAATATTTCAATTGTAAATTTTTTATTGGTCTAGAATAATACTTTGAAAAATCTTAGCCCCCCCCCCCCACCAAAAAAAAAAGTCAAGTTCTGGATCGGTTACTGCCTAAAGGTTTTTAATTTTATATACATTTGGCCTACATAATTGCTTTTAAATAAGCTAGAATATAAAAAAGTAAAATCACAAACACATTAATTTAAAAATTCGACATTTAAAAAAATGTGTATATATTTTTAAAGTACCGTTTATGAAATTTCTAATTTTAATTTAATTTCTTATATTTTGGCTGTGCTTTTAAAAACAAACGTACAAGAAATATATATATATTAATTATATAATGTTTTCGTTTATACTCAAGAGATTTAGAGTTGTTATGCACAAAAGTAAACAAAAAAAAAAAAAAAAAAAAAAAAATGCATGTAGAAGAATTTCTGTTTAAAAATTTTGGCATTGTAACATTGTAAAATTTTATAATATTCACAATGAATTATAATAATAATAATATACATAGAACACCCCAAATATATATATATATATAAATAAAAGATAATTTTCCCCATTAAATAACTTATTCTTTTTACGTTTGAATTATGAGTATATTTCACATGTCGTGCAATGGACCGGGCCCCACCTGGGAAAGTTGGCACAAGCCGCCACTGCTTTTAGTATAAAAATAAAAACCTTTAAAAATACTATTTATTTAATGGCGCATTCTGTAATTGTTATAAAAATTCCTATTCAAATATTTTATATTTTTCGCTATTCCATGCAAAATGAAACAGAGGTGTTGAAATCAAATAATTAAAGATAAATGTTTCCTAAATTGAATTCCATAAAGGCAAAGTTTTCATTAATAAATGTAACTTTTGTGTTAAATAAAATTTGTCCTGAAGCAATAAATTCTATAGAATTCTGTAAATAAATAAAATCTATAACCATTGTTGAATATTTTACTTGGTGGATACAGATGTTTTCTGTTTTGTATACAGAAAACTTGGTGTCAAAGTAGAATTGGGAAATACTAATTAACAGCATAAAACGTAATTCTGTGATTTTGATGTAAAGTCTCTGGCCTACTGTGCGGAGGGCCTGCGTTGGATTCTGTGTGGTCGAATGTAATTTTTTTATTTAATGTGAGTTTTTTCCCCAATGTGCACTACAGGAAAAATCTTTTTTAACGAATATTTCCTGTATGGTTCGGGTACAGAAAATTTCTGTCTACACCTTTTTCTCGTAGCATACAAATATTTTCTGTCAATTTTTGTTTGCCAGAAACTTTTTTGTAATATAACAGGATTTTTTTCTTTCAGTTCAGTAGCTAAAGCTTTACACATTCCTGTACCCCTGAGCTAAAGAACACCATGTCTGTTTATTTGTGAAAAGAGTTAGAACAACAGCTTTGCTGTTTTTTCCCCCTTGATTATTACATTATATAATTAATAATGCGTTACAGTATCACAAAACGATTATTACTAGTTTGAAAGAACTACATTTAAACATTCATTTAAAGTTGAAAAAATAAAAAATAAAATAAATAAATAAGTTACTCTTCTATATATATATATATATATATATATATATACACACAATATATATATATATATATATATATATATGCATATATATATGTATTTGTGATATGGTGTCCTTTACCTCCCTTGCACAGATTTAAGTTTCAAGCAGACAATCACGGAAAAAAAAAGTGTAAGTACAATAAAATTTTTCAGCATTTATTCTGTAATTTTTCTTTCCTGATGATGATGAATATGACTTTTTTCTTTTTCTTTTTTTTCATATTTTAACATTTATGTAATTTAGATATTTTAAAATTTTTTACAGATAAAAATATATGTATTCATTACTAAATATTCATTATTAAATATTCATTACAAATTAAATATATACATCCTGTATCAGGAATCACATTTTTGTTCGAACTCAATTTTACAGAGTTTCGTGTCGCACCTGATGCTTTTCTTAATATGCATTAAACCTATATGCATAGCAAACTGTGATATACTTTTGAATAAAATATTGACCCAATTATAGTGTCACTTTATCACTTAAAAAACTATAGGGAGATTTCTATGATATCTTTAATTACAGAAAATTTTTAAACTTATTTTTGTTGATATTTGCGCATTATATGTCATTCGTTTTCATAATTAATATTATAATTATTACTATAGGGTGATAATATAATATTATTAAATTTATCTATAATAATAAAAGGAAAGGTTGTCTGTCTGTTCGTCTATACGTTCAGCCCCTATTGATTGTAGACGTACAAAAATTGGCATACGGATGCTCAGGAGCCTTTCCGAGGGGCTCCTGAAAACAGAATTTAAAAATTTTAGTTAGTTGTGGAGATATTAATTAAAATGTCTACCTATGTCTAATCAAAAAGCGATCTTAATGACTGATAATTCACCACAATTGCATAAAAATAGATATTTTAACGGAGTTAAAAGCAGAAAAAGTGGAAAATAATTTAGAAATATTAGTCCGATCGTTACGAATTCGGTACAAAATGAAAGGGGCGAATTTTCTGAATATAAGAGTGCAAGTGGCATAACGTTAAAACAATTAGATTCTTTAAAAGTAACTAAAGTATGAAATTTAGGTGGCAACATCATTTACACTGCCAGATGACTGTCTGTGGTGAAAAGGAAATGATTGTAACAAATTAAGATGCCACGTGTTTTATAGTGGGGATAAAAATTACAATTTTCAAATTTTTTCAAATTTTCATTCACGTACACATAAAATATTCAGCCAAAAAAAAAAAAAAAAAAAAAAAAAAAAAAAATACATTTTAATTTCGAAATATATTTATCACGACTCACGTGACGAAAAGACAATGTAAGATTAAGCTTTCTTTTATATTTTCTGTATTTTAAATTGAGATATGCCGTTGAAATTTCGTAAAAAAAATGTAGCGTTTGAAATTGGTATTATTAGGTTTTAAAGCAAAATAAATATTTTCGAGTACTATTCGAAGGGTCGGAAAGGTCGGGGGGGGGGGGGGCGAAGGGGCAGAAATGTAGAAAAAGAATGGGAGTTTCGGAGAAAACCCAGAACGACTTTATTATTTTATATTTTGCAGTTTCAAATTCTAATATGCTCGTTTCACATTTCATACAATGGATTTTTAACAGTATGTAGCCCGGACTTTCGCAAACTTCGGAGAAAACTACGGAGAAGTCATACATAAATCCATTTATAACAATATTTATATTATTTTTGTATTCCAGCTTCTAATCAGCATAATTTTAAAAGTAATATGTCATTTTAAAACTTATTTGAATTGGATTTCAAGAGTCGTCACAAATCTCTGTCGCCAGATGGCACTTTGATATTTTAAAACTTCAATATCTCCAATTCTAATCTCGATATATAAAATCATTTGTGCGTAAGTGAGTGACTGATTCATCATCGCCCAGCCCAAACGCCTGGACCTAGAAGCATGAAATTTTGTGACAATGTTCCTTCTGTTACGTAGACATACACTAAGAAGGGAATTTACAAAATTCGCCTCCAAGGGGGGGAGGAAGAGCAGAAGGGGGCAAAACGTGATTTCACAAAATCCTTCATATCTCAAACAAATAAACAACAACAACAAAAAAAAAAAAATATCCGTAAAATTTTTGTTTTAAAATGTGCCTAATACAAATATATAAAAAACTTCTGGAATTTTAGAAATTCGGCCCCTACGGGGGGGGGGGGGGGTTAAAGGAGGCAAAATATAAATACAAAAGCTATATGTGAGATTTTTGCTCAAAAATATAGCATACACAAATATCTAAAAACCGATTTCTGGAATTTTAGAAATTCGTCCTAGGCGGGGCGGGGGTGTGTGGGGGTGTCTATGGGAAAAGAAAATAGAAATACAGTTAGATCATTCAAAATTGGTACAGATAGGTTTTAGAGGCCTGCAACTCGAATAAAAATATTTTTGAAAGTGTAAAGTTATTAGGTGGGACGGGAAGGGAGGCGGAGGGGAAAAAAATAAAACTAAAACTAGATCGTTATAATGAGATTTAGAGGTTTCAGATATCTACAAATCGATTGCGGATATTTTCGAATTTGTAAAATGTTTAGGAGAGATGGGATAGGGGGGGGGCGAAGGGGCAAAACCATAGAAACAGAGTTAGACCGTTCAAAATTGACACGTACAGGTTTTTGAGACGTACATATCTTTAATGAAGAGCTGGGATGGAGATATCTAAAGTATGAAGCGGCCATGACGTACAGCGTAGCAGGTTCACTCAGCTCCGTAAAATGTAGCATGAAGTCATTTTCCATTTAGAAAAATTACATTTCTTTATTACTCTATAAGATATATATAATGCATTTTTGAACAAAAACGAATGAGTAGATTCGCAAACATTCATGATGAAGAATTTCAGTTTATTAATCAGAGAGACATCGAATGAAGAATGGAAGCCATTTTGATATACTTTTCTAAACCGAAAGCATTTCGACATTTTTGACTCAAAGATAAAAAAAAAATAACATCTTTACAGAAAGACAGACAGCAAGCTAATTAATTTATTTCGCCAAATCTCATTGGCATCAAAAATCAAGTTGGCTGAACACATTTTAAATTTTATATCTGGTAAACCTAAATAATAGTTAAAGGATTGGCTAAAAATTAAATTACGTCATATGATGTGATTAAATTTTGTCAGGCATCCAGAATTTGGCTAAAAGTGCGAAATCAATTGATAAAAAATATTAGAAATTATTTTTAGCTATAATGATTCAACGGAATCTTCAAACGTTTGATCGGAGACAGGAAGCTACAATAAAAAAAATCGTCTGCGGTTTTAAAGCATAAAATGAATGGGTTTCTCTTTCTTTGATATTTTATTTAATTATTACTTGATGAGATTTAGAGCAGGAAAAAGAACAATAAATTATATGAAATTACAGATTAATGAAATAGAAATAAAAATAAAATAGCATAAGCGAAATAAACAAAATTGTATTAAATTCTTTTAGAATAAGAAATATAATGTTTGCTTGTATTATAAATAAATAAATAAAATGTAATTTATATTATTATTATTATTATTTTATTTTAAAAAGGGATATGTGATGTTTTTCAACATCACAATATCGAATGAAGATATTTTCAAAAGGGAAAAATTATTAGGGTAGACGGGAAGGGGAGGGCGGAGGGGCGAAAATATAGGATTTAGAGTTAGAGCGTTGAAAATTAGTATTAGTAGGTTTTAAGGTCCGATAAATTGATTGAGGATACTTTCGAAAGTGTAGAATTTTTACGAGAGGCGGGAAGGGGGGTAGGCCCAGGGGCAAAAATAAATAAATTTGGATAGAATATTGGAAGTTGGTATTTTTAGCTTTAAAAGCCGAGAAAGCGATTGCGGATATTTTTGAAAGTGTAAAATTATTAGAAGAGGTGGGGCCGCAGGCAGTGGGGGCCCTAACTGATAATTCCACCGACGTAAGAAGAATTTTTTAGTATTTTACATTTATGTTTTTCGATATGATAATATAGTGATTTATTAAGAACAACGAATATAAATGCGCGCGCACACCGCACAATGGCCTGCGCTGCTGAAGGCAGTGGGGACCCGGTGTGACATTTTTCCTGATCAGAATTTTTTTTTTCTCTTTTTTTTTTTTTTTCACATAATAAAAATTAATGCAGTTTTCAGAATCCATTAATTATATAGTGATTCGTTTAAAAATAGCGACCAGCGAAGCGGGCGTAGCCTGCTAGTATTAAATATGATAAAACGTTATTAACTATTACTACTATAATGTGATTTTTGTAATATTTTCAATTAATGAAAAATATTTCATTTATTTCTGTCGATATTTGGACATTATATGCTATTGGTTATTCATTATTATTATTATTATTATTATTATTATTATTGAACGAATGGAATTTATTTAATAGTGTTTAATTGCGAAATATTAAATTTTAATTTGTAAAAAAGAAGAAACATTCGTTTTTATATGACAAAATATAATTAAAAAGTAAATAATGCAAAAAAAAAAAAAAAAAAAAAAAAAGGGAAAAAGTCAAAACACATTTCAGACGAAACCTATGGAACATTAATATTAATAATTGTTACGAATTCAGATAAATAAGCATTAAGGCGTATTAATACGATCTTATAAGAGCTTGTACTTCATTTTCCGATAATGTAATCAATCTACCGTTTTGTTTCCCATTGAGAAAAATCTATTTTTACCTTCTGTGTTTAGAAAAGACAAATGAGTATGCGTCATGGATATCTGCAGTATCTTTGTGTTTCCTTTCATTTATATTCATCACAGAAAGAATGCCAATTTGACATGCATGCTTTATGCTTAGACATTTACGTTTTATGTATCTAGCATTAGTAAAAAAAATAACTCCTATAAATTACATAATTTTAGAATGAATAATGATGTACGTATTTAAAAGTTACTTATAATCCTGTTAAATGAAAACATATATTTATCTTGCATTTGGAGGATTTGTAGGTGAATAATAATAATAATAATAACGATAATAATAATAATAATAATAATAATAATATATATATATATATATATATATATATATATATACTTTCTTCTACATATATAAAAAAAAAGTAGATTCTTGAAAATTTTCGAACTCCAGTTTTTGATGAATTTACACATTTTGTGATGTCCTGAACACAATTTGACTGCTTTTAGGAAATGTCTACGTATCTGTGTGTCTGTATCACAAATTTTGTGGATGCTGTATCTCACGAATCAGTGAACGAAATTCAACCAAACTTGTTATTTAGCTGGGACCTGACTTAAAATGGTTCTGATTACATTTAGTGATCAATCGCTCAACAGGTGGCACTATGATTTCATTTTCATATAATTTTTAATATGGCAGTATAGGACAAAATTTCTTATAAATGTACATAATGAGAATTATTTTTAATAAGTGATTGTAAAATTTATTTAAATTCTTGTTTATATTAGTAGTAAACAAGAAAAATGTTTGTGCATGTAGGAGCATTGCTGCCCTATGGGTGGAGAGGAGGGCTACACCCCCGATGTATGTGTGAATTTTCAATATGGGTATCTTTCGAGAAAAATCGTCAATAACTTTAAAACGAATGGTTGAATGAATGGCTTCTGCTTGTAGCACATTGCTGGCCCTATAATAATTACAGTTTCTACTTCCAGAACTTTGTTAATCCTACAATAGTTACAGCTTCTACTTGCAGCATCGGTTGATACTACAATAGTTACAGCTTCTACCTGCAGGACTTTGGTGATCCTAAAATAGATACTACTCCTACAGTCGGTAACAAAAGTGTCTGAACACTAGCAAAAATTCCTATGCAAAAAAAGTGCACTTCATACGGTTTTGTTAAATAAATCCTTATCGAATCATGTTTTTACACTGACTAAGAATAGGATTCGACAAGGATTTATTTAATAAAACCGTACAAAGTGTACTTTTTTTACATAGGAATTTTTGCTAGTGTTCGGACACTTTTGTTACCGACTGTACATGCAATGTCTTGATAATCATGAAATTTCTATTCCTCCGTTTTCTTCGCTCCATGATCCAATCTACACCAGACTTTACAAGTTACTATTGCTTTTGTTCAACACTCCTCAATTTACTAAAGGACTTAACTCTCAACCGTGAAATGTAAAATATATAAAAATTGTTCATTAGAAACATGTAGTAAATCCCTGATGATGCTTCGATTTTTCGAAGCGAAAAGCTTTGGATAAATTTTTAAAACGTTTTTAAATAAAGTACAATTTTTAGAAAACGTGTTTTTAAAAGTGTTTTTAATCTATATATATATATAAAAATGAATTGCTGTTCGTTAGTCTCACTAAAACTCGAGAACGGCTGAACGGATTTATCTTATCTTAGTCTTGAAATGTTCGTGGAGGTCTAGGGAAGGTTTAAAAGGCGAGAAAAAATCGAATAATTTCCGGGAAAACCCTAAAAACAGCCCTTTTCTATTTCCCATACAAACTTTTTCTAGAGTCAATTTGAACTTTATTGCTATTCAATAAAGTTTAGGTGTGTTCCTAACGGCTGATGGCTGAGCTACAAAAATTTGCATGTTGATTCGTAATGACCTCCCCTGATGCACCTCGAAGCCGGATTTTCGAATTTTGTTTTAGTTTTCTTTTAATTAATTAAAATGTTAAAATAAAAACCTTCTAATAACTGATAAACTGGCCATTTAATTTTAATCCTTAATTTAATTGTTGCCAAAAAAAATTATTCTTTTTTGGACAGAAAAAAAGAAAAAAAAAAACGTGAACAATAAAAATTACATTTATTTAAAATATTTAATTTTATTCCTTAATTTAATTGTTGCCAAAAAAATTATCATTATTTTTTCGACGGAAAAAAAAAAAAAAAAAAAAAAACGTGAACAATAAAAATTACATGTATTTAAAATGAGGAAAGTAAATTAAAAAAATTAGAAATATCAGTCGTATCGTTACAAATAAGATACCAAATGAAAGATGCAATTTTTGTGAATCCAACGGATTAAACAGCTTATCGATCGGACAATTAGATTTTTTAAAATTAACTAATGTATATATTTTATAAATTTTCTTTCACAAACACAAACGTGTAGTATACAGCCTGTACAACACTAGACCAAATTGAAGTTCAAATTTCATCAATATTTAAATAAATAAATGAAAATAAAAATATGCTTAATGGGAAATATATATAACCATTAAAAGTTTAGTTGTCTAAAATATGTCAGAAATAGCGCTCATAGCATATTGTTACAAGGTATTAAGTCTTATTTTTACAAGGGATAAAATCTAAAATGGTGACAAAAATTCAAAAGTCGCCAAAGAGAGCTATATTAAGGCGGTACTATGATCATGCTTACAAACCATGAATACTAATAACCACAAAAAATTAATTGTCTCATGCAACAGACGTAGCCGGTCATAGCATATTATAATATTTAGCGTGAAATTGTTATCATTTTTATGGTTGATCGGGGATAAACAAAATAAACATAGGAAATAACGTAAAAGCAAATATTATGTGCACCACGTATAGTGTTGTTCATATGTAACTGGGATTCAAATATAAAGGGGATAATTCATTTTTTTTTTTCGATACTATCTATTTCGAAACTGTTATCTAATAAGGACTTAATGCAAGCCTATTGGTAAACCATTGTCTCAGGTAATAGGGACAAGCGCCCGAGTTTTAGCGGATGACCAAATCGCTACCGAAGGCAGCAGGGATCCGAAGCGAGCTTTTGAGCAATTTTAGTATTTTATTTTATTTTTATAAAGCTATATAGAAAAGAGTTTCCTTTAAATTTAGTGACCAGCGAAGCGGGCAAAGCCTGCTAGTCTTAATATAATAATTTAATAAATAATTTTTACTCTATGAACTTGTATAAGATTATATAGAAGAAAGTCGTGTGGTGTGAAGTAACCTTCATTAATTTGTCATTTAAACAAAAGAAGAATTTAATACACATAAGTTGCATAAATATTTTTTAACACTGTTATTTGATTATGTTCATGAAAAATGTAGAACAAAAAAGGCTATGTCATTGAAGAGTTTGACTGAAGATATAAAAAAATCCTCAGTTCTTACTTGATTGTGATCCGTTAATTTCCGTTTCAGAAACGAAGAACTCATAAAAAATACTGTGATAACAAACAAATTGAAAATAAATAAGAATGCCTATCCATATCTGATTTTTCAACAAACAAATAACAATGATGAATTTATAAAAAAGTTTAAAAAGCTCAAAAACCGAAGAATTTTTTCACATCAGAGAGCAAAAAAATTGCAAGATTTGGAAATAGAGTCCCCATATTAAGTCAAACATTACATGATACGATAAATCTTGCAAGTGAAGTTATAATAAATTTAAAATATGAAATAAACATCTGAAATATAAATAAAAATGAGAAAATTACAAAAGAAATATAGCAGTTAGAATTAAAAAAATCCCTTATAAATCGGCATTCAAAATACTGTAATAGTTAAGGTGTATTCATCAATTTAAGAAGATTAGAAGATCAGAAAAAATACAGAAGGAAGTAATTCTATCAATTTATTTTTGCTAAATTAAGAAAATTTCAAGAAATTTAACGTCTTGCTATAGCTGCGTAATGGGCAATTGGAAACATTCTGGCATTTACCTTTAGGAGGGGTCCATATATATATGTATAACATATATGTTTTTCAACTTTCGCATCAAGCGCAAATTTCGTCTAAATTTTCTTCAAAGTATGAAAATACTCTGCAAAATTCGCAGTCTGCGGTTTTTGTTGGGAACCCAAACTAAAAAATTTGCAAAGTGTGAACATAAAATGTCTCATTTGTAATTGTGGAAATGTTGAGTTTGAGGTTCAATGTATTTAATTTTGTACTAAACTACGCAGTGGAACCCGACAATTGTTTGAGATTCACGCCTATGGGTTGTCCAAACACATGCCATCGCAATTTCCAACGTCTTTGAATGAGGATGAGTTATCCGCTTCGATAATACCTAGAGCAGGTGTGTCATTTTTACGGATCATTGGAATGTTGAATTTTACGCCTGCCAGCTTCCTTTAATGTACACGGCGTACTTTTGCTGGCTCGAATACCGAACTGGTAATTCGATTGGCGAAAACAGGCTAATAAGTTATTAATTTTTATAACTGGTGAAAGTGACAGATATTTATTTTCATATATTTTCTATAACATAAAATTTTAAAATTAAACCTACAATTTAAGAATTTAAGGTCGCTCTAAAACCTTTATATATATATATATATTTCGTGTCACGTTATTTGTCCGCGATGAACTCCTAAACTAATGAACCGATTTTAATGAAATTTTGCTCAATTTGTGCAGTTTGGTCAAACTTGAGAGATAGAATATTTTTTATCTCAATTTATACTCACAATATTTTTTTATTGCAAATTATTTGTTTATTATACGACAAAAGATTATAATTATCTGTAAGATCCTTAAGTTTCTAATAGATGGCGGTTAAGTTAGTTTACCGACATAATGTTTTAGTGTCCGAATTGGGTAAGTATCTAATAGATGGTGCTGTGTTAAAAATCCAAACTCTCATTTATGCTACAATTTATTTCACGTCACACGTGTGTTAAAATTTACTTACGACATAAACCTTGCTTTTTCAATTTTTGGTGCATTTTTTACTTCCTTATACAAAGTATAAGGAAGTATAGTAATCCCGATTTGCGAAATGGATTTTGTATTTCACATTGCTTGAAAACGAATGATCGCTGAATGTTGCCAATTTATACGTGTGACTGTCATGATGTCTAGTTGCACACCTGCGAGTGTCGTCTTAACACGAGCTCTCGTTTTAGAGATATAAGGGATTTTACACGATTTTTCGTGACGTCTGTATGTGTGTGTGTGTGTCTGTGTGTGTGTATGTCGCATAACTCAAAAACAGTTGGACGTAGAAAGTTGCGAATTGGTACATAGGTTGATTATAACATCTAGTTGTGCACCTCCCTTTTTGGACTTTCTATGATTTTCCGTTTTGGAGATATTTAGGAAAATTAGGTTCATAATGACAAAAATACATAGGTTTTGGCCATAATGTATCAAAAAACAGTAATAACTCAAAAACGGTTTAGACAAATCTTGCAATTTAACTGACTTTCTGACTAACTAGACATTTGAAACTTTCAGAAAAGCTCAGAACACGTTGACAATGCATTTTTTAAATATTTTTATCCAACTGTTTCCGATACCTGCTGCCTTCAGCAGCGTTTATGCGATTCAACAGAAAAGTTATTTAACTTCCCGACTAGCTAGACATTTGAAACTTTCAGACTAGATCAGAACACGGTGAAAATGCATTTTTTTAAATACTTTTAACCAACTGTGTAGGGTCCCTGCTGCCTTCGCCAGCGTTACCAGTTCAAATCTTGGAAAACTAACTTCCCGACTAGCTAGTCATTTAAAACTTTCGGAAAAGCTCAGAACATGGTGACAATGCATTTTTTAAATATTTTTGGCCAATTGTTTCGGGTCACTGCTACCTTCGGCAGCGTTTACATGGTTCAACAAAAAATTTATTTAACTAACTTCCCGACTAGCTAGACACTTGAAACTTTCAGAAAGTTCAGAATATGGTGAATATGCATCTTTTTAATTAGCCAACTGTTTCAGTCCCTGCTGCCTTCGGCAGCGTTTATATGGTTCAAAAAAAAAAATTATTTAACTAACTTCCCGACTAGGTAGACATTTGAAACTTTCAGAATAGTTCAGAACACGGTGAAAATGCCTTTTTTTAATACTTTTAGCCAATTTTTTCGGGTCCCTGCTGCCTTCGTCAGCGTTACCAGTACAAATCTTGCAATCGGTTTTTAACGAACTTTCAGAAAAGCTCACAACACGATGATAATTCATTTTTTAAAATATTTTTAGCCTACTATTTCGGGTCCAATGTCAATGTTTTCTAACACTATGTATATTTCTAAAAGTGTATAAGGAAGTCATGTGGTGCCCACATCAGATTTTTTTCCATTTAATTTCAATTGTTGTCTGTATCATTTCGTTAGTATATGTAAATTAATTATCCTTTTGATAGATCTTATTAATTAAAAGTTAAATTTAAAATTAATGTCAGTCCATTAATCAGCTCTGAATATGAATGATGTTCGAAAATTTATTTATTTATTTTGTATATTTTCTCTTATATTATCTAATATTTGCCATTATTTTCATTTTTGTTTTTAAAAATTTGTGATTTATACATATAGTTTTCTGAACAAAAAGTAACCATTTCAATATTTTAAAACTTATTTAAAGTGAAATGATGTTAAGTCTATTTATTTGTTTTGTAAAGCTAATCTATATGATCGATGTTTAAAATTTTATATAAATATTTCTCTTATTTTTCTTTTACTTTTCTTTAATAATTTATCAATTTACTGTTCCTTATTAAATTTGTCATTTATACATGTACATGTATTTAACTTTAAATTTTGACTCCTATTTCTTACTGAAAAATTATCTTAAAATCTTGCTATTTTCTTATCTTAATCCTTAATGTTTACCATCTTGATTAAGTTGAATTTACTATTAATGTTATAAAATAATCAAAATCTTCTCAGCACTTCGTTAAAATATATTAATCTTTTCAAAAAAAAAAAAAAAAAAAAATCTGCTTAAAATGATACCTTTATTTACTTTAAATGCCCAGTATTTCATAAGACATACTTTAAAGTTTTAAAATATTTATCAAATTTACTTATTTTTCTGACTTAGCCAAATTGTTTTCCTTTTTTTAACTACAGATGTTTCCATCTTTAAAATATTCAAAACCATTTTATAATCATTATATAGTAAAATTATCCATAAAACATTAGACATATTATATTTCACACCTCCATTTCAATCGCTTCCAAATTTTGACCTAAGGTTCAAATCTCAATCCCGTGAGTTCTTACGTCGGCTACAACGTTTTCGTCTTTATTCGTAAATAACAATTTGACTGTGTTGAATAATTTACTACAATATAATTCAACGTATAATTTAACCACAGCAACGCGTGGCCGGGTCTGCTAGTTATATTATAATTTTGTAATATCTTCAAACATTAAACAATTTTTACAATATTAACAAATATTTATATTTATTGATATTTTACAAGGATTAACTATTTAAAGATAACTAGAAAATTTAGAAATTAAATAAATACTAATCATATCACTTTGATGGTATTTAAGTTTATAATTCTGATACCAATACACTAATTTAAATTTTTTATTACAAGATCTTATGTTCTTTTAGGATTTGATTTTTGGTGAATCTTTGGCGTGAAAGAAAATAACAATTTAATTCTAAATTTCTTTTGAGAAAGAATAAAACGAGAGTTTTTTGAATGAACGATTTATTGCTTTAAAAGTTTCCAGAAATCGAGCAATTGCCCCAAGCGAAAGGAACATTGATCAAATTACTCAGAAAATACTCTTTTAAGGTTACCAATGAATAAAAGAACTTAAAAAACAAGAAATGATTTCTAAGATAAAATTGCTGAGTAAATTAATATTAATTCTACGTTTTAAATGTCTAAGGATTTAATGAACTATATATTTGTTTAAGCAAAATTTTTTGAATATTATAGAGTTTTCTTATTTTTAATTCTGTAACTATTTATTGCAAAAATCTGTAATATTTCTTAAAATTTTAATCTAAAATTATACCCGAGGAAACTTTTAAAGACGTTTAAGCAAATATTTGAATTAATAACGCCTTATTATATATATATATATAATCAGAATTTAAGATTTGAATTAATAGCGCCTTTATATATATATATATATATATAATTAGAATTAAAAATAAAGTATATCACGTAATTTTCTTTTAAACTTCTGTCAGTATTTATCACAGGTTCGAAATTAGGTCGCGCTAGTTGATCTAGCCGTGTCGAGTGTTCCAAAGTTTTCTTCGAAACTTGCATCCATACCGATTAAAATTCCATACAAAATCACCCCAATTAAAAAAAAAAAAAAAAAAAAAAGAGTCTACATTTGGTGTTATAGGCTACAACATATTAATAGGATGGTTTTAAATTTAAATTATTCTTTATACGTAGATTATATAGCATAAAATTACCGTTCACTGAAATATGAATTTATTAAAAAAAAAAAAAAAAAAAAGAGGAATATTTTTTAATTATATTAAATTTCATTGTACAATCCGGGCTTAAGATATAGTTTGGTGATCTGTAAAGATAGCTTGTTTAGATACAAAATATTATTTATTCAGAACTTCAGTTTGATGATGAAAAGTTGCTGTAAAAGTGGAATACTTAACAAACTCAAATCCTTTCAAACAGTTGGCCGTGGTTTTTACGCTGAGAAGACGGTACACAATAATCCAGGTTGTACAAGCTGACTTGAACTATTTTATTTTACTTTAAAATCCTGACAAAATACTCCAATATTAAGATCCAGTTAGAGTTTTACAAAAAACTTATTTATTACAAAACACACGTATTTAAACAGTTATTCTTTTACGAGGATGTGGACATGGTGAGTGCAGAAGAAAGTGAAGCGTCTTAACAATAGAAAAGCTGAAGTAAAAAGTAATCAAAGTGTGGCTCATTTACTTCTCATCAAAAACCACAAGATATACGCCAAACCTCAATTTGAAAGTAACCAAGAGCAACACCCAAGTTTTTCAGTTGCGCTTAAATCAGTATAATTTATTAAAATATATTGGCGACTCCAATTTTAGCCAAAAGTATTGTTAATAGATCTTGAAATCAAAAATGTACAATAGAAATTTAACCACATGAATTTTCGTGACAAAATATGTTCTTAGACGTTATGGTTTCGAAAACCTTCGAACCGATAGCAATAACATGATTTCCTATTCAAAAGAACATCTGCTTTTCTGCCAAAAGCGACAGCCCAGCGAAAACCTAACCAAGCTCATTGTACAAGAATCGCCACATAACTTATTTTTTTCATTTATTGAAATAAACAGAGAGATTAACTTAGATATTTTGCTAGCAGAGAAACCACAAAGCCTTGATTTTTAACTGTAATAAATGTTTTAGAATGAGATTCTTATAAAGAGGAGAAATGGATTAAATTTTGAGAGATAATATGTAATTTAGAATATGTGATTTTCAATATGACAGGGCTGTTTTTTATTGCGATATTTTTTAATTAAAGAACATAAAATAAAATTTTCAGATTTTTAAATAACCATTTTCTTTTAAAACAATAGTTTGTCTTACTATTTTCAAAACAATATTGATAAAGCATTCAATTCAAAATGTTTGTTTTTTCGCCTGTAATCGGTCGTTTTCATATAAATATATATTTCCCATTTCTAGATGGACATGTGCTACAATTTTAGGGTAAACTGTAGCAGATTTAACTTTAAATGTAAATGCTCGAGAACGCAATTACTTTTTTACTTTCTCTTACCCATGTACACTGCTCGACATTGAAAATGCAACACCAAGAAGGAGTGGCCAGAAATTTATGCAAATTTTAGAGTAGACGCATGTCACTGAGTTATGCGAATGATGTGAAATGCGGAGCTCTCCGACGCATGTGAAGTAAGATATAAGGGAAGGAACTCAAAGAATGGGCAATATTCGTGTCATTATTTTTGCCAGACGAATTATCGAAGAAATTTTGTTTTTGTCTCGGAGGGTATGTGTAATAGGAGAGAATGCCAGGCCGCCGTCAACGAAAGCAATTCCAGCAGATAGACGATTTTACGAGGGGTATGGTGATCGGACTGAGAAGCAGGGGTTGGTCTTTACGTCAAATCGCAGCTGACACCCACATGGATGCGAGCACTGCGCATCGGCTGTGGCGAACATTGTTGGAACCAGGAAATGTGGCAAGATTGAGGGGTGCAGGTGCAGCCAGAGTGACGTCAGCACGCGTGGATCGATGCATCTGCCGACAAGCTGTGGCGGACCCGCAAGAGTCACTTGTACCTCGTTTCTGCAGCATGTGCAAGAACCCTGGATGTTCCCGTGTCGACCAGAACCATTTCCCGTCGATTGGTTGCACGTGGCCTGCACTCACGGCGTCCGCTAAGACTGCCATTGACCCCACAGCATAGATGCCAACGTTTAGAATGGTGCCCGACTAGAGCAGCGTGGATGACAGAATGGCGAAATGACGTATTCTCAGATGAGTCACGCTTCTGTTTATCCAGTGACAGTCGCCGCATACGTGTGTGGCGTCAACGTGGAGACAGATCTAATCCAGCAGTAACAGTGGAACGCCCCACCACGCGACAACGTGGTATAATGGTTTGGGGCGCTATTGCATATAATTCCATGTCATCTCTAGTTCGTATTCAAGGCACTATGATGGCCCAACGATACGTGGATAATTTACTGCGGCCGGTGGCAATCCCATACCTTCAGGGGCTGCCTAATGCAATTTTTCAGCAGGGTAACGCCCGACCACACAGTCCTCGCATCTGCCAACATGCTCTGCAAGGTATACAGACGCTACCCTGACCACCGTACTCTCCTGACCTGTCACCAATCAAACATGTGTGGGATGTGATTGGACGCCTTTTGCAGACTCTGCCCCTGCCTCGTTCAGAAAACGAACTGTGGCAAATGGTTGAAAGGGAATGGAGAGCCATCCCTCAGGACACCATCCGCACTCTTATTGACTCTATGCCTAGACGTGTTTCTTCGTGCATCGCTGTCCGCGGTGTTTCTACATCCTACTGAGCCGGCGCCGTTTTCGCTCTGTATTTTGACTATCATTTTGAAATAACGATCACTTATTGTTCCTTGCTGTCTCTGTCTTTTTTCCAAATTTCACCACTTTCTGACCACTCCTTCTTGGTGTTGCATTTTCAATGTCGAGCAGTGTATATGGTAGGGAAGTATTGTTTTGGTCAAAATTTTTAAATGAAGATTTTGTTATATTTACACGTTTTGAAGTCTGCTAAATCCAAAAAAACAACAACCAAGAAGTTGGTCTGTGCGTCTGTGTGTCTCTTCGTGTGTTTGTCTGTCTGTTATTAGTATATCTTAAGAACAAATAATAACAGAAAGTCCAAACTTGATATTAGAAATGCGTATTATATAGGAAGGCTACACTAAACTTTTCATGCAGGTCAAGCAAATGGTTTGTGTACAGAGACATCCAAGAAAATTCAAATACATTATGTCTATAGGAAAATTTCTCGTAAGTACAGTGTAACATGTACAGGCTGACTTAAACAAAACGGATCGAACGAAATTTATTACATGCATAAAAGCATATTTTGTGAAGATTGTTGTATGGAAACCGTTCATCATTCATTTACAGGGCTACCCAAAGTATTAAGATATATTGCGGCTATACTTGGAAATCCCTGAAATTGTTATTCGTCTTGTGTGTGATGTTTTTCAAGTAAGACTAAATTTAAGTACACAAAATTGTTCATAGTGCATATTGATTACAGAAAATATATAGGGCTACCAAAAATTAAGCAAAACTTCCATTCTCTCGAATGTAATTCACGAAAGCGTTTGCTGCATTTTACTATGTCAACAACCAGTGCTCAGGAAGCAAAATAAGATTTTCATACGCATACAGTGAGCAAAGTATTTTTTGAATTTTCAAATCTGATTTTTTGTATAATATTACATTTTGAGATGCCGTGATTGTGAAAGTATAATTTCTATCGGTTGATCTGTATGTATATCTATTAACAGCTTAACTTAAAATTAAACAATTGCTGGAAATTCAAATTTGGTATTTTGTTTTTTGAAGTCTGCATTAGGTTGCCACTAAAAAATGTGATCAAGATTGGCAAGTTTGAAGGCAAATTAATAATAGCTTTAATTTTTTTGGGAAGACATAGGAACTCATTAGTAATACGGACTGTAGAACTCACAAGTGTATCATTTCTTAAAAATCATAGTTCCTGTTTTTTTTTTTTTTTTTTTTCCCTTTAGTATTATTAATATTAATTTCATTGTAATTTGTGCAAAAAAATAGTATCAAAATGTGATTTATACAAATACCTCTCATAGAACGCGATGCTTTGGAATTATTTCGCGAGTCAGTGTTTATACACTAGCGTTTACCTCATTTTCACTAGGAAACCTCCCACAGTGACTTAAATAACATATATCAGTTTCGATAAATTCTGTGTATATTTAAGGAAGTTAGAAAGCAGGCAGATGGACAGACAAACACAGGCGAATGGACAGATAGAGAAGCAAACCGAAACAAACAAAAATGAAGAAATTTATATCTGTAATAAAACTTAGGACACAACATTTTTCTTTTATCTAAATTTACTAGCTATTGATTAGTGATTTTTCACTGTCACCTTTCATACAACGGCCAGGAATAGTTAAATTTAACCATAAAAAAATACATTTTCTGTTTCTTCCTACTAAAAATTGAAGCCTTAATTTTAAATTATTAAATTTCATTTAATCTTAAATAAAATATTACTTAAAAATTAAACCACATTGATTGCAGTCAGTAGTTGGAGGCGTGGGAGTTTAAGCATTTCTCCTGAATAAAAAAAAATACATATATATATATATATATACCAGAGAGAATGTCTGACTGCTTAACTCTAAAAAGAGACCCCATAAAATATTAATTTAAAGAATAACTGAAAAAAATTACTAAAATTCGAGCTGTCCTTATAATTGTGAACACCTGAAAAATTATCTTTTTACCATATTTAAAGTTTTTTAAGATAGAAAAAAGATAAAACTTTTTAAATGTAAACTATTAATGAAATTCAAATTAATTAAAAATATATTTGTTTAAATAATAGTGTTCAGTGTTTAGTTAATATAGAAAAACGGGTGTCCTTATAATTATGAGAAGGAGTGTAGATGTAGAATAGGTTTTGATGTGTTTACTGATATTAGATACTGCGGATGTACTTAAACAGTATTAACTTCTTATATGCTTAAATAAAAAAAATTTCATGTTGTAGCTTTTTTTTTTTTTTTTTTTAAATCCTTATAATTGATTTTACAAGTAGTCATCAGTATTAATAAAATCAGACCTTTGTCCGTAAATTTGTCAGAATAAAATAACTTGGGATGTTATCATGTTTCACATACCATGAAAACCGAAAATGACTTCAGAAAACTTTCTGTGTGGGTAGGTGAGGTGTGTGTGTGTGTGACGTTGTGTCTGTTTATCTGCAATGCTATTTTTGTCCGGGTATCACGTGAGAACGCCTGGAGGAAATTCAACGACACTTGACGTTAATTTAGGTCTGTACGCAACTTAAAATTATATTATCAACTTTTGCGAAATTCTCCACTTGTTTCCCCTGGGGTAAAGGCAAAAAAAAAAATGTTTTTAAGACTAACTCGGCTACAAATTACTTCACGGTGAAGAAATTGCACATGCAAAGACAAGAATTTAGTACAATAAAATAAAATAAAGTAAATTAATTAATTAAATAAATTAAAATAAAATAAATAAATAAAATATAAACATTTCGACCTTCGCACAAAAAAAAAAAAAAAAAAAAAAAAAAAAAAAAGATTTTGATGAAATTCTGGCAAAAACAGAATATAGTTTAGTATGGAGGACTATAAGTGTTTTTCAAATTATAACATCGCTTTCAAATTATTCAATTATATTTTCGATAAACTTTCGATTTCGTTAAATGTCCAACTATCGTAAAACTGGTATCGTAAAAATCCGTAGATTGAGACTAATAGTCCTCCGTACTAAAAATGTAAAGAATTCGACCTTCTCACCTTCCTCCCTCCCCTCCCCCCCCCCGCAAAAAAAAAAAAAAAAAAAAAAAAAAAAAAAAAAAAAAAAGTTTATCTCATTAGACTAATGTCGTCATTTTTTCTTATTATGTCATTGAATTGAGTCCACGAGCTTAAATATTGTACCTTTATAAACCTTATTTTAGAAAAGTGCTGAGGTGGGGTCTCGAATATGTTCCTTCATAACCCCCCCCCCCGCCCCCCCCCAATGGAAATATTCTAAATAAGACACATGGCTGCTTTCAGTACCTTTGTTTTATTTTTAGTTAAGCTCAACTCAAAAATCGGGAACTTCTGAAATTTTCCCCCGAAAAACTATTTTTTCTCTCCCTCCTGTAAGAATGAAGAATTCCAAAGTCGCGCATAATGTTTTATTTATACTGAAGTCTAGTTTCCTTATGTGCAATTTCTTCACCGTGAAGTAATTTGGGGCCGGTTTATACTTACAAACATTTTTTTTTCTTCCTGCCCCCCAGGGGGAAAGGGGGGACTTTAATAAATCCCGTTATTTTAAGCTCAGTTACATATAAATAATCCAAGCACCAAACTTTGTGACCACAGCTCTCATAAATTTCCCAAGACAAATTTAATGCTAAAAGGAGTTTTCGAATTTGCTCTTCGTAATACCTGCCCCCTTCCCCCCAAAATAAATGGCAGGTCGCAAAAAATCAAAAATGGGTTTTGGAAATATCCTAAAGAAGATGCATGGCTGTTTTTAACATCTTTGTTCCATTTTTGGTAGAGTTGTTATGATAGAAAAATTGATGTATGGATTTTTTGAATTTTGAACATGAAAAGTATAATAAAGTATTTAAAATTTGATCGTTAATAATAATAATAATTAACTTTTCGTGGTTGGCCGAATGATTCCATAATAGTGGGTACATTGCTAAAGAAGTGCCACGGCTCATTAAACTCCTTAAAATTACCGAAACTTTAAAATTGAATTAAATAATAATAATTTGAATTAGACAAATGAAATAAAAATAGGAAAAATAATAAATTGTTTTAACTCACCCCGTTTGCAGTACAACAATAGCTGAAATAAAATGAATTAATAATCCAAGGCATGAATAGAAGCACATAAACACACTCTTGTAGCACACACATTTTTATTTTTTACTGATTAAACTTATATTTTTCACGCCGGTACCGGATCGTGGCTTTACAATTTAATAACCATACTTTAAGCAAAGACACAAATAATATATTGACATAGCGAACAATTCGATCAGGGAAGGAATGGTAGATGGTATTATGATTTATATTCCCGTTCGTTTTGATTAACACTTCAAAACTTTTCGTTGATCACAAATTAAATCATGAATGTACATTTTATTTACGATCGTGCTTTTATTTTCAGTCATACGGAGATCAGTATGTCCAAAAGTAGCATATACATATATATTGAGGTTGAGGTTCATTTGCTCATCGTTAGTATCGTAGTCGTAGATCATGTTACAACCGACATTAATATGTATTTCGATTGATATATCAAAATTTCGTGATAATTCACTATTTTCGATGTCGCTCTTTGTACGATCGTTGTTGTATCTCAACGAAGTTGATCGATGTCACATATCACAACACATTTTCACAAGCACCTGGAACACTCGTCATTTGTGAGGATTAAGGCTTTGTTGCTGTTGGGCCATAGTTAATGGAAGATCGCAATCTTTGGAGAATGCAATTTAGGCCTCATCATACCATCCCATCATCTTACTGGCATCTTCCGTTGATCGTGCATGAATTTTTGAAGCTGGCCGATATGACATATGTAATTCATATGCCAAGATGAATAAACATCCATACTCCTTTAGCCAATATTTAAATTGATAGATATCAGATCATTCACTTGCGGCAACCGCCGCCTTCAGCGGCCTCAGCCGCGAGAAAATCGCCGCACGTCTTCTGGTTACCCTGTTCCACATCCAAAAAGGGAGTGAGTAAAATTTTTCATCCAATTTCTTGCGCCCTCCGAGCCAGCCAATGAGCTCCCGCGAAAGAGACGCCACTGACGTCATATGACGCCCGAAAATGATCTCGTGTGTTCTAGAACATTTCGAAGCGCGGGAAAGTACGAAACTTTTTAGTAATAATGGCTGACTCCCGATTTTACAAAAATATCTAATAAAAAGGAGTAAATTTGGATATATGATTTTTTGAAGAGAAAATGCTTAAATTTTGGGCTATCATTATGAGCGATGGCTCAAATTAAAGGGAATTAAATAATCAATCTCTTTAAATTAGAGTTGCAAGGAAATTAATTTTATAAAATTATTTTAAAATGTAAAATCGGAAATTTGGAAAATATTTAAAAATGCAAAATCGGACTGAAATGAATTTTGAAAGAACGGAATTTAAACTTTTAAATAGAGAAAATAAATGAAATAAATAATAACTAAAGTATTTTCCGGAGGATTTAATAAAAATAATAAAATTTAAAAGTGTTAGAATTATCATTCTAACATTTCTCCCCCTCTCTAGAAAAAAGGATTTGGCTGCGAGAAACTGGATGGGCTTAGGCACTCAAATATATGATACAACATTTGATTCTAGAATATATACATTTGACACGTAACACAAAACATCAATGAATGGGGCAAGTTAAAAAAAAATTCATATGCATGCCACTTTTTAAACACACAACATAAAACAATGGAGATCTGCTAAAATGAACCACTTAAAAAGAAATTTTTATCTAGTAATATATATATATATATATTTAAACCAAAAACATCTCAGCTAAAACATTATGTCAGGACCTTCAAAGTGAACATTATGCACCTAACAACAAATCAATAAAGGTTAAAAGAAAATTTTATTGTAGATCAATTGTAGGTATTTTAAACATTGTAATATCCACAATTGACAGGATTCAGAGATGTAACATCATTGTGATGAGTATGGGAGACAGCCAATGACACTCAGGGAGACTCGGCTATAAATGGTCCCCATCAATACTCTAGGACAACACCTATATTTCTACAATGTGTCACATACAAAGGGAATTGGTAAACAAACTGTTTGTGAATTTAATGTGAGTTATTTTTGAACACACACTGCTGCACAACCACAAAAGATTTAAAACATGCAGGTGCAATTTATTAAACATTTTTAAATATACACTCCTGCCAAATCGCAAAAGATTGAAAACAGGTAGGTGTAATTGATTCAACATTTTTATATAGGTATACCTCAATAATTTGAAAAAGAATGCATATATCCTTTTTTTTTTTTTTTTTTTTTTGAACAGGTAAGTACAAATGTGTTTTATAGAATTTCATCAATGTGAAATTTAGGTTAACAAATGTCAAAATTTGAAGAAGTGAGAATATCTAAGACCTGCAGCACCAGTGCACAATAGTGGGAACAGTACCTCGGACCAGCCTGACAGATTTTGTATCACTACTAGGGGTGCATTACCCAGCATCCCACCAAAAGCAATTCCAGAATAATTTAAGGTAAGAAAAAATTTCTTTGCTATATTTTAATTTATGTATTTTGCAGAAGTAAATTTTATAAACCTTTGAAAAGAAAGAGCTAATAAAAAACATTTTTTTTTTTTTTTTTGCTTTGCTGAGAAGCTTTAGGCATGAGTAAATTTTCAAATCTGATACTGTTTGGGATTCAAGTGCAATATAATAGGAATGAAAGATGGAGAATGCATAAGCATTATAGAATTATTATATATCTATTAAAATTTGTTGGCAGGAAAACAGGCATTTATGGTGATAATTTCATCATATAATTCTTTTAGATCATTGTCTTTTATTTTTTATATTTCTTTTTAATTGAAGAAATGGGGAATTTATTCGTCCCTATTTAAATAAAGCAATGTATATTGAGACTGCTGATGACACTATATAAAGGCTCAGCTTATATTGGTCTCTACATATGCTATAAATAATATTCAAGGTAGTTTTCATGTATAGAACTTTGAATAGAAAACATGCGTGTCAGCTTAAGCCACAGACTTACATTCACCAGAGGTGAAAAACGGGTACCTAATCTGTTTTAACCACATCGACTTATAATAAACTGCAAGTGTCATGCTCAATCATATACCCTATAAAATTCATACATACTGTGAACAGTTTTAATATAATAAATAAAATATAATTTTTTTTTTATATATAAATAGTAGAACAATGATCTCGATTTTACTTGCCTATTAAAGTTTCCTGAAAATTCTTTAGGTGTGATGAAATATGAAAAAGGTAGGTAACTAAAATTTTTTTTTTTTTTTTGAGACGAAATGCATAGTCAATTGGGGTTATAGTTAAAATTCCGCATGTGGGCAAAATGTTTGCTGTGGCCATCAGTACATTTTACCATAATTTCAAAATTCCACCATCCCAATAATCAAATCTAAACAGTCTCACCCCAACAAAAAAATCTTTTGAACCTTTTATTAAAAAAAACTTTTTTTTTTTTTTTTTAATAATATTATGCACTTTTGATTAATTCATCCCTTAAAAAAAAAAAAAAAAAAAAAAAAAAAAAAAACTTTATTCTGAATCTTTTATATAAATTTCATATTTTTATTTTTCCAGTGAAGTAAAAATTCCTACTCCCTATCTAGGAGCGGTTTTTAAATAAATATATATATATATTTTTTTT
Source organism: Salticus scenicus (assembly GCA_963930645.1). Classification (NCBI taxonomy): domain Eukaryota; kingdom Metazoa; phylum Arthropoda; class Arachnida; order Araneae; family Salticidae; genus Salticus; species Salticus scenicus. The sequence goes on from CAWVNO010000061.1 coordinate 2,467,495, forward strand.
AAATGCCCAAAAAGAGTGTGTAGTAAATGGAAAAATCACTAAGTAAATAACTGTAAAATAGTAGCCTATATTAAATTTAACCTTCATATGTCAGCAGATCCCCATGACAAAAACAAAAATATATGAATAACATTAGAATTCCAAAAAAAAATATCATTTTTTATTTTCTGGGAAAACTGCAACTTGAAATTTTACCACCTCAATATAAATAAAACACAATATTCATTTTCCGAAAATTGAATAACACTAAAATTCCATGAAATATTTAAAGTAAAAGTATGTATCAGTGGCAAATCTCAATTTTTTCTTTATTTTTTAAATCATTATAGCTAAAAATAGCTCTAGAAATTATATGTATTCCTTTTATTTTTTGGAATACCGTATATTGGGATTTACCACATCAAAATAAAATAAAACACACAACATAAAAATATGATTACTAGATTATATAATAAGATTTTAGAGGAATGCATATTTAGTAAAAAATAAAGATAAAATATTCGCGATTTTTTTTTTTTTTTTTTTTTTTTTTTTTAATCGCGATCGCTACAATTAATTAATTTTGAAACGGAAATTAATGAGCTCATAACCTCAGGTTCTCAACCTTAACGGAGGCTATTTCTTTTCGCGACGGCACCAAGTGTTATGATAGAAAAATTGATGTATGGATTGTTTGAATTTTGAACATGAAAAGTATAATAAAGTATTTAAAATTTGATCGTTAATAATAATAATAATTAACTTTTCGTGGTTGGCCGAATGGTTCCATAATAGTGGGTACATTGCTAAAGAAGTGCCGCGGCTCATTGAACTCCTTAAAATTACCGAAACTTTAAAATTGAATTAAATAATAATAATTTGAATTAGACAAATAAAATAAAAATAGGAAAAATAATAAATTGTTTTAACTCACCCCGTTTGCAGTACAACAATAGCTGAAATAAAATGAATTAATAATCCAAGGCATGAATAGAAGCGCATAAACACTCTTGTAGCACACACAATTTAATTTTTTACTGATTAAACTTATATTTTTCACGCCGGTACCGGATCGTGGCTTTACAATTTAATGACCATACTTCAAGCAAAGACACAACTAATATATTGACATAGCGAACAATTCGATCAGGGAAGGAATGGTAGGTGGTATTATGATCCATATTCCCGTTCGTTTAGATTAACACTTCAAAACTTTTCGTTGATCACAAATTAAATCATGAAAGTACATTTTATTTACGATCGTGCTTTTATTTTCAGTCATACGGAGATCTCAACGAAGTTGATCGATGTCACATATTACAACACATTTTCACAAGCACCTGGAACACTTGTCATTTGTGAGGATTAAGGCTTTGTTGCTGTTGGGCCATAGTTAATGGAAGATCGCAATCTTTGGAGAATGCAATTTAGGCCTCATCATACCATCCCATCATCTTACTGGCATCTACCGTTGATCGTGCATCAATTTTTGAAGCTGGCCGATATGACATATGTAATTCATATGCCAAGATGAATAAAAATCCATATTCCTTTAGCCACTATTTAAATTGTTAGATATCAGATCATTCACTTGCGGCAACCGCCGCCTTCAGCGGCCTCAGTCGCGAGAAAATCGCCGCACGTCTTCTGGTTACCCTGTCCACATCCAAAAAGGGAGTGAGTAAAATTTTTCATCCAATTTCTCGCGCCCTCCTAGCCAGCCAATGAGCTCCCGCAAAAGAGACGCCACTGACGTCATATGACGCCCGAAAATGATCTCGTGTGTTCTAGAACATTTCGAAGCGCGGGAAAGTACGAAACTTTTTAGTAATAATGGCTGACTCCCGATTTTACAAAAATATCTAATAAAAAGGAGTAAATTTGGATATATGATTTTTTGAAGAGAAAATGCTTAAATTTTGGGCTATCATTATGAGCGATGGCTCAAATTAAAGGGAATTAAATAAGCAATCTCTTTAAATTAGAGTTGCAAGGAAATTAATTTTATAAAATTATTTTAATATGTAAAATCGGAAATTTGGAAAATATTTAAAAATGCAAAATCGGACTGAAATAAAGTTTGAAAGAACGGACTTTTAAACTTTTAAATAGAGAAAATAAATGAAAAAAATAATAACTAAAGTATTTTCCGGAGGATTTAATAAAAATAATAAAATTTAAAAGTGTTAGAATTATCATTCTAACAAGAGTTTTGCTCAAAAATCCGGAATTTGCAAAATTTCCCGCACAAAATCGATTTTCCCCTCTCTCACCTTAAAACTCAAAATTCCTTAAATCGCAGATAGTGTTTTTTGTTTGTACTCATGTACTTTCATTTGTACTCTCCTTGTGTGCAATTACTTCACAATGAAGTAATTTGGAGCCGAGTTATGCTCACAAAGGTGTATTTACCTTCTGTCCCCCACAAAGGGGAACGCGGGTAATTTCGATAAATTCTGTTATTTTAGGTGTCGGGACATGTAAACAATAAAAGCACTAAAATTCGTGACCGCAGCTCCCGTAGATTTTGCAGGACAAATTTAGCGCTAAAAGGATGTCCAGGTTTTGCCCCATCATCCCCCCCCCCGAAAAAAAAATCACAAATCACAAAAAACCAAAAAAACCAAAAATGTGTTTTGGAAATATTCTAAGGAAGTCGCATAGCTTTTTTCAACATCTTTGTTCCATTTTTTGTGTAGTTCTACTGAAAAATTCGGAATTAGCGAAATGTACTGCCAAAAATCGTTTTTTCCCCTCCCTCCCCTTAAAAATAGAAAACTCCTAAATCACAGATAATAGTTTATTTGTACTTATATCTAGTCTCCACATGTACAATGTCTTTACTGTGAAGTTATTTGCAGCCAAGTTACGCTTACAAATGTGTTTTTGGCTCTTGCCCCTCAGGGGGAGAACGAAAGGGAATTTTGAAAACACTGATAAATATAATTTTAAGTTGGATATAGATCTAAAGCGCCGTTAAATTCCGTCAAGTCGTTCTCACATGATACCAGGACAAAAATAGCGTTACGGACATACACACCATGACACACACACGCACACACACATGCAAAAACAAAATTTTCTGAAGTCATTTTTGGCTTTCATGGTGTGTGTGTGAAACGTGAGGATATCACAAAATTTTTTGATTAGGACAAATTTACAGACAAAAGTCTGACTTTATTAATATAGATTATTTCCTGCGAAGCAGACAGTTCCTGCTAGTAAAAAATAAAAAAGGAGTATTTTAGTTTTTGTAAGTGTAATTTTAATTAAAATTATGTAATTTTAATATAGCAATTTCGTATATTTTAACATATTAAAAAGTCCGACTAAAAATAAATTATAAACATACTGCTGTTGAATACTTTTGTTAATTTATATGCTATTGTGCTTAATATATATATATATATATATATATATATATATATATATATATATATATATATATATATGTATATATATATATATATATATATATATATATATATATATATATATGTATATATATATATATATGTATATATATATATATATATATATGTATATATATATATATATGTATATATATATATATATATATATATATATATATATATATATATATGTATATATATATATATATATATGTATATATATATATATATGTATATATATATATAAGTTAATTTTAACTCACTTGAAGCATAAATGAAGTATTCTAATTAGGTATTTTATTTTATACCTTTTTTTCTCTTGTATTGAAGAGAAAAATAAGTAGAAAAATAAGAATTTAGTTTAAAGTTTTAAAATATAGCATTATTGTCATACTAACATTCACATAGGTACTCTTTAACATTACGAAGAAAATTGTGTACCGTGAATGATTATGATTCTTTAATCTTATCTTCTAAAACACAGAAATCATTCATTTTAAAGGAAAAAAAAAAGAGAAAAACAAATTTTAAGAAGATATAACATTATTTGAAGTAACTTCAGATTTTACTTTAAAAAAACTCAAAAGTAAAGAATAACTATAAATAATAATTCCTTTCACATAACTAATTTGGGAGTATTAAAATAAACTAGGAAAAAAAAAAATAAACATCAAAACATGCCAAATTTCAAAAAGTTTTAAATTCGTTTTGTTATGTATTGCAAGATGTTGAAGAACAGTTTAAAAAGAGAAGTATTTTTATTTGCAGATTTATATGTGCTTTTTTTTTTTTAAAGACTAAACGCTTAAAAAAAGTTATTTTTATTTTTTTTTTACATTATTATACATTAAATTATAATATATCATATTACATTTATTAACAAATAACTTTTATTGTAGTTACCATCTAACCTATTGTTTTCACAAATAATTCTATTAATTTAATATAGATTTTATTTTTAAGAAAAAATATTTTTAAATGACTCTTTGGGCGTTTAACACTTTCTAACAAGGTTGAAAAGTGTTTGACTTCGGTTTTTCTGTCCGTTTGTCTGTCTATCCAGGCTCTAACTGCCGCAGAACTTCTTGCAATTTCTTGAAAATGATAAATGTTATTCAAGTTTACTATCGGATGTTCCTTATTGAAAATGGAGTACATACGACCAATGGTTTGTGTACAGGGACACCAGAAATTATTCCAAAGTATTGTGTTCTATGAGAGATATTTCTATTAACCATATTTTAATACAATTACTTTACACAAATCTTAATGAAATTGAAATATGTTATTCAACTCCACTATCGGATGTTCCTCATTGAAAATGTGTGGCGTTTGCGTTCCTGCAAACTCCATCTTAACTTAAATACTTAGATTACTAAGAAAACCAGAGACTTTAATTGAACAACAAACAGAAGTTTATTTGAAACAGATTAATGGGAGGGCGGCCTGGAAAATAGATCTTAGCTCAGCCAGCGTATTACTATTGGGTGAGTGCAAAAGTTCGTGCGGAGGTGCAATCGATGGCGTTAGAAGCGGTGTAAAGTGTTGTCATTAATACTGCCATCTACGTAATACATATCGTTGGAAAGGTGACGTGTGCAGTTTTCATTTCGAACAAAATAATTTGTGTAGATACAAAATGCTTCGAGAAAGATTACTTTTAAAGTGAGTGTCGATAACGGGCATTTACGGCATTTTATGCTTCACGAGTTTCGGAAGGGAATAAACGTAAAAAACATTCAAGAGGTTTATGAAGATCAAGCACCAGCTAAACGAACTGTTGAAAAATGGTTTACGAAATTTCGGCACGGAGAGTTTAACCTTGAAGACGAGCCACGCTCAGATCGACCTTCAGACATTGATGACGATATTGTGCGTACTTTAGTTCAGAATACTTCGCGAATTTCAACAGAGGAAGTTGCTACAGCACTTAACGTTGACCAATCAACCGCTTTTCGGCGTTTAAAAAACATGGTATTCGATTTTAAGCTCGATATATGGGTGCCCCATTAGTTGACCGAGAGGAACAAAATCGAGCGAATTTCTGCTGCCGTTTCTTTACTCGTGCGGCTGAAAACGAGCCGTTTTTGGATCGATTAGTTACGGACGTTGAGAAATGGGTTCTGTACAACAATGTTCAGCGCAAACGTACATGGAAACTGGCAGGTGAGCATGGTGACGCAATGGCAAAGGCCAGTTTGCACCCAATAAAGGTGCTGCTCTGTGTTTGGTGGGATTGCAAGGGCATAATTTATTTTGAGTTTCTCCCCGCAGGCCAAACGATTGATTCGGACAAGTGCTGTCGCCAATTAACCAATCTGAATCAAGAAACCAAACAGAAACGTCCGATGTTGTCAAATCGCAAGGATGAAGTCTTTCATCACAACAACGCCAGACCACACGTTTTGAGACAGACGATGCGCAAACTGAACAGCCTAAAATGGGGTGTCCTAACTCATCCACTGTATTCTCCAGATATCGCATCATCTGATTATTACTTGTTCCTGTCATTGCAAAATCATTTAAATGGAAAAAAAACTTGACTCTTTGGATACCTTAAAAAACGTCGTGTCTTCGTTCTTCAAATCTAAACCGCGCAGTTTTTATGATCGGGGCATCCGTATGCTGCCAGTACGTTGGAAACAGATTATAGAAAATGATGGAGAATGTACCTTTGATTGAATAAAGAACTTTGTTCGCCTAATCGCTGTGTGACTTTTATTCACAAACTCCGCATGAACTTTTGCACTCACCCAATAAATCAAAAATATATAAATCAACAATTTAGTTATCTTAAATATCTCACCACAGTAGATAGTCGAAGGTGTAGAGGCGGTCGCACTCGTACTCCAATACTACGGCTTCACTATGGGACAGAGGATTCCCTGCTGACCCAGATTGAATCTTCCGAAAACTAGTAGACACTCACCAACACTCAACACTACTTAACTTCACGCCACTAAGTCTCCACTACTCTACTTTTCAATATCTCTCATACTAAGATTCATCACAACCACTATAGTATCCTCCAACATCCACTATACGATCCTCCAACATCTACACCATCTACTAGAACCATCTCTATTTTTATACTTCTTCCTACACCCTCCTTTCACTACATTTCAATCCGTACTTTTAAAAATCACTTCTAATTTAACTAATATTCAAAATCTAAGTCTTTTAATGCAGCACCCTGCCGACACAAAACTAACTCTACCTCAACCTTCACCGAGTCACTGGCGACGGAGTGATTTTAACCGTCCCCACTTCCTACTTTGCTGGATCCAGCTTAATTAAAACGACTGTGGTGACGTTCTGACATCTCAACCTCACAGTCCCCCTCCAAGAAAAAAATTTAGTCGGGAAAATCCCCAACGGGTTTGATCGAGTAAATTTTAATAACTGCATTCCATATCTAGCTATCTCAAACCTCTGAAGTGTGAGTGCAGCCGTCACTTAAATTTTAACCGGGTGAGAAAAACTTAAAAATTTGTTAAATCCCTGAGCGAAAACTAGGGGACGCAAAAAAAAATAATTTAAAATTTTAAATAAATGGCATACTTTTACCCCGAGAACTCCGGGACTCTGACTGAGCTAAAACCAGGCTTACAGTAGGATTTACACACGTCTCCCTGTTATGCGAGGGAGGCAAAATATTAAATTCAAACTTGATCTTGCGTGTCTTTACATAAGTCGCTTGGGACAAATGCGACATTTAAAGTTTGTTATAATCACAAGAATAATTGTTCTTTTTAAAGAAAAACATGAGAAAATTTTTATTAGTAGGAGTGTACTGGCTGGACTGGTATCTGGAGCTTTACGTCTGCAAGGGAGATGACTAAACGAAGAATAGGATGAACTTTCTTCATACTAGAGCAGACATCGGAATGTGCAGGCTGTCCACATCCAGGAAAAAGAACTTTTTGACATCAAATTAAGAGATCTTTCACTTTAGATAAAAATAGTTTTAACATCAGATTAAGAGAATAGTCCATCAGAGTGTGTCTGAAATGGGAAAAACTTTTACAGTATGCATAGTAAAAAAAGTGACAATTCATCTCTAGAAGAAACTGAGACATGTTCGTCTCTATTAACATAATAGATAGGTTACATACAGAAATATTTCTCCCTCCTTAGCTAAAGCACAAGCGGAAAAAACTGAGCAGTTAGTCTTTTTAATGTTATATAGTTAAACACGCATTTTATGCTTATAGCTAAAAAAAACATTTTACCCCCTCTAAAAGTACATACAGATAAACTTTTAGACAAATATTCAAAAGTTTTACAAATACAAATATGCAGTTTATAAATACATCATTTATAAAAATACAAGAGAAAAAAAAAGGGGGGGGGGTTTCACAAAGGGACACAAAAAACAGTTTATATTACCAGCTTTCTGCAGTTGTTGGCTACAAGGTAAAAGAACTTAATACATACATAAAATAGATATTTATGAGAGAACAAAAATGTTGACCTTGAAGCAGAACGTGAATTTTGATTTGAAAGTTCATGGCTAAATTAAATTTTGTATTTTTAGTTTGGGAAAGTCCATAACTTTCGTAAGAGTTCTTAAAATAGAAAGTCCCAAAAAGGCTTCAAAGTATGTCGAACATTTTGTACAGCTCTGACAGAAATGCAATTGTAATAGAAAAAAAAAAAATTGAACGGTATCACCTGATGTGAATTTGTAGCTGTAACTTCAGCAAGGTTAGAGGTATTGATGAATGTGCTCGGAGTACTCGTCAGCTAGGCCACAGGGTTGCAGGCTTTCAGACCGGGGTCTAGGGCTATCCCAAAAGGCTTGTACAAAGGCTTGCTCGGCAGGTGATTCATATGGCTGAGCCTGTTGTCGGAGTCTGGCTTGACGCCGGGTATTGAATCGGTGGTGTAAAGAGAACTCGTCCGTGCCGACCGAGTCAGGAGCTGCTAGTAATTTTTCCATGTGCCGTCCGCTAGCTGATGAAGAGGGTGGAGGTCTTTTTCGAACCCTTGCCTTCCTCTTAGGTCGGAAAGAGTCGGTGTGCACTGAATCTGGAACTGCTAGTACCTTCTGTGGGCGATGTGTTTCCGAGGACTTTGAGGAGGGGGCTTGTGGCCTTTTTAAATATTTATTCCAAGCTTTTTTCTTTTTAATCTGCGGTATAAAAGAGCTATTAGTAAAAGAATAGTCGCGTTTGCGACCAGTTTGCCTAGGAAATTTCACATTAGAATGGTTTGATGACCCACTACGAGCTCGCTTTTGTGCGACGGGTCTGCTAACACTAGATCGATCAGTGGAAGTGCCCTGAACAGATTGTTCGGGTGTTGTAGGAGTAGGTAGTTTATCAGCTGTACAAGAATCAGGAGCACTAGGCTGGGGAGTGAGGTTAGGCGTAAGGACGGACTGTTCGTCAGGTGGGTTTGAACCCGGCACGCTATCACTATCAAGAGTTTCATTATCTTATTTATCTTATTATTAATATCTTATTTATCTTAATATCTTATTTATCTTATTTAGTTTCATTATCTTATCACTATCTTTCATTATCTTAAATATCTCACCACAGTAGATAGTCGAAGGTGTAGAGACGGTCGCACTCGTACTCCAATACTACGGCTTCACTATGGGACAGAGGATTCCCTGCTGACCCAGCTTGAACCTTCCGAAAACTAGTAGACACTCACCAACACTCAACACTACTTAACTTCACGCCACTAAGTCTCCACTACTCTACTTTTCAATGTCTGTCAAACTAAGATTCATCACAACCACTATAGTATCCTCCAACATCCACTATACGATCCTCCAACATCTACACCATCTACTAGAACCATCTCTATTTTTATACTTCTTCCTACACCCTCCTTTCACTACATTTCAATCCGTACTTTTAAAAATCACTTCTAATTTAACTAATATTCAAAATCTAAGTCTTTTAATGCAGCACCCTGCCGACACAAAACTAACTCTACCTCTACCTTCACCGAGTCACTGGCGACGGAGTGATTTTAACCGTCCCCACTTCCTACTTTGCTGGATCCAGCTTAATTAAAACGACTGTGGTGACGTTCTGACGTCTCAACCTCACAAATGTAGTAAATACCATCAGTGGTATGTATAGAGGGACACCCAAAAGTATTCCAAAGCATTGTGTTCTATGAGAGATATTTCTATAATCCATATTTTAATAACTTTACCTTCCACAATGCTTAATAAAATATAAATATGTTATTCACGTGCACAAAAGAATGCTTTCTATGGAATATAGTATGATTAGTCTTACAGGGCTACATAAAAATATTCAGTTGCATTAAGAGCTATTAATAAAAATTTACTGGAATTGCCTTTTCGTTTCTATTATTCGTTTTTTTAAATTTCAACACTTTTCAATAAGGTTGCAAACAGTGTTGGGCCTAATTGATTAAAAAGTAATTGAATTACAATTGAATTACAATTAAATTATAATTATTTTACTGTCAATCGATTAGCAAGTAGTTGATTACAAATAAATTGAATAAATAATTCAATTTATTGAATAAGTAATTCAATTTATTTATAATTAATTACTTGTTAATCGATTGACAGTAAAATAATTATAATTTAATTGTAATTCAATTACTTTTTAATCAATTATTCCCAACACTGGTTGCAAACTATTAAAGGCTTTTGCTTTTCTGTATTTTTGTCCGTCTGTCTATTCGCGCTCTAAATCCCGAAAATATTCATGGAGTTTCTTGAAGCTGATATATGATATTCAAGTTCATCATCAGATGTTCTCTATTGAAAATGGGGTGAATACCTCTACTGGCTTGTGTATAGCGGCAGCCAAAAAAAATCCAAAAGGTATTTTTATGAACTATATTTTAATTCCTTTATTTTACAACAATTTCAATGGAATTGAAATATGTTATACAAGTTAACTATTTGATGCTTGCTATAGAAAATGGAGTAAATACCTCCAAAAAATTCGTTCTAAGACAGGTATTTCTATAAACCAAATTTTAATAACTTTATTCTGAACAAATATTAATAAAGTTGAAATATGTTATTTATTTGCGCAAAAGAATGCTCTCAGAAGAAGCAGAGCCAATTTCAACTTCAATGTGCCATTTTTGAAAGAGTTCTATGTAAAATCTAGATTTTGTAAATCCTCCTCCCCTCAATCCGACAAAAATTTGCCCCTTCCTCCTTTAAAATAAAAAATTCCGGCATCGGCAAATTTGTTTTTATTTATTTGTTTTTTTATAATTGAGTTTGTCTCCCCATGTGCAATTCCTTTGCCGCAAAGCAATTTGAAACCGTGTTATGCTCTCAACCGTGTTATTGCTGTCCGCCCATGCCAGTGCCGAAGGGGGAAATTTTCGAAAAACTCTTTCGTATTGTAAAGGCTCTAGATCCAAGCTTCACACCAAAATTCGTGACCCATTCCCACACTGAATCGCCACAATAATATTGATTCAGTGGTGGATGTACTCTTATATATAGAGAGATGAAGGGTAACGTGAAATAACGTTTTGCCCCCTCCTTCCATTGGGGACGAATTTCTAAAGTTACAGAAATTGGTTTTTAAGTGTTTGTATTTGCTAAATTTAAAAGTAAAAATCATATGGAAATATCTGTTACATTATATTATCATATTTAATATCTGTTACTTTATATTATCATATTTAATATCTGTTTCTTTCTTTGAAATATGAAGGATATGTGAAATAACGTTTTGGCCCCTGTGAAAACACGCTTTGCCTCCTCCCTCCTCCTTGCGGGCTGAATACATAAAATTCCAAAAATTCCTTTTTGGTATTTTTGTTTCTTATATTTTAATATAAAATTGGATGGATATGTACTTTTTTTATTGTATATATAAAGGTTTATGTTAAATCGTCTATTGCGCATGTGAAATTACGTTTTATCCCCTACACCTTGTTAGGGACCGAATTTCGAAAATTCCAGAAAGTGGTTTTTAGGTATTTGTGCTATTTATATTTTAAAGCAAAAACTCACGTATATTTGTTTTTTTCTTTGAAAACTATTTTTATCATAATTTTTAAAGTTAATAACAGCATATAAAAGTAATAACTGAAAAATATTTTTAAAATGTCTCCCACATGTGCAGTTAGCTTATATATTTAAATTCATTATATATTTAAAAATATATAGTTATTAAAAAAAAATAAAAAAAAACTTTTAACATGATAAATATTTTAGCTCAAGATTCTTCATTTTAAGTATTTTTTTAAACAGATTTCACTGTTATATTTCACGCACAATATCTATTTCACGCACAATAGCAAATAATGTTTGCCTTAATCTGTTTATACAGTACGATAAGAAGTTCTACAGTAATTAAATTAAGCACTGTGACACTTTATAGAGACTAAGAGTTTTCTTAAGCTATTTGTTTTAAGCCTTTTAAATTGAACTCTAAATATTATTAATAGGGAAATATTTCACATACTAAATTTCGTAAAAAATTATATTTTATAGTTTTGTTGCATTTTTTAGTGTAAAAAAATGGGTAAAAAAATAATTTCATTTTTATTTCTTCTATATACATAACAAGAAAGGATTGGATTCATGAAAATTTTGACTTCCGGTTTTTGACGAATTTGCACGTTTTGAGATACACTGAACACGATTCTATAATTTTTACGTGTGTTTGTGTGCGTGTTACCTAAATTTGGGGATGCTGCATCTTATAAACAAATAAAAAAGTTAGACAAATAGAATATTTGTTTAGATCTTGACTTAAATTGATGCTGATGAGCTTCCGGGAATAATGCCCAAAAATGGCCATGACTATTCGTCGATTTCACTCATTTAGGCGAAGGCTATATCTCAAATTCTATAACATATAAATACATCAAACTTAGTATGTAAGATGGATATTATGTGTAAGTGGACCGATTCAACATAGGTGCTTATCAGCCGATAAGTGACGTTGTTATGCTATATTCTCATTTAAGAGAAGACAAGATCTCATATTATATGTTTTAAAAACACATCAAAATTGGTAAGAAATAAAGATAATAAAAATCATGCTGGAATAATTTTGGTGTATGTCGGCGGTGTTCTTATTTTCTGCTACTTTCCAGATGGCTAAATCTAAGCATATTTTGGGGAAAGCTTACCTAATTGCATATTTAAAATATTAATTGTAAGAAGCTCGGAGGATTAAGTTTCCTGCAAATTTACATGTAGAGGACGTTGTTAAATACAATGATATAGAAGAATGTGTTGTGATGTATACACATTATACTAGTTTTTCTTATTTGAGGTTTATTATTTTGAAATACTGAAGACTATATATATATACATATACACAGGATAATTAAAAAAATTATATCCAAACGTCACATGTGGGTATGTCAGGTTATAAGGAATAAGAAATACATAGGAACTGGGAGTAGGAAGTGCGATAATAATGTGCTAGAAGGCGATTTGTGGCCAATTTGTAAGTTGGCGAAAATATACTAATGAGGGTGTGGAGCCTGCATCGCAGCCAATGGGACACATTTTGATCACTTCTTATGAGTTGTAACATTTCTCATTTCCAATTTGTACTTCGATTACGTTTTTTGTAAAATGAAGATCTTTTTACATCATTTGCTAATAGTTCTTTGCGTGACGATCACGATGTGATTGCACTGTCACGATCACGTTTTCGAACCCTAGTTCTTATGTAATTCTTATTCATCATCATCTGACGCATCCCCAGCTTCTGTTTCGGCATGACTTTTTGAATCAACCTCCATATAAACGCACACACACACACACACATGTATATTATTGCGTACTCGGTGTTCGTGAATTGTCCGTGATTGAATAATGACAGCTCTTGTAGGGGCTTAAAAGTTAATTTACAGAAGATTCCAAGTCTATCAACGAAGAATCAATTTCAGCTTCACCTGAAAATACAACTTAAGTAGTCGCTAACAACATAAAAATCACAGCGTAAACTGAATCATAGCATAACATACAACATAAATTGTACTCAATAACATAACACACAGCATAGACTGCATTCATTAACAGGAGCTCTGTGAGAGAGCCCCTAACTCTTCAATGACTTGGCTTCAAGGGAATTTAACGGCTAAAACGCAATCACTTTATATAGACTCGTATATTTCCAGAATGCCGTTGATAGTTCGGAAAATATTCGATTTAAAGCTTAGATAATAAATATATCGATAAAAAGGATTTTCTCTCAAAAGTCGCCAAGGGAAGATAAACTCATCAAATTCGTCATTAAGAGTATTTCTACTCTGGTGAAGCTTTTTAACGGGTTTTTAGAGAAATAAGTTATTTTAATGCCAAATCAAAGCAAAAACACAGAAAATTGACATTTTACATTTTACAACCTGACTAACTTTCTTTAAATGAAATTACATAAAAATGACGACTATTATTTACAAATCCGTAATGATATACTGTATATATAATATATACATACATACATTACAAATTTTAGTAACTTATTATTATTATTATTATTTTTTTTAATTTATAACGCAGTAAAATTATATATACGTATTTAAATATATATAAACATGCACTAAAAGACAAAAAAAAAAAAAAAAAAAAAAAAAAAAACGCTCTTGGATATATATATTTTTTGCTTTTGCTTTCTGGAACTGCGAAAATTTACGCTTTCATATTCAGGGGATCTCAAAACATAAATTTATATATATATATATATATATATATATATATATATATATATATATAAAACAAAAATAATAATAAAAAAAAAAAAAAAAAAAAAGATCTGAAAATCGAAATTTAAATATATTATGTATATAGATGATAAATTACTTATTCTTCCTGAACAGTATTTCTCGACATAGTAAAACGTAGCAAATCACTTCCATCAATTATATTCAATAAAAAGGAACATTTCTCGTAATTTTGGGTAACGATGTATATTGTCTTTAAACTGTATAGACACCATATTGAGTACTTAAGTTTCATCTTTTATTAAAAATGAACTACACAACATGGAATGCACTTCCAGAAGTTTCTAAGTGTAATACCACTACATTCCAATTCTTTTGGGTAGTTTATGTAAACGAATGATGAATGATTATATACGAAATTCTATACGAAATAATAATTCTATACTATATATAATTCTATATAATTCTATACCATATTCTATACGAAACATGCTTTTATGGTTGTAAAAATTATACGTTCATTCCACTTTGTTTAGCTCAGCCTATAGATGTTACTCTGTACTTACCAGAAATTTTACCTGTAGACGTAGTATATTTGAGTTATCTTGGATGGCCCTGTACACGAACTATTTGCTTGATCTCAACGAAAAGTTTAGAGTAGCATTACTGTATGATATTAGAATACCGAGTTTGGACTTTCTGCTACTTTTTGCTCTTGAGAAATTCTATTAACAGACACACGCACATACACACAGACACACACACACACACACACACACACAAACAGACCAACAGCTAAAAACATGTTTTTCAGTTCATTAGTATTTTATCTTTCAATCAAAACTTATATATATATATATATATATATATATTCCAAGTTGTTAAAAAAGTAACTTTTAAATAAAATGAACTTTTGCCTTTCTGCAAATAAGCCGTTTTCTGACTTATTCCTTCACGTTTAAAACATTTTGTTTTCGCCTTATATATTAGATGTCTAATAAAAGGAAACAGTATGTGTATGGTTTATATCATGAAAATATATTTATTCCCCAAGCAGAATGCAATAACATCAGTATTGGACTATCTGTCTTTATTCCATATATTGATATTGAAACGTTATGGTTCTTGTCAGAATGAAGCGTATTACGAGTTAAATGTATGGCATACTAAGTTAAATTAGAAGAACAAATGCTGTATACCGTTTGTTCAGAAATGATAATGGTTCCTGAGTTAAAAATAAGTTTATTTATTTATTTTATTTTATTTTTTTATTTTACTAAAGTAAACTAAAACCAAATTTAAATTTATTAAAAAATAAATCAATAATAATAAAAAAAATCTATAAAACTGTATTATATTTTATTAAGCTAAAGTAATATTTATTTTACAAAGCTAAATTAAATATTATTTTAGTTTATAAAATTAATTTTTTAGCTATAACTGCTGTAATTATTTTAGTAATAATAACTATTCGAGGTATTTAGTAACTAGTTATTGTATTAACAAAGAAGGTATTATAATTTTAAAATTTAAATTTAAATTTTAACTGTGATTAAAAATATAAAACTGTTAAGCATTATAGATGGTTTTTTATTACTATTTTCTGTCGTCTGTTTATTTATTTTTTATATATATTTATGAGGGCGAATTTCTAGAGATAGGCAATAATAAGGAAAATGAAGGATATTTTATGTTTTTTAAATAGAATAAATTATAAATTATACAGTCTGAATGGAAAGTTTCTAGATTTTAGAGTCCATATCCTTTGACGTTTTCAGGAACAGTGGGATCTGTTTTGTACGATCTAAGTTTAGTTCTGAACTGCAAAAATTCATCCCGGAAATTGTCTTTATGCATATATATATACATATATATATATTTATTTAGCCGAAAAAAAAAAAACATTTTTTTTTTCTTTTAATCTTATTCTAAAATTCTGTTCGGACTTGATTTTAAGTGAGCCTAATTTCATTGCCCCCCGAAATGTTTAAACAAAATCGGAATGTGTCTAAAATCTTTGTGTGTACAGAAATAAATAAATAAATATGGACCGTGTTTAAGATCTGTATTCTTCGACCACAGTTAATGAAACCATGGAAGCATCTGCGCCAGCGTAACTCAACGAGTCTAGTGCTAAAATAGGGGAGACAGTCATCTGACTCAGAGAAAATGAGCAATAACACAAAGCGTGGAATTACTGGATGTTTTCCAAATTTCAAACTGTCTGTCAAGCTGGCATCCCTCCAACATTTTGGACGCGTCCTCACTGCTAGATTTAGGATATGTGGCTGCACTGTAAACTCATATCCAAGACTTTATTTTTATTTTATTTTATTTATTATTTATTAATTTTTTTTTTTTTTTATCTATATGAATGAACAGTAATTTTCTTCTTCCTTGTAGTTGAAATCAACAGCACTTTCCGAAACTTAATCAATAGTATCTTCAACTTTCTTTCATTTTTGAATATTCTCTACAATAGTTTAATAGAATATTTCAATTTCTGAAGCTCCTTTGTAGTTTCTGATTGCATCTCTCTTCCGCATGGTGGTTCGTCCAGTGCTCACGATAGGTTTTTCTTGGTTTTTACTTTTGCTCATTTCTCTCATCCAGTTCCTTATATACATCTTTTACTACGAACTCTTAAATTACGCAGTTTCGCGTTGGACGAATCTTTAGCAAGGAAAGTGCTCATTGCTCGTGTTGAGGTCACTTGTGAACCCAACATCTTCCTTTTTACCTCCCCTTGTACCTTTAAAAGGGTACAATAACTAATCTCGAGGACAGCCAAAGGCAATGTTATTATATGGAAAAATTTGTTTCCACAATTACACATTACAGAATGCATTATTTTAAATTCCATTTTCACATTCAGAAAATTCATAACCGTTAAACTAGTACTCATTATCAAAAAATTGATTTTTTAAAATTTAAATATTTTGAGTTTTAAAATGTGAATTTTCCTTAAGTGAATTTTTCTTATTTTTTAGCTGCAAAATGAAATACTAAAAATAAAAATAATTAATTTTGGGGAAATTTAAGTCCTTATTTAACGGTTAGGAATTTTCTGAATGTGAAAACAGAATTATATAAAAAAAAAAAAAAAAAAAAAAAAAAAAAATACATTAAGAAATGAGTAATTATCGAAACAATTTTTTCCATAGAATAAAATTTTTCCCTGAATTTTTCCATAGAATAAATTGTTTCCATAAAATATTTGTTTCCCTGCCGACACGGCTGTCGACAGGGTGGTCGGGAAAGACTATTTCTAAAGGTACTGGGATGTTGGGCGCTGTGTTTAATCTCCCAGTCGGGATATTCCAATTTTCGAATCTGGCCACGTTTGGAAATAAATGTAAAGTCAACAACTACTATACAGAAAGAAACAATACGCGCATTCAAAATGCTTGTCATAACCGGAATTTAAAACAATTTTCAAACATCTCGAAAATGTTCTTCAATAGGAAAGGAGCAATCGAGCAAAAATACTGAATAAACGTTAAGATTATGTCACAAATTACAAATTTACATTTGTGAAGTCAATTTATGTTGTAAAGATAAGCGAGTTTTATCTTTCATAAATTACTACAATTATGACAATTTAAGAATGTGTATTAAAAAAAAATTAAAGATGCAAGTTTTAGAAGCTAATAATGTTAATTTAAGAAATTCTTCGCTGGTTATTCCTATACTTGTGGAAATGCTAAAAAATGCTGGCATTGCGAGAGAATAGTTCTTTTTGTTTTACTAGAACAATATTTGGCAGGAAAATTAAAAAAATAATTTCATAAAAAAAAAAAAAAGTTAAATACAAATTAGAGAATGTCTAAAATATTTGAAAAAAAAAAAAAATGAAATAAAATCCTTTTAAGAAATAACTATGTAGGAATTAAAAGCAGTAAGTCAAGAAAAATATAAAAGTTCAGAAAATAATAATAATAATTTGTAAATCTAAATTTTACAGTATTGCTCTTTTTTTTTCTTAATATCAGGGTAGACGACTGTTTTTTATTTATTTATTTTTTATTTTTTAAGTACTAATCACTTTTTCTAGTATTTTGCTGCAAAGAATTAGAAGCTTCTGTCATAATTACCTTATTGTCAGAGAATCACCTATATATGTTTCAGATATCTGAAATTTTTCTTATGACATAAAATGCAGAAAGTCATTTTTTATATCATTTTTATTTAATTTTATTAATGTCATAAAAAAGTAAAAAGCAGTAATAATAATATTAAGCTAAACAAAGTAAGTTAAACATTATTTTCAGTTTAATGTTACTAGCTTCTGTTATTAGATATCTGTCTTATATTTTCTAATTACAAAGTAGAAGATAAATTGCTTTCTAATTTTTATTTGTTTTTTATATCATTTTTATTTAATTTTATTAATGTCATAAAAAAGTAAAAAGCAGTAATAATAATATTAAGCTAAACAAAGTAAGTTAAACATTATTTTCAGTTTAATGTTACTAGCTTCTGTTATTAGATATCTGTCTTATATTTTCTAATTACAAAGTAGAAGATAAATTGCTTTCTAATTTTTATTTGCTTAAATTCCATCTTATTTTATTCATGTTATAAAGAAATAGAATATTTCAAGTAACAATTTATATTACTTTTGTTCTTTTTTTTTTTTTTTTTTTTTTTTTTTTTTCAGAATTAATTCAGTATTGTTAGTCTGGAGTTATTCTGCTTGCTTTTTCTAATGTTTAGGTTTGGAATTGAGAAAAAAATGCTCTGCCAGTTACATAATATTTTTTGTTTAATTAGGTAGTGTCACCCATTACTTATTTCATTTTTCATTTTCTAAAAATAATATTGTCAAATAGATGAAAATTTATGATTTTTTTTTTATTTATTTAAAAATGAATGTATATAATATTTTTTTTTTAGTTTTCATTTCCTTATATTGCATATTCCATTTATACGTTATACAAAGAATAGTTCTAATTAACATTTTAAAGAGATTTTATCAGGAAACTTTTATTAATATGTTTTACATTCTTCTAAGATTTTTATTATAAAAGTAAAATAAGAATGATAATTTACTTTAAAAAGTGTTACATATTAAAATATTACCAACAAGACAAAGTTGCCAAAGTTGTAAAATCATGAAATTGTAATTGGATATACACTGTGACGCAACGAACAAATTCCCATAGATTTTGAAAAATTTTAAATCTATCATATTTATTAAAACAGTTTCAGCGTAATATTTTATTCTTACCATACAACATTTATATATATATTATATATAAATTTACTTGTTCATATTTCAAGTGATTGAATCGTAACAATAATTTAACACTGTCTCAAAATTTTAGACAAAAACAAAATTAAATGAAAATATACAAGTATAGAAACTTGATTGCTGATCTATTATTCTGAATTACTTCATAAATACGAGTTTTCGTCGAAGAAAATAAATAGTTCCTGTTTTACCGATCAATTTTATACCATACGTCCCAAATGGATCTCTTGAATTCCTTTACAGAAGAGTATAACACATAGTTGCCAACATTTTCAGCCCGCCTTTATTTCACACCATTTTAATTTTAGTGTATTCTTCTTTAATGCATAACGGTGATGAAATAAGAAAAAATTACTTTTAAAATAAAAGCGGTGTGAAATAAAGACGGGGTTAAAAATACACCGGGATAAATTAAAATGTTGGCAACTCTGATAATCTACCATTGCTATAAACGACACACGGTGCCAAAGATTGTCTGTAGGATTAAGATCTGGACTATATACTAGCTAATCGAGAACTCTTATATTCTGAAAACTAAATCAGGATTTTGTGTTGGTTTCAATATAAATCGAAGCATTGTCTTTTTTAAATTCCTTTGACGGCAATTTAGAGGGTCACCAAAAGAGGAAGGGTACCCCCAACTAATTATAATACTGTGATATTTGGCGAGCAGTGGTAAAAGTAAGAGATAATTGTCCATTTAGTAATGGGCTGCTCAGCCCATCACCGATAAAATACCTTGTCTGTGAATAAAAGAACGCCCCCCCCCTTAAAAAAAAAAAAAAAAAAAAAAAAAAAAAAGTGATATGTTAACGTTTGTGTATGCAATGTTAAAAATTTTTTACTACAACTGTCTATATTTCATTAAGTATTTTAATAATTTGATATCTGTTTTCATGGTTTTCTAAAATTTTGTGTAATTTGAAAATAACCTTAAAAGTAAAAAAAAAAAAAAAATAAAAAAAATAAAAAGCAGAAAAGGTGGCATTTATTAATAAAATCTTCACAACTCTAAATATTTACCAATTATTTAAAATTCTACAATATTGTTAAAACATAGTATTTATAAAAAAGTTATCAGAGGAATCGACACTTTTCCCGATACAGGGTAGTAATAAATATTCATTATTTTATTTAATTTTTCGTATGTCTCTATTCTCCGTAATGGCAAAAATCTTTACAGAAAAATGTAAGAAGTTGATTTTTTTGCAAAATTTAAAACCAATACATTAGGTATTTTAATATTTGGCAAAATGTGTAGAATGTGTTGATGTTGAGGTTAAGGGCACGAGGATCCTAGGACTGGGTTGTATGCCCTTCAGGTTTTTTTTTCTATAAGGGTCCTAGCCCGTATTTACCTGTGTTTCGGGTAAAACGCCGAACAGCTAGTTCGACAATCGTGACATGGGATCAAACCCGGCACTTCCCGTCTATTAACTTCAAGAGCAAAACATCTCGACCACTGGTGGGGCCTGACAAAAACATGTAAAGTGAAAGTGTTTCCATTATTTTTTCTAACACCTGTAATACCAATTGCGTTTGTATGGTATTGTAGAGGATTTTAAGGCCAATGAACAAAGAACACAAAGAACAAAGAACATAGAACATAGGTCTAGGCGCAGTGCCTTCAGAGGCTTGTGGGGGGGGGGGGGTCTCATTGAGGGGATACTTTACCTAATTTGACAAGCAGTCTAATCCAATATTATTTTATGGAGAAATTTACTTTGTAAATTAAACATTACCATTTAGAAAATTCGCAGATGTTAAAATGTCTCTTGTTTTTAAAAAATTAAATTTTAAAATTTAATATTTCGTTTATAAGCTGTAGATTGCGAAATACACTTTTTGTATTTTATAGCTTCAAAATAAAAGCCTAAAAAATAAAAAATAATAATAATTTTTAGAAAACGAGAAACATATTAACGATTGTGAATTTCCTATATGCGAGAAAGGAATTTTAAAAATACATTATGCGTAAATTTCAAAACAAATTTCTCCATAGAATGATATGCGGTTACACTGCCGGTCAAAGTAGATGAAGTAGCCTCATAAGTGGTCCTAGAGTGCATTCATAAGAATTTGGAGAAAACCACGGAAAACTCGAACGGTTTGGTTTCTACCCTGGCACCTTCTGTCTACTAGTTTCAAGGAAAGAACCTCTCGGCCAGTGCAGAAATTTTGGATTCTTTTATAATTTGTCTTGTAGCTGCTCATGTTGATAGCATTCTATATTAATCTCATTTTCATTCCATACATTAATACCAAAGCTATTTCTTTTCCTTTTTTTTTTTCCATTTCTTTTTTTTTCTATTCTTTTTTAGCTGCACATCATTAAACTGACTCAGAATGCATCAATACAGTAAATAATAAATGTTAAATATGGATATGCATACATTATCAAAATAATAAAACCGTTTCTATTTATTCCTATATGTAAAAATAATTGTTTAGTATTTTATTTTATTTATCTTATAATATGTTTGTATAATTTGGGACGTTAAACTTGAAATAAAAACACCTGACATAAATACATTCCCTTGATGATGGGTATTGTTTTATATTTTATTTATAATATTAATATATTAATATATTTAATATAAAGTGTTGGTGTTAGTGTTAGGAGTTATGCTAATTGACACCTCTAAAGCTCCGTTGAGGTCTTTCTAAGGGTTCCTAGTCCAGAGAAAACCATGGAAAACTTTGAAAGGCAAGGCCAACAAGCGTGACCTGGGTTCGAACCCGACATCTCACGTCTACCAGCTTCGAGGATAGAACCTCTTGGCCGCTGATGGGCCTATATATCAGAAATTTAAGGGAAATTTTAAACTTAAAATTTGAGAAAAACACTTAATTTAAATATTTTGAGGATTATATATATATATATATATATATTATATTATTATTTATAAAGGTTAATTGGTCTTTGAAAAGAATAACAATCGCATTATACATTATGCTATTTATTTGAATTTGATATTTTTATTTAAAAAAATTAGAAATTTAGTTTTTGTGTTAGATTTTTATACATAATTTCAAAGAAACATTTTAAAACAAAATGGCTACAAACATTAAATATTTCGTGTGGTTAATAGTTAAATGATTCTAACAAAATAAAGAATCATCATTAAAACGTTTCAGAAACAGTTTATTTTTACATTACTTCATACTTTTTGGGGTATCAGAGAATTTTTTTTCCCTAAATTAAAAGAAAAAAAAAAACCTTTTTTTTTTTTCTTTTACTGTTTGTACTGTGGTTATTTTTTTTTCCCTTTTAAAAGTATATGATTGAAGAAAAGAAACAATTTTACATGGAGTTTTTCTTTAAACTAAAACATTTCTTATCGCAAATGTTATACAAAAATTAGTTTTCCGTTTGTGTAAGCGAACGTTTTAAACAAAGAAAAAAACCCTGCTTAATGTTCCTAGAAAAAACGATCAATTTTCGTTTCACTGTTTGCTATTATTGATTTAAAGAATGTTTTTTGAACATGTATAATTAAATTTTATGTACCTCGAAGTATACGGATTTCAGATAAAAATGTTTTGCTGATAATTTTAGTCACGTAAAACGATAATTTTACTCTCTAAAAATAAAGAATGTTTTTTCATAAATATTTAGGAATATGACTCCTTATTTTTTTCTTTTTTTGTAGACGTAACGTTAAATTATTCGATTCTTGAAAATTTTCGTTTTCCATTTTTTGATGGATTTAAGCATGTTGAGATGTTCTAAACAAAATATCTGTGCCTATGAATAAAATTTTATGGACGCTGTACCCCACGAACTAATGGGCGAAATTTAATGATACTTAATATTTGATTAGAACATTGTTGCTGTTTATATTTTGGATAGATCTTTCGAAAAAATGGTGCTGATATCCTGGAACTTTTTTCATAATTGGGAAGTTTATATTTCAGTTTTCATAGCTAAGCTCTCATAGCTTCTCAACTAATGAAAGTGTTTGACTGCCTATCCGAGTGCGACGCACCAAAATAATAATAATAATAATAATAAATAAAATAAAAATGTTAAAGGAATGTGTGTAGCTTTGTAATATACCGTTAGGTTTAGAATATTCCTATTATATATTTAAAAAACAAATAAAATAAAATAAATCAGTCAATAAATAAGTAAAATAAAAACGTGTTTTATGTGATTCACTGCGCTTATTTTTGACAATTTTTAAGTCGTAATTTCAAACTGATAAAAATAAAATATTTATAACTTTTATTTAATTATTATTATTTTTTTAAACCTAAAAAATAATCATTTTTTTATTTATATACATGAATATCAAAAACTGAAAAGTTATACTTTTATCATGAACATTTTCTGAGCCAGCTGATCTCATTTTTAAATGTAAAATTATAAAATTTACTCGTGGATGGTATTAAAATATATATATATTTCTCATACTTTAAATATTTTATTTTCATTTATTTATATAAATATTAATTTCAGTTAATGCAATAGTCTAATATATATTTTTACTTGATTTTATTGTCTGCGAATTAACGGGAATGTATTTTAGTTTATTTTAAAGTGGCAGGTTTTACACATTATGCTGCTCGTATTTGCATGAATCCTTTTTATAATAATACAGTAGGCAGCAAAATTATTCGAGTGATAGCAAAGATTCCTATATAAAAAAAAGGTACACTTAATACTGTTTTGTTAAATAAATCCTTGCCGAATCATGTTCTTAGATTGACTATGAACATGATTCGACATGGATTAAAAAAAGGGTATTTTTTGTACTTTTTTTATATAGGAATTTTTGCTAGTGCTGGAATAATTTTGCTGCCGATTGTAAGTCTCTTTTTTTTTCTCTCTTTACTTTCTTCTATACATATTATAAGAAGAAAGCGGTGAATTCATGAAAAATTTTAAACTCTAGCTTTTTACGGACTTACACGTTTTGAGATGTCCTGAATACGATTTGCCTGTTTATAGAAAATGACTGTCTGTCAGTATGTCTATGTGTGTGTATCAGAAATTTTGTCGACGATATATCACATGAACCAATCGACAAAATTAAACCAAACTTGGTACTTATTTGGACCCTGACCTACATTAGTGTTGATTACATTTGAGTAACAATCGCTTAAGAGGTGGCGCTGCCATTCCATTTTTTTTCTAAATATTTAACATGACAGTATAGTTCAAAATTTTGTATACATGTAGGTAAATTAGAATTTTTTTAATCATGATTGTAAAATTAATATGAATTATTGATAATGCCAATAGTGAACTAGGAAAAACAAATGTGTGCATACACGAGCATGGATCCTCCACCTGGGAGAAAAGTATACCCCGTGGTGAGTAATTTTTCAATATAGGTATCTTTTGAAAGAAAACGTCAATATCTTTAAAACGAATGGTTGAACCATAGATCTGTGATAATTTAAAACAAAATTATGGATATTTTCTTTGATATATATATATATATATATATATATCAATTCTTCTGATATTTGCACAAAATTGATTTTCAGCGTTTAGTGCTATATTTCTTAGTGAGAAACATCGTCTGCATTCATAATGGAAAATAATTTTAATTAATAATAATTAAATAAATAATTTGTACTGCGTGTATTTGTATAAGATTATATAGCAGAATTTATTGTGGTGGTCACAACATACTAGTTATTTCAGTAATTATTAATAAGAAAAGGTACTGGTATGAAACAGAAAGGCTCATTTTTTAATAGTAAAAGCTTTTTGTATATATTTCTGTTAAGAAAAAATGATATAGATTGCATGTATTTTTAAATGTTTAACACTTTATATTTTCTAAGATATTATAACTATTAAGACAACCTATTTTTATCTATAAAAATTCAATTTTCTCATTTTTTTAAAATTTTCCAGAAAACCCCCGGAGAAACTGGTTATTTTTCCACCTCCTCAAAATTTCCGGAAATTTTACATCTCTAATCAAAACGCACTACCAACCCTTCAAAGTTTGTAATAATTAAATCCACAGTGATCTATAATACTTCAATTTAATATTGTGATTTCAAATATAAATGGTATTGCATATTCACTTACTTTTCTCTAATTAGTGAAAACAATAGAAAATTCTAAAATAGTCATTAAAATACCAAATTTTATTGCTAAGCATTACCTTAACTTCTGTGTGTGTGTGCCTAGACTTTTATATCTATACAGTGTTTTGATTATATTTAGTCATTTTATAACTGTTGTATTTTATATTATAGAGAAATTCAGTATTAAAAAATAGCTGTCACAATTCCTTTAGAGTCAATCGTTTTCTGAATATAATGTTTGAATCTAGCTATTAATGTGGTTCTCTATTAAGAAAAATATTTTTTTACGATTATGCTAATACTCTCCTTTCTATAAGAATAAATAATATAAGAATACACAATAAGACACATCAGAATATATAATATAATAACAATATATAATATTCTCCATTCTATAAGAATTTTCATTAGTCAGAAAAAAAAAAAAAACTACGTTTTATAGTTTTTTAATTATATTTTATCTTTATTTCCATCAGTCATTCAAGATTACAAGTATTTTATCAGCAACTTTCAATAAATTCTGTTACATGAATGCGGATTCTGGGAATCAGCTATTAAATCTGTTGGAACATAATCTTTTTTGGATATACAATATTCTCAGCTTAATCCAGAGATAATGCAACCTACGCAAAATAGAAACAGGTTTACTTAACGAAACATCAGGTTTCTACGAAATTACATAAATATTCAGTGTGTGTAGGTTAAAAAATTTGGATTAAAAAGAATATTTTATGTGATATTCGTACGATACACATAATTTAAACAATTTGAAAATAAATATTCATGTTTCTATTATCAATGAATATTAAACTGCAAACTACTTATTTCAGTAACAATCAAAGTATAACTACACAGACTGAATCGTGGTAAAGTTATACATTCAAATTACAACTTCAGACAAAATAAGCAATTTTAATTCATAAATTTAATAATCTTACAGAGTGCAATCGTTATTTACAAACTTCGTTATTAATATGCAAATTTCATAGAAATATTCGTTATAGAAAATGCTTATAGAAAATGATATACATGTAATGTAAATAATAAATATACACAGGGTGACCCATAAGTCTGTGAACATTTTAAAAATTCATAACTATTGAATGAATTGATAGAATTGAAAGTGGTTTGCGAAAAAAACATTCTCGTGAAGGAGGATTTTTTTTTTTTTTTTTTTTTTTTTTTGGGGGGGGGGGGGGGGAAGAAAAAATATAGTTAATTTTTTTGTCGATGATAGTTAGACAAATAGTTAAAATTTTCAAAGAAAAATAATCTGGTGTGTCACCCACACGACTTTCTCTTACCCTGAAATTTAATACTATAAATACAGGTTGCAGATTATAAGGTAAGATAACAAGTACTGTTATGTAAACCTGCGTTAAACAATTCAGATTAGGCTTCTGAAGAGTTTTATATGATAATTAGTTCTGTGTGAGGGGGGCTGCCGCACCCCTCAACCCCCCGTTTCATTAATGCACCTACATTTATGAAATATAAGGGATATGAAATATAAGAAATAAAAAGAAGTAAGAATTAAATTAACATTTTCAGAGTTTCAGGGTATTCTGGTTATATTTCAAAGTAATATTGCAAAATAAATTAAAGGAGATTTCATATTAAGCTGTAAGATTAAAAGCATAAAAAATAATGAACGCTAAGTGCAGTTGCGATCATGTGAAATAAACAAGTAATCATTTTAAGTATTTTGATGTTTGGAAATAGCTTTATAATTGGTCTGAAAATTAATTTAATAAGCAATAAGCGCAGAACACATACAAAGCAATAAATAATATTTAATGAGCAATTAAAAAATATCTGGGTGCCGAAAAGATTCAATTTAAAAGAATAAGAGATTTATGATTCTTCATTAAGGCTTGATTATTTTATGTCAAAATAGAGCCATAAATGATTTTAATTGACTTGGCTAAGTTTGGCAAGATAGGGCGCCGACGGGAGTTGCGATGTCTGCGAGGTGCAAAATATAACCAATGGAAAATAATGAAGGGGCAGGAAAAGATGTTAGTTTCGAATAACATAACCAATTAAATGAAATGGGTTGGGTTTTAGAAATATGCCAAGTTACGCCAAAAATTACGGGTACAAAACACGAAACTCGAAAAATTAGAGAGAGCTTTTAGAGATCTTTGAACGATCAGCTGCTAAGAACTAACTAGTACGCCGGCCTCGGGGCCCGGCCCCCGAGGTCCGGAAAGACCACGGCGATTTTCGATAATAACGTCCAGCAAAACCCCGTACTCCATTGCCTTCAACCACCTTCAGTCATGCCTTGGAAGTAATAAAGTCAATTAAAGCTAACTACTGAGTGATTATTGTGCCTAGACTGCAAGTGTGCAATTTAATGACTCTAGAATCGGGTGTAATACTCCTAGAACACCCGCAGAGCTCCACAGCAATATTATGACAATAACTAATTATTTTACATTTATATAGAATTTAATTCTGTTATTAAAAAATAATTGTGTTTTTAAAAAATAATTTATTAATATTATAATTAAAAAAAAGAAAATCTTTTATGATAATGCAGACGATTTCCATATTAGAGAAGTAGTATAACACCAAATATCTAAAAAAAGCCCATTTTATTCCCAATAGAAAAAAAAAAAGCGATTTTTTTTTTCTAAGTTTTTTTTTTTTTTTTTTGTTAAAAGTAAAAAAAATCGATAATTTTGTTTTAAATTATCGCATATCGATGGTTCAACCATTCGTTTAAAAGGTATTGGCGAGCTCTTTCAAAGATACCCATCATGAAAATTTACTCCCCTCGAGGGGGTACTTCCCCCCCAAGGGGGGAGGCGAGGCTCCTACATACACAAAATTTTTTTCCCAGTTAATTATCTCTATTACAAAAAATATATATTCGTTTCATTTGGTTTAGTGCAGTCTATAGACGTTAAACTCTACTTACCTGCAATTTCCCCCATAGACGTAATGTATTAGAATTCTCTTGATTGTCCCTGTACACGAACCATTTGCTTGATCTTAACGAAAAGCTTACTGTAGCATCCCTATACGATACACATTTAGAATGCCAAGTTTGAACTTTCTGCGATAATTTGTTTTTGAGATATGCTGATAACAGACACACACACACACAGACACACACACAGACATACACACAGACCATTTGCTAAAAACATGATTTTCGTATTCAGGGGACCTCAAAACGTGTAAATATAACAAAATCTCGCATTCGAAAATTTGACCCAAGAACAATACTTTCTCTACCTTATGGGTAAGAGAAAGTAATAAACAAATGAAAGTCCTAAAATTGCACAATTTTGCTATTAAAACAGTTTATTTCTAACTTTGCCTCCTACTTGTGCATACATGAAGTTTTAATTGCGATGCTGACTTGATGGATAAAGCGTTATTGGTGAAGATGTTTTCCCTCAGGTAAGAACCGCCAACTGAAGCCGCAGTTAGCAGTGTATAAGTCATTTGCAAACTGTAATTTGTGGTGACGACAGACACATAGAATATGATTTATATGCCTGTAAACATTTGCTTGCGAATAAGTACGCTTTTTCATGAAAATGTATGATCTGGTCACGTACAGCGCCCTCTATCGACAAATAGTTTAATTATTATATTTCCTTTATCAAAAGGGAAAAAAAAAATCCCCCTATACGCGAAGGATTTTTTCGCAAACTTCGTTTAATTTTATAAATTCATTCAACAGTTATGAATTTTTAAAATGTCTACAGACTTATGGGGCACGCTGTATATATATGTATATATGTACATGTATATAAGTATTAGGCCTAAATTACGTAATATATATATACGTTTATAAGGGAAAAAAAAACGAAATAAGGTTTAAGGAAACCAAAATACATTGAAATTTTATGATTATGAGCGCAAATGCAGCAATTTTAATTTTAATGTAAATATATAACGTAATAAAATGTAAATATAAAATGCAAAATCATGTAGCGTACAAGAGAAACATATTACAAAAGCCAATTTTATCCAACAAACTTACATAAAAATAAAGATGAATTAGACCACAATACCCACGTTGTAATAAATAATGAAACCTACTCTACTTAACTTGGTAAATAGCTGATGGCAACTCTATTTGTTCTGTGAATCCGGTGAATTTAACCATGTGCACAGTCGGTAACAAAAGTGTCCGAACACTAGCAAAAATTCCTATTTAAAAAAAGTTCACTTCATACGGTTTTGTTAAATAAACCCTTATCGAATCATGTTCTTACACTGACTAAGACCACGACTCGACAAGGATTTATTTAACAAAACCGTATGAAGTGTACATTTTTTACATAGGAATTTTTACTAGTATTCGGACACTTTATATATGCAAAACATGTAATATCAATACACTGTAAAAAAAATCTGTAGTTTGAACAAGACTACTCTGTATTTTTTACAGAAAAGAGCTGTTTTAGAGAAAAAACAATTTTTTTCTGTTTTTTTTAACCCTTTATCTGTTTTTTCCCACTTTTCTGTTTTTTAGCATGCTGAATAAAAAAATTCTGTAATTTTTACAGAAAAATCTGTATTTTTAATAGAAAAGAGCTGTTTTTAACAAAAAACTGATTTTTTCAGTTTTTTATCCCTTTTTCTGTTTTTTTCCCCTTTTCTGTTTTCCCCCTTTTCTATTTTTCAGCAAAAAAAAAAAAAAAAAAGTCTTGTGTGAAGCAACCACACAACTTCCATTACCCACTATTATACGTATTATATGCACTTTTTGGAGATAATGTGATCAGAAGACACAGAATTAACCTAATGGAACTTTTACAGCAAGAGAAAGTTAATACACGCGTATATTTAAAAGAGGATAATATTGCAAGTTTGAAAAAAATCCATACAGCCGTTTTGAAAGGAACGCACTTACAGTACCTGAAATTCAGCTATATGTACAGGACGCCTATCAATTTTCCTGAACTAACCAACTATATAATTCGAAAGGACATCTAATAGAATGTTTATATAGCAATTTTGAAGAAAATCGTTAGAGCCGTTTTTGAAATACGGACATACGGTCCCACTTCCGGTCTCCGATGTCCCACTTCCGGTTTTTCAATTTCCCCCAAAATTTAGAAAATCCATCTTTACACCAGACCTGTCTCAATTTTGAAGTTTCGTTGTTCTATCTTTATTAGTATCGGAGATATAATAGTCAGAATATCCCCCCCCCAACACACACACACATGCACACTGACCAATTGCCAAAGACCACTTTTTTGGACTCAGGAGACCTTAAAACATGTAAATCAGGTGAAATCTCGATATCGAATTTTCGGACCGAATACAATACTTCCAATTACCTACGGTAGTCGGGTAATGGAAGTAAAAATAATGCTAAACAAACATAAGTGCACTGTTCTTATCTCAGTTAGTTCTAATGAAATGTAATCGAAATCGGAATTCAAATATTACTTTTAGTAAACTTCTTTAAAAGTCCACCTCTATTCAAGTTTGAGGTTCACACGGGCCGAAATTTTGACGCCCGGCCCGGCATGAAATCGAAAAATCCGGCCCGACCCGTTTATTTTTTACCAGTGTGCGGTCCAGCCCGACCCGGCCCTGCCCGGACAAAAAATGATAATAACAGGCTCGACGCGATTCCAAAATATGTAAAACGGCAACAACAACAACAACTTAAGGATAAATATAGTTAAGATAAAAAAATTCTTTTCTGTACTTGGATTAGAAATTTAATACCAGGAATAAATATAAAATTAAAAATATATATATATGTAGAGTTTGTTATTAATTCTAGTTATTCTCTTTCTTTTTACTTCTATTACCGTTGGTAATGGAAATATTGTATTCGGTCCAAAAATTCGATATCGAGATTTCACCTGATCTACATGCTTTAAGGTCTCTTGAGTCCAAAAAAGTGGTTTTTGGCATTTGGTCAGTGTGTGTGTGTGTGTGTATGTGTGTGGGGAATCTTCTGACTATTATATCTCCGAAACTAATAAAGATAGAACCACGAAACTTCAGAATTAGGACAGGTCTAGTGTACAGATGAATTTTCTAAATTTTGGTGAAAATTGGAAAACCGGAAGTGGGTCATCCGAAACCGGAAGTCCGTACCTCAAAAACGGCTCTAACGATTTTCTTCAAACTTATTGTATGAATATTCCATTAGATGCCCTTTCGAATGATATAGTTGGTTAGTTCGGGAAAATTGATAGGCGTCCTGTACAAATATCTGAATTTCAGGTACTGTAAGTACGTTCCGTTCAAAACGGCTGTATGGATTTTTTTTTTTTTTTTTCAGATTTGCAATATTAATCCTCTTTTAACTATCCTTTTGTATGCAATTGTTGTTTTCTAGTCAACAATTAAATATGCCAAGTTTTGGTAAAAGTCGGTGTCTCAAAAACGGCTCTAACGATTTTATTATAAAATTGTTACATAAACTAATTTTAGATATTCTTTTTCATGCTTTACGCGGTTATTACAGGAAAATTAATAGTCATCCTGATCAGATATATCAGTTTTAAATCTCGGAAATTGGTGTTAAAAAAAAAAAAAAAAAAATTTTTTTTTTTTTTTACTTGTTATGTAAACTCTGTTTTATATGTCTTTCCGTGTGTATTCATTTTCTGTTACTGGAAAATTTTTAGTTGTCTATTTCATTCGGTCAATTCTATGTCTTCTGATCACATTATCTCCAAAAAGTGCATATAATACATGTAATAGTGGGTAATGAAAGTCGTGTGGTTGTTTCACACCAGATTTTTTTTTTTTATCTCTGATTATTGGTATATGGTTTATGACTCACACACTAATTTAAACTTATTGGCCACTAGTACCATTATCATCACTCAATGTTGTTCTAATAAAGAAAGAAAGTAATTGCATGAATATATAGATTACATTGATATTCTATACTATTAATTTTTATGAATTAAAAGAAAGATGTATATTAATAACTTTAAGGAAGATTAAATTAGGGTTATTGTGGAACCCAATAGATCACGCCTTAATCATCGGAATGCCTTTAATTATATTTTTGGACTGATTTATTTTAATTTCAATATCCACCATAGCGTAATTCCTATAAGATACACCCTATAATCCCTATACACTGCTATTCTTCATTCAAGAACTACAATTTTAGAAATGGCTACATCTCAGTATCTAATGAACATCTTCAGTTTTTTCACTATGTGTTAGTCAAATCTAGATGCGGGTCGTAATTTTTCTATCCCCTTTCATTCATTTTAATTTTAATTAAAATAAATTTATAATTATATTAATATAAATTAATTACATTGTAGAAATTGTAAGCTTGATTGCCATACATTTTAATAAAATTAAAAAATTAATAACCTTAATATTTAATACTACATTACGATTTGATTCGGACGAAAATAGTAAATTTTAAAAATGTAAATGTAGAAAAAAACACATGTACAACTATAATTAATAGATTGTTTACTTCCCTTGGTGCCAGACTACTGCTAAATCACCGAAAACTTCCGATGATTCATTCAAATAACTCTTTTTTTTGGTTGTTGTTGTTCTTTCTTTCTATGCGTTAAAAAAATCTTTTCTGTTCAGTCTGAAGTAAATTATGATTCAGCTTTGTTGCTCGCTACTCTTTGTTCAATTAGTTTTCAAATCAGTCCTAAGTTGAAAATAATATTTTATTTAGACACCTAAGTGGTCATAAGTTTATGTAATTTGTGATTTCCGGACTCTATAGGAAAGTATTGTAATTATGTCAAAAATTCCAGTTTGAAATTTTGGTGTTTCTATACGTTTTGAGGTCCCATGAATTCATATATTTACTATTTTTACGTGATGTGTGTATGTATGTGAGTGAACACGATAACGTCTAAACGCTTTGTTCGAATGAGCTTAAAGTTAGTACGTATATTGTAGGTCACCATGCACGAACCCTATTGATTTTGGTGAACACTTCTAGTTTTTTTTACAGGGACACGAAGAAAAACTCTTTATCATTATGGTCTATGGGCCCAAATTTTTTAAAGTGCGATAGCGTCTAAATGCCTTATTCGACTGAGCTGAAAAATTATACACATGTTATGAGTCACTGTCACATGAACTGTATGAATTGTGGGAAAACTAGCGTTTATGGATTTTTTACAGGACACAAAGAAAAATTCTTTATCATTATGATCTATATGGGCCAATATTTTTAAACTGCGAGAGCGTATGCTTTATTCTATTCAGTTAAAAATTTATACAATCATGCTATAGGTCACCGTTGCACGAAGTGTATAAATTTACTACGTATAGAATCTAGCAAGTATAGAAATTTTACAGGGACACAACAAAATATTCTTTATAATTATGACCTATGAGCTCAAATTATTCGAAGTGCCATAGCGTCTAAATGCCTAATAAGATTGAGCTGAAAATTTATATACTTGTTAAAAGTTACTGTTGCTCGAACTGTATAGCTCTTGGTGAATCTGGTACTTATATTTTTTTTACAGGAACACAACAAAATATTTTTTTACAATTATGGCCTGTGGGCTAAAATCATCAGAATCTAAATGCCTATCCGATTGAGCTGAAAATTTATATATGTACTGTTGGTCATCGTAGCATGAACCATAAAGATTCTGTTGAATCTAGCACTAGAAGTTTTTTTTTTTTAAAACAGGGACACGAATTAAAATACTTTATCATTGTGGCTTATGGGCTCAAATTATTTAAAATGTGATAGCGTCTAAATGCCTTATCCGATTGGTCTGAAAATTTTTATGCATGTTATAAGTAACCATCACACGAACTTTATAGATTTTTGTGAGGGGTTTATAGGTTTTAGGTACTTATAGGTTTTTACAGGGACACAACGAAAATTTATCATTATGTTCTATGGGCTCAAATTATTTGAAGGAAATAGTGTTAAATTAAACAGCATACTACATGAAGAAAAGTACTCATACGCCCTATTATAATTTTCACTTTTGCTTATTTAACGATTTCTCGCCCGTTAAACAATCGTTAATTACTTAATGTTCGGAAAGCTCATTGGAGTCACTCCAGATTTATTATTACTATTATTGTACATAACTAATATATTACATTTTTCTCGTTAACTATCTTTAATTGAATAATTCAGGCTCTTTTCTGCACTCTTCACATAAACATTTCCATTGTATAGGAAGGTTTTTCTCTGCGTATACACAAGTGTTTCAAAATAGCAACGATTGAATTTTATTTTTCAGTCAATTTAATATATATATATATATATAACGATCACTTCGTTCAGGAAATTTTATCCTCAGATTGAGTTCATTTTTGTTCTTCGAAACGTACCAGTATAAACGCTGCTAAGCAATGCAGATGATGAAAAAAAAAAAAAAAAAAAAACTGAAGTAAATAAATAAGTAGTTTCAATACAAATTAAGACTAGTATGTTGTGGCCACCACAAGACTTTCTTCTATATTTTCATATACATATACCAAACAGTAACAATATTTAAAAAAAAAAAAAAAAAAAAATCGATTTTTTTCTAAGTGTTTTTTTACTTCCTTATACAAAGTATAAGGAAGTATAGTAATCCCGATTTGCAAAATGGATTTTGTATTTCACATTGCTCGAAAACGAATGATCGCTGAATGTTGCCAATTTATAAGTGTGACTGTCATGATGTCTAGTTGTACACTTGCAAGTGTCGTTTAAACACGAGCTCTCGTTTTAGAGATATAAGGGACTTTACACGATTTTTCGTGACGTCTGTATGTATGTGTGTCTGTGTGTGTGTGTGTGTGTGTGTGTATGTCGCATAACTCAAAAACGGTTGGACGTAGAAAGTTGCAAATTGGTACATAGGTTTGTTGTAACATCTAGTTGTGCACCTCCCTTTTTGGACTTTGTATGATTTTCCGTTTTGGAGATATTTAGAAAAATTAGGTTCATAATGACCAAAAATACATAGGTTTTGGACATAATGTATCAAAAAACGGTAATAACTCAAAAACGGTTTGGACAAATCTTGCAATTTAACTGACTTTCCGACTAGCTAGACATTTGAAACTTTCAGAAAAGCTCAGAACACGTTGACAATGCATTTTTTTAATATTTTTAGCCAACTGTTTCGGATACCTGCTGCCTTCTGCAGCGTTTATGTGATTCAACAGAAAATTTATTTAACTAACTTCCCGACTAGCTAGACATTTTAAACTTTCAGACTAGATCAGAACACGGTGAAAATGCATTTTATTAATACTTTTAGCCAACTGTTTAAGGTCCCTGTTGCCTTCGGCAGCGTTACCAGTACAAATCTTGCAATCGATTTTTAACTAACTTCCCGACTAGCTAGACATTTAAAACTTCCGGAAAAGCTCAGAACAGGGTGACAATGCATTTTAAAAATATTTTTAGCCAATTGTTTCAGGTCACTGCTGCCTTCGGCAGCGTTTATATGGTTCAACAGAAAATTCATTTAACTAACTTCCCGACTAGTTAGACTTTTGAAACTTTCAGAATAGTTCGGAACACCGTGAAAATGCATATTTTTAATACTTTTAGCCAATTTTTTCCGGTCATTGCTGCCTTCGTCAGCGTTACGAGTACAAATCTTGCCATCGGTTTTTAACTAACTTTCAGAAAAGCTCAGAACACGGTGATAATTCATTTTTTTTTTATATTTTTAGCCAACTGTTTCGGGTCCAATGTCAATGTTTTTTAACATTATGTATATTTCTAAAAGTGTATAAGGAAGTCATGTGGTGCCCACATCAGATTTTTGTTAAAAGTAATACGTATTCAATCAGTAACAATATTTAAAAAAATAAATAAATAGATAAATTACAATTTTTTTTCCAAGTTTTTTTTTTTTTTTTTTTCTGTTAAAAGTAAAAAAAATCGATAACTTTGTTTTAAATTATCACAGATTTATAGTTCAACCATTCATTTTAAAGGTATTGACGAGATCTTTCGAAAGATACCCATCTTCAAAATTTACCCCTCCCCCCGGGGGGTACATCCCCCCCAGGGGGGAGGGAGGGAGCGATACACCGATATGCACAGAAATTTTTTTCTAGTTAACTATTACTATTATCAACAACTCATATTAATTTTACAATCACAAGTTAAAAATAACTCTCATTATGTACATTTATACGAAATTTTGTCCTATACTGCCATGTTAAAAATTTAGAAAACATGAGATCACAGCGCCACCTGTTGAGCGATTGATCCCCAAATGTAATCAGCACCAATTTATGTCAGGGACCAACTAAATACCAAGTTTGGTTAAATTTCGTTTAAATAAAAAAAAAAAAAAAAAAAATACGATTTTTTTTTTCTAAGTTTTTCTTCGTTAAAAGTAAAAAAAAAAAATCGATAACTTTGTTTTAAATTATCACAGATTTATGGTTCAACCATTCGTTTTAAAGGTATTGACGAGACCTTTCGAAAGATACCCATCTTGAAACTTTGCACCCCGGGGGGGTACTCCCCGTCTGCATTTATAATGGAAAATAATTTGATAATTTAATAAATAATTTGCATTGAATAAATTTTGTGTAAAATTATATAGAAGAAAGTCATGTGGTGGCCACATCATACTAGTTTATTGACCTTTTAATTATAAAACCTTTTAAATAAAAAACAGAATTAAAAATCTTCAAGGAAATTCAAAGAAAATCGGTTTGAGGGCATATGCATTAGGTTTGCAAAATTGATTCATTTTTTCCAAGTCCAGAAAAAGAAAATGGTTCAAATATTTAAAAATCTGTATCTTCCGTTTCAGTGCATACAGAATGCCATGCTAAACATCCTTTTAGAGGTTGTGAAGCATTCCTTCAAAAAATATATTTATTTTATCCCCCCCCCCTCCCCGACCTCTCAGACGGTATTATTCCCTGTCACCACTTGGAGGGGGAAAGGACGCCAGTAACTCAAAATTTACAGTCGACAGAAAAACTATTGTAGCACACACTTACTTTTCTCATACATATATATATATATTTTTTTTTAGTTTGGCTGCTAATTTTTATTACCAACTAACAGCATGTAAACTGCATAAGGCTAAGACCATGACTCGACAAATATTCAACTCGATTATATTACTCGAAAAAAATCGATAACTTGGTTTTAAATTAACACGGACCATTTTAAAGGTATTGGGGAGTTCTTTTGAAAGATATCCATAATGGATATCTACACCAACTGGGATCTATTTCCCACCAGGGGGGTGTTCTAACGTGCACACACTTTTTCCCTAGTTTATTTCTACGATAATCAATAATTCCTGTTAATTTCACAATCATTTCATAAAAATAATTCTCATATTATACATATTTATACGAAATTTTGTCCTATGCTACACCCTAGCACACAGTCAGACAGACAGACATTCTCTAAAAATAGGGTGATCAAATTTTCAGATGCAGAACAACTATAGAAGCTTTTAATGTTTTTTAGAGTTAATATGAGCAGAAAAATACTTTTCTTCACCACATGAATTATGAATAAAACGAAAGAAATCAAATAAAGTAAAAGTAACAAAATTCTGAATATTTAAGAAATCTTTTGAAAATTGGGGGACATTTAGGGATAAGCGACAGAAAATGTGGTGCTCAATCGCTGTTTTTGTTTTTGGGGACAGATGGTCAAAACTGGGGACAGTCCCCAGAAAATGGAGACGTTTGGTCACCCTATCTAAAAATGGTCAAGGGGTACATACAAATGAAACACTTCCAGTTGCAAAGCCGTTTGCAAGCGTTCCAAATGTATGACTGTAGTCGGCAGCAAAAGTATCCGAGCACTAGCAACAATTCCTATATGAAAAAAGCACACTTAACACTGTTTTGTTAAATAAATCCTTCTCGAATCGTGTTCTTAGACTGACTAAGAACAGGATTCGACAAGGATTTATTTAGCAAAACTGCATTAAGTGTACTTTCTTTACATAGGAATTTTCGCTAGTGCTCGGATACTTTTGCTGCCGACTGTATTTGCAAAAAACTTGCAAAATTTACGTCATCGAAATTGCAAGCGTTCCGTTTGTATCTAAACCCAAATCGTGTTAAGGAACTCACAAAACATGCAAATCCATTGAAAACCAATCCCTTCCGTGGAGGATCAAAATTGTGATGGCATGTCTCCGGACCACCTCTAGGGGTGTGTCCCAGACCGTCGACAATTGCCCATCTGCGCAGCACTAGCGCGACGTAAAACCCAACCAACAAGCCATTGAAAACCATATTTCGAAAACTTTCACGAATCCATCATTTTCTTTTTAGGTATACAGAAGAAAGTATAAATACAGTTATATCGTGCTCGAGATTATCAAAGCATGTGAATCCATCACAAACCAAGAGTTGAAAATTTTTACCAATCTTCATTTGAATGTAGAAGAAAGTAAAAAAAAAAAAGAAAGAAACTTAAAAAGTCTTTTGAAACATTATAAAATTAGTTTGTTACTGGGATGGAACACGGGCGCAGAATTCATACCGGAATCTGTTTAAGAAATTTTACTACCTATAATATCGTTGATTTAAGAAGTAGAAAATTTTCTTACTTTGATAGTGGTATGAATACTGCGCCCGTGTTCCATCCCTGTTGTCATGGTGATCACAAAACTGTCTTTTATGTGCAAATTATAAAAGTATTACTTATATATATTATTTTCCTTTGAAATTGGAGACATTTCCCGGAAAATGTGGACATTTTTTTGCCGTGTATGATAAGCTGACCAAATGTCCCCATTTTCTGGGGACAAATGGGGACTGTTTTTTTTTTTTTTTTAAGGCATTTTTCTAAGTTTTAAAAAATTGAGTAAATTATTAATCAATAATAGTTTATTTTTAGTCCTTATTTATTAGGAATGAAAGAAATTATAAAGGTACTTTGATCTGGCCAGCGTACCTATACTGACCAAACGTCCCTATTTTCTGGGGACAAATGGGGACAAAATGGGGACGCCTTTGTTTTTTAAGGCATTTTTCTAA
The DNA here is from genome assembly GCA_963930645.1 of Salticus scenicus. Taxonomy (NCBI): domain Eukaryota; kingdom Metazoa; phylum Arthropoda; class Arachnida; order Araneae; family Salticidae; genus Salticus; species Salticus scenicus. The sequence continues at coordinate 2,506,783 of CAWVNO010000061.1, forward strand.
GTTTTAAAAAATTATAGAAACTAAATTATTAATCAATAACACTTTATTTTTAGTCCTTGTTTATTAGGAATGAAAAAATACATCCATAATTGGATAATTGTAGCAATTTTTAATGTTTCTCTCTTATAAAGGTACTTTGATTTGGTCAGCCTAGCCAATAATTCCTATATTAAAAAAGTACACTTAAGACTGTTTTGTTAGATAAATCCTTGTCGAATCATGTTCTTAGACTGACTAAGAACATGACTCGATAAGGATTTATTTAACAAAGCACTATTAAGTGTACTTTTTTTAGACAGGGATTATTGCTAGTGCTCGAATAATTTTGCAGCCGACTGTACCTACCGCATGAATGATAGGCTGACCAAATCAAAGTACCTTTATAAGAGAGTAGCATTAAAAATTGCTACAATTATTAGGCTGACCAAATCAAAGTACCTTTATAAGAGAGAAGCATTAAAAATTGCTACAATTATCCAATTATGGATGTATTCTTTCATTCCTAATAAAGAAGGACTAAAAATAAAGTGTTATTGATTAATAATTTAGTTTCTATAATTTTTTAAAACTTAGAAAGATGCCTTAAAAAGCAAAGGCGTCCCCATTTTGTCCCCATTTGTCCCCAGAAAATGGGGACGTTTGGTCAGTATAAATTGAATGACTAAAAAATATCTACTACGTCATAGAGCTTAAGCGAAATGACCTTGAATTTAAAAAATACTTTCCCTCATACAAATATTAATTGGTTTATCTAATAATTTACTTACGACGTGTAAAACCCATTCAATCTGAACCTGAAAGAATTTTCATGGCAAATCTATTTCTTTTTTTTTAGTGGCAACGTAGCACTGTTTTTGAAAGAAAACAAGAAACATGGATTCCAAGCATTCTGATTCTGGCCGGCTTCGCTGAGCGAAACTCGTGTGTGTTATATTATTTACCATTTTAATTATGAAGGTAAGTTCATAAATATAATATTTATTATTGAATAAACTGGGTATTCTGAAAAAAAAATTGTTAATGATTGCAAAACATTTATCGATCATAGAAACAAGGTTTGTTGCTATATTTGGCGTCAGGGAGAATCGCCGTATACCTATGTAAACTCCTCCCAAAAAATGTTCATACATATATTTTTTTGTAACATAGTTACTAATTGATTTTTAATTAAAAGTTTTGATGAAATTACTAATGAAATATTCTAAAATGTAAGTAAGATTGCAGTGTAATTTAATTTTTCTAGTGTAAACAAAACAATATAAAATGAGTACATTTTAAAAACCAAAACCAAACTCAACATTTTCTGTTTAATTAATCAATATTGCTCTCTTAAAAATCAGCAAATACATTATAATGCAAAAGAGTTGATTTTTAAATTAAATATTTTATGCAAAATGCATGATGTTGTATTACATTTGTTTTTTATGATTAAATTTTTTAGCTTTATAAAATTTTACGAATTTGTAAAAAGGTTTGAATATTTCTAACCTCTCTCTCTATATATACATCTCTCTCTCTCTCTCTCTCTCTCTATATATATATATATATATATATATAGCAATATCATGTTGTACATAAAGGCATGTATTTTATTCAAAAAGAGTTCATTGAAAAATAAATACCCAGGTATTTTACATCACTACTTAGAGTTTGTATTTCCTCCATTCTCAATTCAAAACTTTTTTTTAGCTTATAACATCTTAACACATCCTCCATTTTTCCTATCCTCAGGGTGGGAATAATGTAACATAATTTCAAATGCATAAACCTTACATTTAAATTCCGAATATTTTGATTGTATTAGAAAAGAAATAAAACAAGCAAGCACATATACATTCAGGGGTCGATCCAGGTTTTAAATATTAAGTCCCCTTTTTGTGAAAAAAAAAAAAAATATATATATATATTTGTATAAAATCATTTTAACAGTCATTCAAAACAACGTTTAATATCAAATTAACATAGTTTCATTGAACCAATTAATTAAAAATAATACTGAAAACATTTTATAAAAAGATCGCTTTTGTAAAACAAAATCTTGTGAAGAGCTCATTTCATAAATTTGAATTTTGTGAAGGGTCCTCTTTTATGGATTTGAATTTTGTGAAGGGTCTCCTTTTATGGATTTGAATTTTGTGAAGAGTCCCCTTTTATGGTGTGGAATTTTATGAAGGGGCAGCAAAGGGGATCCAATTTTTGCCTGGATGGACCTCTGACATTGAAGACAAATAATTTTCACAAATAGTTTTAAATGTTAAGCAATAATATTTATGTGATTGTAATTAAACTCATGTATAAATCATGTTGCTTTAAATTAGGGATGCACAACCTTTTTGGCTAGAGGGCCACTCTCGTTGTTCAGTAGGATACAAAGGGCCACAGACGAGATAATATAAAAGAATTAAACTGTACAGCTATATTTGCCGTGTAATATATACATACACACACATATACACATGCATGTATAAAAAGGTGCACTATCATTGCCAAATGCCTGTGTGCAAAACTTTAGTTTGTATTTTATGTTGCTTGAAATATATATATATATATATATATATATAAATTTTAATTAGTGAGTTAAGTGAATCTTGAAGCATAATAATCATAAAATTATTGAATAGTAAGCAAAAGAATGAAACAAATGTATCATATAAAATACAAAATGATAAATAAAACAAACAAATAAAAAGTATGGTTTGCAGAGAGAGAGAAAAATGTTACATTGGGAGTCACAAAAACAATAAGCACAAATGTAAAGCCTGATAGTGTACCAAAATAACCACTTACCAGTAGATTATTCCATGATTTTTCCAATAAAAAATTAAGGAACATAACTGTGGGTTACATTATTGAGAAATAGAATGAAAAACTTAGCTCTCAAACAGAAATGTGTATAAAACCCAACATTTTCATCCTTTCCCCCCTTCAAATTTTTTTTTTTTTATATCAATGCCAGTTTTGCAAATGCAACAAATAAATATTTTTTCTTTCTCTCTTTTTTTTTTTTTTTTCTTCTGCTAATGATTTATGTGACCTAAAATGTCAGTCCTTTGGCGGGCCGCAAACTGATGGCTACTGGGCCGCATGTGGCCCCCGGGCCGCAGGTTGTGCACCTCTACTTTAAATTAAAGTGAAGGAAGTGAATATCATTCACTCTCCACATTTAAAAGGTTAGATATATTTCCTAACAAAAAAAAAAAGCATAAATTTTTTTTTTATTTTTGCAGGTAACCCGTGATGTCACCTGGTGAAATCTAAACTGCACTTGACCAGCAGCAGGTAGCCGTCGAACGCGCAATCTGATGCAGGACTATGCGGGGCCAGTGAAACTTTTTAGGTAATATTTTTATTTTTTACTTTTCTTTAAAATTGTTAATATTGCCTATCTTTTGCAATTTTTGATTTAATTTCACTTTAATACCTTTTTTTAAAATTTTGATGTTCATGTCATGTCATTTCATTTAGCTCATTTATTGAAACTAGGGTTTTCCGGAAAATTTTCAGTCTCTAAATTATGAATGTTTTGTAAAGTAAAACTAACACATTAAAAGCTACGAGTAAACAAAACTATTCAAAGAAACATATGAATAATTATTCAGTTTAAAAAGAAATTAATAAACAAAACATAGAATTTAGAATTTAATAATTTTTAAATATGTATTTAAAAGTAGAAAATTATAATATTTTTTAATGACTGTTTTGCATGTATGATGGCTGAATAATCTACTTAGTAAATATGGTGCCTATGTACGTTTTCTAGCTCTCGGAGACTCTCATTGACTCTTGGAGACATATCATTGCCAACAGCTGAATACCATTTTATTATATAAGAAAAATTGTTATGAGAATTAATGATTTTTTTTTTTTTTTTTTTTTTTTTTAACTAGTATTCTGTTTTCATTTTTAAAAAATCTGGAATTTTCTCCCCCCCCCCCCTCCCAAAAAGAAAGAAAAAGAAAAATATGGCTATGTGTTTCAATAATTTTGCTTTTTTAAATTCTGTTTAGTTTCAGAATACTCACAATTGTTAAATTGGTTCTTTTTTTTTTTTTTTTTTTTTTTTTTTTTTTTTAATTATAAAGTGCAAAAAAGAACTTTGATCATTTTTTTCCACTTCATAACTTCAGTATGAAATATTAAAAATTAAATAAATTTTGGGAAAAACAAAGGCAAATTTAATTTTTCTATATATATATATATATTAATAATGAAAACAGAATTTAAAAAAAAAAAAAAAAAAAAAAAAAAAAAATCATTAATTCTCATAAAAATTTTCCCTATTTAATAAAATGGGGTTTAGCTGTTGGCAGCGATATGTGAGTGTGTCTGACAGCTACAGAACATTCACAGACACCTTTTTTATATAGATTATTCAACCATTATACATGCAAAACAGTCATTAAAAATTAAAACTTTCTAACTTTATACATGTTTAAAGAACCATTAAATCATAATTTCTGTGTTTTGTTTATTAATTTCTTTTTGAATTGAATAATTATTCATACTTTTCTCTGAATAGTTTCGTTTACTTGCAGCTTTTAATGTATTTAGTTTTATTTTACAAAACCTTCGTAATTTAGAGATTGAAAAATTTTCGGAAAATTTTCCATTTCAAATTTTTCTAAAAAACCCACATCCCTACCTATCCCCCACTGTTTTTTAGGGACGCCCCCTATTTTTATCACTATTCGGTAATTTTATGGCTATAAATTTGATTTTTAGGGGAGGGGGGGAGGATTATTTTAACTGTTAAATATCTTCTGAGGGGCTACAGAGTTGGAAAATTCCAAAACATCAACATTTGCGGCAAGGAGAAATTTTAGGGGGAGGGGGGATTTGCCACTGAAATTATGTATTATATTTTTTTTAATCTATTATTAATGTTATTTATTAAACATTATATATTTTTTGTTTTTAAGTGTTAAATTAATTCGTTTTTCATTCCCCAAATTAAATTCATCGCCATAAAATTACCGAACAGTGATAAAAATTGGGGGAGGGGGTGGTGTCCAGAGAAAACGGTGGGTGACTGAGCAAAATGGTAGTCATATTCGGATTCAGAAGGTCATTTTACATAAGAATCAGCAAGAATGGTATCAGGGATATATATATATATATATATATATTTTTTTTTTTTCTTTTCCAGTGCAATGTAATGGATATAATTCTCCATTCAAAAAAATTAATATGGAAGCTTGAGTGGAATTTTTATTTATTTATTTATTTATTTTTTTGTTATTTTTTTCTATTATTATTGTTATTATTTGGGACAATTAATTGTATTTCTTGTTGCTTGAATAAAAAGACTTTTTTCCCCCACTTTAGAAATTAGTTCTAAAAAGTGATTTAAAAATTAAATTGTGTTTTTACATAAGATTTTTCTTTTAAAAAATTTAACGATGCCAATTTTGGGATTAAAGCACTTAATTTTTTTTTTTCTTTTAATTTATTGAATAATTAACGAAGATTATGACAATGTCTTAATTTTTCAAGTCACTTGCAGAACCATAGATAATAAGATGACCTACATCAGAATTGCTGCCTAACTTTGAAAAGCGTAGTTAGTTATATGATCATTTATCATGAATATTTTGAAAAACAGTAATGCAGTGGTTAGTGTTTCAGCAGTACAGTAGTGCATTATCATTATTATTATAGTTATGGTGCCAAATGCTTTATAATTATGTTCACACAAACTTATTGAAGCAATATTCAAAAGTTTGATTACCCAGATAGCACATAACATTGTTATAGCGTTGAAAATAAGTCTGAACAGTGAAAAACTAATTATAACAACGTTATGTGCTACTGGGGTAGCAAATAAAGATCTCTTCTATTATAATAAATAACCTTCTCCTTCTTGAGCATGTTGCTCAAATCATATATGGTAGCTTTCTAAATTATGTCTTTAATACAGGGTTGAGTTTTTGACGTCAAAAAGTGGTTTTTGACATGACAAAGGTTTAAACTGTCAAAAACCCGTCATAAACCTCTACCGTCAAAAACTTATATTGTCAAAATTCAACATCTATAAATGAGCTAGAATCTGGTTAGAAATAGGATTTCGTAATATTTGCCATATACAAGTGAATATCTAAATATTATGCTGTTTATAAATTAACAAATCTGAAAACAATTTGTAGATAATTTATAAAAAATTAGGTAAATATACTGGTTTATAATCTAAGAAATATATACAAAGTATGCATAGATATATTTTGTATGTTTATGTTTATTAATATTTATGAAATTCTAAAATTCCAAAGTTACTTATGAATTTTCACATAAGCCATAAAAACACAGGAATACTGGATTTTTTTTTTTTTCCTTTAAGTAAAACATAATATATATGGGTGGTAAATAAATATGAATTTGAAAATAATTATATTTATAATCTACATTTATTATACTTATCATTTAATTAATGAATTTTTATCTGTTTATTATTATTATTGATTGCATAAATATTTGTACCTGGTTATAGCTTGGAATATTGGTGTTTTGGGAGTAGGGCTGATTGACTACTCTAGTGTCTTAGGCCTAAGGGGTATTGCCCTCTGTGTGGGTCTGTCTACAGGGTCCTAGTCCGTATTTATACAAGTTTCGGAGAAAAACTCTGAATGGCTAGGCCAATGAGCGCGCCCTGGGATTGAACCCGACATCTCACGTCTACCAGCTTTGAGTGTAGTGTACCACTTGGCCGCTGGTGGGCCCTACAGCTTAGACTAATAATTTTTTTTAAAAATTTGTACAAGTAATTAAATTTATTACAATTTATACATGTTCAGAAAGCATTCATATTTCTCATGTCTCACGGTAATTATAAGAATTTCAGACACAATTCAAGCTTGTTTAACATTCAGAATTATTTCTTTTTCTTAAAAACTTGCAATATCAGCAGTCATTAAAAAAAAAAAAAAGTTATATTTTTCTATAAAATATTTAAATACAAAATATTCGGCTATGCATTTTTATTTTACTGGTTAAATACATAATACTAAATGCACAATACTAAAAAAATTGAACTATACAATGTTGTATTGCAAATAAAATGATTTGTCAATCAAAATGATCTATCAATAATATATAAATCATAAATTTTTAGAAGCCTAAAGTTTTGTTTTTATATTAATCAAAATGTTATAATAAAGTTTCTCCAAAAACATTAATATGTTTACCTTTTAAAACATACTTATAAATAATATCTTATTGAAAACAACTATATTTTTAAAGTTTCGCATAACTAAGTTTAACATGTGCTATATTAAGCATAGTTATAAATAAATTTTGTAATGACATATAAAAGTATCACAGCATATTTTGAATGAACATAGAAATAATTCATAATAAAATTTTAAAAGCCTAAAGTTTTGTTTTTTATATTAATCAAAATGTTGTAACAATGTGTTTTTCAAAGAACATCAGTCTATTTACTTTTCAAAAAATCTTTAGAACTACATTTTATTAAGCTAAGTTTTTATATGACAATTAAATTATAAATATAGGTTTTTGACATGACGGTTTTAACCATGGTTTAAACCATCAAAAACTGTCACGTGTCAAAAACCTGCCAACCCTGCTTTAATATAAACTTTTGTTTGTCACACTATATATCTAACATTACTGTAACTAATAAAAGAAAAGTTCAAATATGTCATGTAAGAAATTTACTGAAAAATTACTTTTTTTTTTGGCTTTGAAAATTTTCCGGAAAAACATGGTGGAAATTTTTCCTCCTCACATCACTAATTGAAGCATAAATTTTTGATTTGTATTCAGAGGTTAATTCAGAACAAATTCAGTGCCGCATTGAAGCACTTTCACAAAGGCAATTTTTAGCAATGAGGTACCTTCACAAATTCAACTTTCAGCAACGAGGTACCTTCACAAAGTCAATTCTCAGCAATATAACTGCACACTAAAATATTTTATAAGCTTCACTGCATCAAACAAAGAAAAATACCCTCAATTTGAATATTTACTGCAGACAATGATAAATATCTAAGTAAACACCTACTTATCTGGGTTATTATGGTTAAATCATAAATCTAAAAATCATAAATCATATAGCATAAATGATAAAATCGTAAGCTAAACTATAAATCATAAATCATAAAATCATAACTCCAAAATAAATAGCATGTAGGCTGCCATATTATATCGCAAACAATCCAGAACGACATCGTTATCAGTCAAATCGGCGCCAAAGAAAAATCGCCAAATTCAGCTGAGGGGAAATACTATAGTTGTACCGAAAGTTTTGTAGCTGTCTGCAACAGGCTTTTAAAATTTCATAATCTGTCTGCAAAATTTGCGTGTAATCAGGGGTGAAAATGGCTTACACTCAAAAAGCCTGAAAGCTGATTGGAAAAGGGGGGGGGAGCTTAACATCAGTGGTGATCTCGTGCAACGATACACAAATATAATTTTACTGCAGAACAATATAGTATAAACAATTCTGTGTATTCATTCATCTCATTCAATTAAATATTTTATAGCAATGTTTGACACAACACAATATAAATAATAAAAGTATTAGTTTTAGTTTTGATACAGAAATTTTTTTGAATTGTTATTCGGAAGTTGCAGACAAATTTTTTTATCAGGGCAGACAAAAACTGTCTACAAGTTGTTTTTCTGTGTCCGCGACTATGTCGCCGTGTTTCTGCCGCTAGGCTTACTTGATGTTTTCACAAATTATTTTATAAATTTACAAATGGGGTATCATTTTTTAAAAGCTGGATTAATCCCTGGTATTGTAACTTGTATTTTTTAATCAATTTAAAACAAAATATATATAGTATATATATCCTGTTGGGCTCAGATTCTGTATCATCCACTGTCGCCAATTTTCAAGGATCCACAATAATTTTTTTTTTTTTTTTTTTTTTTTTTCATTATTTTAAAAATTATTATATTTTAATGTTTAAGACAAGGGGAGGGATTCAGGGGGAGTCTCTCTCTCCCCCCCCCCCTGAAAAACTAAAATTTGCATAATTTTCTTATGTGTTTGAGTGTAATTTTTTTTGTTAAATGTTGCTTAAATTCAAAATCAATTTTCCTAGATCCGCGATAATTTTTCTTTCATTATTTTAAAAATTATTATATTTTAATGTTTACACCTGAAAAGTTAAGATATTTTGGGTGTAGATATTTCAGTTAATTGATAAATCAGCTAAGCTTTTTTTTTTATGGTGTTTTCAAAAATTGACGCCAGGAGTTTTTTTTTTAACCACTTCATGAATTTGAAGTAAAAATGATTTAAAAATGCAACTGTAATACAAAATATGTAATTTTACCGATTTTTTTTTTTTTTTTTTTTTTCGGAATTTCGTGATATCTATGTAAATATTAGTTTTAAATAATTTCATGGGAAAAAAAAAAAAAAAAAAATCAGTAAATTTGCATATTTTGTATTACAGTTGCATATTTAAACCATTACTTTTCTTTAAGAAATTTATGTTGTGGTTAAAAAAAAAAAACTTCGGTAATCACAGGTGATTTAAAATGGCATTTTGGTGTGATTTCAGTGCCATTTTGAAAAAGATCGCCAACCAGTGGATGATACAGCATCTGTTCAGTTCCATGTCTCTGTTATTTGCATATGCACTCCTCTACCTTTTTTTTTGGGGGGGGAGGAGGAAAGAAGGGAAGCACTTCAGTTATACATGCATGTAGAAATTAAGAAAATTATGTCACTGAGAAACAGATGCTTCCCTTCTTTCCTCCCCCCCCCCTAAAAAAAAAAAAAAATGTAAAGGAGTACATATGCAAATAACAGAGACATGGAACCAATCAGAGTAACACAACACAATTGGTAGAGCTTATGTAACATAACAGTTGTCTGTCAAAGCTGTTAGATCGATTCTTGTTTCTGCAGTGACATGCTGTTAAGATTAAAATGAATTTGAACATGATGTTATGATAGGTGCATGAGAAAGGAGTGATGTGGGGAAGGAAAAATCCTGAAAATGTTTAATAATGTATGTTTAACTGTTTAGATAGTCAATTTATTGAAAGTGACTTTATCAATGTTCAACCAATTATGTTAGCAAAAAATTTTCAGCTCATTTCCAGGGGTGCAGAAAGTGACCAGACCTCTGAAAATTCCCTCAATATCCTTGCAATAATTTTTTTTTTTGTTATACAAAGCCATATCTTTTGTAATAAGTCTTTTTAAGATAATAAGTATATACTATAACATAAAGATACATGTGTTATTACCATGTTTTTATTAACTTCAATTCTTGTTTGTTTAGTACAAATCTTGCAATTGATTTTTAACTAACTTCCCGACTAGCTATAACTTTGAAACTTTCAGAGTAGTTCAGAACACGGTGAAAATGCATTTTTTAAATATTTTTAACCAACTGCTTCGGCAGCGTTACCAGTATAAAGATTGCAATTGATTTTTAACTAATTTCCCGACTAGCTAGACATTGTAACTTTCAGGACAGCTCAGAACACGTTGACAATACATTTTTTTAATACTTTTAGTCAACTGTTTCAGGGGCCTACTGCCTTCGGCAGCGTTTATGTGATTCAACAAAAAATTTATTTAACTAACTTCCCGACTAGCTCAGACATTTGAAACTTTCAGAATAGTTAAGAACACAGCAAAAATGCATTTTTAAAATACTTTTAGCTTTAGCCAACTGTTTCGTGTTCCTGCTGCCCTTGTCTGCGTTACCAGTACAAAGCTTGCAATCGATTTTTCACTAACTTCCTGAGTAGCTAGACATTTGAAACTTTCATGATAGCTCAGAACACAGTGGCAATACATCTTTTTAATACTTTTAGTCAACTGTTTCAGGTCCCTACGGCCTTTGGCAGCATTTGTATGATTCAACAAAAAATTTATTTAACTTCCCATCAACAAGACATTTGAAACTTTCAGAATAGTTCAGAACACAGTGACAAAGCATTTTTTAAATACTTTTAGCCAACTGTTCAGGTTCCTGCTGCCTTCGGCAGCATTACCAGTACAAAGATTGCAATAGATTTTTTACTAACTTCCCGGCTAGCTAGACATTTAAAACTTTCAGGGTAGCTCAGAACACGGTGACAATACATGCGAGCAAATTAAATAATATGTATGAAAAACATTAAATATTGATGTGTGCTTTCTTTCTCCATTCTTACCATAATTTATAAATTCTGTCTCTCCTTTAATTACTCCAAATATTCTTTTGGTCATATTTACAGTAAAATTAGTAAAAAATCTTCAAATTTTAATTTTATTATATGGATTATGCTTAAATTTTGCATACTGAAATTTCATGAAATTTATTCCCGCTTCCCCTCCAACCAAAAAATAATTGATTACAGCAGTGGATTTTAAACTGGTTAAGAGCAATGCGGATTATTAAAACAGGGATGTTTAAAACTTTATGCCGTGAAAAGATTTAAGATGCACATGATCCGTCAAATTTTGACGGGTATTAACTAGTTTTTTATAAAAACAAAACAATTTAACATGAAATTCAGAGGTAGCCCATGAAAAGTTTCACACCTGATAACTGAATAACTCCTCCCCCCCCCCCCCCCTTTTTTTTTTTCTTCTAATTTAGAATGTATTGGTTTTGTAGAATGGGAAAAAAAAAAAATAAATAAATAAAATGCAAATTTTCAGATTATACCTATTATATACCTTTAGTTTCATAATTCTGTTCTTAGTCTTTTTGTGAGAGGAAAAATATATATGTAGATTTGAAAAAAAAAAATGATACATATGCTCCTGACTTAAATGGAAGAAAAATTATTATTTTTTTTTCTAATAATGTTAAACGATAACTTAAAAAATCTTCTTCCCCCTATATATATATGTTACCGCTAAAGTGCAGAAATCAGTTAATCTGCAGATTAGCTAGGTAAACTGCACATTAACTAGGGCGATCCATTAAAGTGAGGAATTTTTTTTTCATTTCTCAAATTACCTAGGTAATCTGCGAATTACCTAGATAATCTGCACATTACCTACTAGGCACTCGTTAAAGTGAAAATAAGATCTCTGGTGTTGTAATTTTACAGCACACTGTGTTGTATTTGTTTTTTTCATTCGGGGAAAAAATAGCTTTCTTTCCTTTTCTTTCTTTCTTTACTTATTTTAATCTGTATGTGTTTTAATTTTTATGTCTTTTAAAGTTATATTTGTTTTAATTTTTTTACTTATTTCATCTTTTTTATTCTGCCAATATAAGTTTGAAGATGTTATGCATTTTTAATATGAAATATAATAACTTTAATAGCTTTCAATAAATTCTATTTTATAAATGAATGTTAGAATTATAATATAGTAATGTTTTCTTTTCAAAATAAAAATATTTAACCATTTAAATAAAAAATAAAAAAAGTTTTATTAACAACTTACATTGCTATTACTATTTTTTTTTTTTTTTTTTTTTTTTTTAATGTTATGCACCAATTTTTAATTCGATAAAGAAATATTAAATTAGACAATTCAGAAGCAGTATTTAAGAAGTACTTCAAATAATTAAAACTGCTTTAATAATAATTTTTAGACTGCAGGAAAATTAAAATGACTGTTTTCCAATGCTTTATTAAACAATATTTTGCAGCATACATATTACAGCAACAAGTACAAGTTTAGCAATTATATTAATTTTACAATTAAATAAATAATAATAAAAAAAAAACTTTATTAACACATTTTATGTGATAAACTACAACGAAATTATATGAAAAAGCGAACAAAATAAAAATAAAAATGCAATCATGATAGATAAAATATATAAAGGAAACTTGAAATTGAAAGAAACAACAACAAAATGTAATGAAATGCTAAAAAATGCACAAAAATTTCATATTAAGTATTTATTAAAGAAAGCCATAATATTGAATGCCATATTTTTCAGAGTTAAAAATTAAAACTTTTTTTTTCAGTAAGTAATAGTAATTTAAATCAATTTTTAAATAAATTAGTTTTAAAAAAGTTGTGTTTTAATAGTTTTATTTTCGGGAGAAAATAATTACTGTGCTGTAAATTTTAATATTCATAATTCAAAATGAAGTTTCAGGAGATAGAGTGTTTAGATTAAGATTAGATTTCAATAATAAAATGCAGTGCAGACCCTTATCAAACTTATATTGACAGAATTAAAAAAGAGAAGAAATAAAATCAAAATTAAAACAATTATAACTTACTTGTTACTTTAAGTTTTGTGTTGGTCATGATAAGAAACCTATAATAACCATGTCTTCGATGCTCCAAGTTTTGCGTTTACTAATTATCATAGGCGGAAGCGGAGTGGAAAGGATGAAAGTTTTGGTTTGTGTTTGAAGGTCATTCGCGTATATGTATCACATGACTGTTTGACGTCATAGTGAATGTAAAAAAACTAAGGCTCGAAACAAACATTTGAACTTTAACGACACAGAAGCCGCTAATCCACAGATTACCTAGTTAAAACGCAGAAAACTCTTGATTTCACACTTTAACGGGTCATTTTAGTTAATCTGCAGATTAGCTAGGTAATCTGCACATTAACGGATTTTGAGCTTTAACGGTAACATATATATTTGTTAATAAGGTTTTACATTGGTTAAAAAAAAAGAAAGTATCTATTAAAAAAGAAAAGTTCGATACGTCGATAGATCATGAATTTTTTTCTATCAAGTCAGTAGATGCCCTGAATGAGAATATACTTTTGGAATTTTTTTATTTCATTGAATTTTCATTTTATTAATATTTTCATTTTTGATTATGAGTATTTAATCGCTTATATAGATATTTTCAATTTCAAATTTCTCAAGTTTTCTTAGGGGTTCATTTAAAAGAGAATTTTATAAGGTTTTATTTGATATACAATTTGAATATGTTTCATTAAAAGTTTTTATAAAATATTAAAATTTAAAATAAAAATAAATATAAATTAAAGGTAGTGTTTTTTAAAATTTATACCAAAAAGCTATACAACCTGAACTTTTTAGAGTTGGCTTAAATGCATACATATATATAGAGAGAGTTGTAAAATTCTTGAGAATAATTGAGAATTTTCTCACTGAAGATATAATAGTGGGTAATTTTTAAATTTGTGCTCTGTACAAGTATTAATTTATGTGCAATAAGTTAAAAACTGTATGAAATTATTCTTTTAATAAAATAATCAGGTTAATTAAATCTATTTAGTTGTATATATTAAAAAATTAATAATAAAATAAATCCTCTTCAAGGCTAAAAGGTGAAATCTTATAAATTATTGAAGATAAATTCTAGTGATATCTCAAGTAATAAAGGGACAAATCATTATGAGATTTTTTTTATTTCATTACAGACACTTATTTTTAAAGGGGAAATTTATTGAAAAATATTTCTAATTATTTAATGTTTTTGCTTTAAAATGTTTTACACTTATCTGTATGAAATAAAAATGGTTTTATTCAACATGTACTTAAAGGATAAACATTTTTATATGGGACTGTTCACAGTAAAAAAAAAAAAAAATTGTTTTTCTATATAGAGAGAAGTGACAAATTGACATATGTGGCACACAATATAAATTATTAAAATAAAAACAGAAACAGTTGAATTTAAACATAAGTAATATCGATGACAAAGAACTGCATGGGTTGTCAGTATAAAGAAGGTAGCTTGAATGATCTGTTATCGAAAAATGAAACTGACTATTAACTTTGATTCTAAATTTTGTGTAACAAGTTAATTACAAAATAAAATTAATATCATTTTTAAGCTATTTGTTATTTTAGTTTTTAATTTAAATAGAACATACACTACCTTTCCATAAATGACCCGGCACTTTCGATTTCAGACTTTTTAAAAATATCTCAAAAAGTACTAAACAGATTGTTTTAAAACTTTAGGAGTGTAAAGAGCATGTTTCTTAAGCCAAAAGTGAAAGGGGGGAACAAGTAAAAAATTAAAGAAAAATGAAAGTGTTTGGCATTACCCTGTAAAAGTATGGTTTGATATTCAATCTGGCTGCAGCATGTGGCTATGGGGCTGTTCTTTATTATCTATGTAAATTTTTATGTCTCTACCGCATGTAATCAAGGAGAAGTAAAGGTTTCTTTGAAAAAAAAAATGCAGAATCAATTTTCACGTTTTTTTGCTATAACATGCAAGGTAACCCAGAGCAAAGCTATTTTTAGGAAACTTGACATACAATATTTGACACAGCAAACTGCAATCCAAAAAAAAAAAAAAAAAAATTAAATATCTGATGAAATATGAGAATTTTTACTAAATTTTTAACAATGCATGTGTGAGATTTAGCGAAATTTAATAACCAAATGTATTGAACTACTCATGTAAAAATCCCAGACAAGTGTTGTGTAAACTCAAGAAGTTCTATGCTATAGAATGAACTGCTATCCAGTTTCTTTCTACCCCCCCCCCCCCCCAAAAAAAAAAAAAAAAAAAAAAAACTCAACTATAAGGGGTTTTACTCACTTTTTTATTTTGATTCAATGAATGGTAATACAGTTTTCAATGATTGTAAATAAATGATTAAAAAAACCTTTATAAATTTTTTTGGGGGAACAGCTGACATCTCCTTATATTATTAAAATCAGTACGCGTCTGTCTGTCTGTCTGTGAGAAATGCCTTGTAAGCGCTAAAGCTCCGGCGCTAATGGTCGCATCGCCTCGAAACCGGTGTCGACAGACGCAGAATTTCTTCATCGCGATAATTCACTAAGCGATGCGACCTAATTAGCGGAGATATTAATTAAAACGTTGAGCTATGTCGATCGAAAAATGACTGAGAATTCAAAGCTATTTGCTTAAAAAGAGACATTGTTACGGAAAAAGTGGAAAATAAATTAGAAATATCAGTCGTATCGTTACAAATATGGTATCAAATGAAAGGGCAGACTTTTCTCAATCCGATGGTTTAAACGGCTTATTGATCAAACAATTAGATTTTTTAAAATTAACTAAACTAAAAAAATGATGGCAACAAATCAAAACAATTTTAATATTGCAGACGATTGTCTACAGTCTTGAACGGAAAGAGAAACATCTGGTATTTAATGAGGTCACGTGTTTTGGTACTGCGATTAAAAATTGCAATTTTGAAAAGGCTTCAGTTTTTCAATGTCGCATACAAAACTTCGTATACAGCCCTAACATCACAAGACAGCCTTGCAGTTCAAATTTCATCGAATTTCGAAAAAATTTACATTTTATTTTGGAGATTAAATTTTAATTAAATACATTTAAATAAAAAACTTAGTTATTTACTTCGTGCGTCGTTTTAGATCTTTTGAAACCAGGCACCCGGTCCTCTTCAGAAATGAACTTCTGTGCTTGAAACTTGAAACTGAGTTTTCCTCTGTTGATTTTTCAGCAGATGGCTCCATGCTCCGTTTGGGGGCTACTGCGCCGCTGTCATTGCATACGTCATAATTCATAGATATTTCGATCGATTCACGGTACATCGCATAATTATAATTTTCATAATCGGCAATTTTAGTGGTTTTGTCAAAGTCTATTTTAATATTTTGTTTATTGTGTGTTTTGCCAGGTCGGTATTATATTTTCCGGTTTTTATGAACCCGGATAAAAAATAAACCCGGCTCATATATTGGTGTTACTAAGCGAAAGATTAAAACTAGGATTAACGAACATAAAAATGACATAAAAACAGGAAAATATAATACCGCCCTGGCCAAAACACACAATAAACAAAATATTAAAATAGACTTTGACAAAACCACTAAAATTGCCGATTATGAAAATTATAATTATGCGATGTACCGTGAATTGATCGAAATATCTACGAATTATGACGTATGCAATGACCGCGGCGCAGTAGCCCCAAACGGAGCATGGAGCCATCTGCTGAAAAATCAACAGAGGAACACTCAATTTCAAGTTTCAAGCACAAAAGTTCGTTTCTGAAGAGGACCGGCTGCCCGGTTTCGAAAGATCTAAAACGACGCATGAAGTAAATAACTAGGTTTTTTATTTAAATGTATTTAATTATAATTATACTTCATTTTTTCTATTTATTATAAGATTAAATTTTATTCTAATACACATATTTTAAATTCTAATTATGATTAAATTATTTTTAATACATCATTCGAAAGATATTTTAAAGTTCTTTTATATTATTGAAAGAGGAATTCGAGATTTCACCCGATTTACACGTTTTGAGGTATCTTGAATCGGTTTTCTTTTGTATCTGAGCTACTAATTAAAATAATTTCATAACTAATTCATTATTAGAAAGCTTTGTTGATTTGGAATTGAACAGTAGATTAAAGAAATTTCTACCGCCAGATGGCGCTGTAATATTTTAAAATTTTAATATTTCAATTTCTAATTATGATTAAATTATTTTTAATACATCATTCGAAAGATATTTTAAAGTTCTTTTATATTATCGAAAGTTTTCACCAGATTTACACGTTTTGAGGTGTCCTGATTAGGTTTTTATTGCATGTCAGCTAATTGAGTTAGACCGTTCAAAATTGGTATATGTAGGTTAATTAGGAGGGGCTGAAAGGGTGGGGATGAAATAGGCATGCACTGCACGCGTATCCCCTAACTTGTGCACGCGCAGCACACATGGGACTGCGCTGCCAATGGCAGTGGGGACCCAGTCCGACTTTTTAACCGATGAGAAAAGATTTTTTTAATTTTCTTTTCTTAGTAATAAAAATTCGATTTGAGAAGGAATATACATTCACAAGTGCGCGCGCATGGGTCTGCGCTGCCGAAGGCAGTGGGAACCCGGTGTGAGTTTTTACCCGATCAGAAATGATTTTTTTTTTAGGGGACACGAAGAGTCAGGGAAGGTATACCCACAGTGTGTGTAGCTCCCACAGCGTGTGTAACCGCTAACTTTAGCTCGCTCAGCGTGCATGGGACTGCGCTGCCGAAGGCAGTGGGGACCCGGTGTGAATTTTTACCCGAACATAATTTTTTTTTTTTTTTTTTTTTTTAGGGGGCACAAAGTGTCAGGGAGGGAATATGTGCGTGCAGCGCGTGTACCCCTTAACTTGTGCGCACCCAGGACTGCGCTGCCGAAGGCAGTGGGGACCCGGGGCGACTTTTTACCCGATCAGAAATGATTTCTTTTTTTTAATTTCTTTTCTTAAGACTAAAAGTTACTGTTAGTGATTCATTAATTATAGTGATTCATTTGAAAGTACTGACCCGCTAGTTCAGTTCATTAAATGGCACAGAATTTTTTAAGTTCTGTTTGGGGTTTTGTAATACTTGTTTGGAGTTTTTATGTAAGTAGCTCAATACATTTTTCTATTAAATTATGCAAATAAAATTTTGCTAAATCTTACACATGTGCAGTTAAAAATTATTTAGTAAATACTTTGATATTTTATTAGATTTTTAATATTTCTTCAATTTGATTGCAGCAGTATGCTGTGTCTAATATTGTATGTTGGGTTTCCTGAAAATAGCTTTGCGCTAGGTTTAATACCTTACATGTTATAGTTAAAAAAGTAAAACAAAAAATTTTTGCAATTTTTTAAAACCTTTATATCTCCCTGATTGCATGTGGTAGAGACATAAAAAATTATACAGCTAATAAAGAAGAGCCCCGTAATCACATGCTACAGCCAGATTGCATTTCAAGCCTTACTTTTTACAGGGTGATGCCAAACACTTTCATTTTTCTACAATTTTTTATTGGTGCCTCATTAACTTTTGGCACAAAACTTAAACTGAAATGTCTGAGGTATAACACATTCTTTAGAGGTATAACACGTTCTTAATTTTTTAGAAAATCTTTATGAAAAGAATACTCTCTTTAAATGTCAAATTTTAGTGATGGTTTTGTTACAAATGCAAATCTATAGGCGTTAAAAAAATGTAAATTTGTATTTTAATATGAATAATTGTTATTTGCTATTGATTGCTTTCTGTCATGGAATAAGTATTTAAGAATATTCTCGATTATCTGAATTTGGAGCTTCAGAGAATATTCTCACCTCACATCTCTCTCTCTCTATATATATATTAAATTCCTATTTGCTTTCTCTGGCGTAGAAATCTTCCTATCTTTAAAGCTGCAAAGTTGGCAGCTATGTAATGTAGGTCATCTAAAGTTTTTGTATCTATACTTTTAAAGAGGAAATACTTTAATTCTATTGAAATAAAATTTTTTTAAAAAGTGTTTTATAATAAAATTGCTACTCTCATGATATAAAAAATAGCTATTAACAAAGTGGTTACTGATGAAATTGATATACTGGCCACTGGCCTTTTAAAGAATTTTTCCAGTTTTGCCCTTTATCATTAAATATACTACCAAACTGAGTTTGAGTGATTTAAGTTCATATGAGAGTAGCATTGCAGTAAGTGTAATCATTTTAGTTTTTTTCTAAAGCATCCAAGACATCAATATCGGACATCATGGCATGAGACATCAAATTTGAGAATGTTATTTCAATGTAATGGTGCATACAGATTTATTGTTTAAAATAGATTTATTTATTCACATAGGAAAAATTTAATATGTTATTCTTATTTAACTTGCTAAAGTAAAAAAAATATTTCTTTACAGGTGTTTTCTAGGAATAAACCCAAATCGAGGGTCGAAAGTAAATCCAGAACTAAAAAAGAAAGACTGTCTGTATAAACTCTAAAATTTTGAATTTGAAGAAATCTGTATCAGAATGGATAATTGATTGCGTTGATAATTTGTATTTTATGTGACTTGATGTACTATGTTGATGTAAACTTATATGCAAATTGATTTTTTTTTTTTTTTTTTTTTTTTTTTTCCCAATGTGAATTTATGTATTCAGATGTTAATATTCATAGGTTAATCAATATATTTTATTTGAATAAAAATGTTGTATTTATGAATTTGAATAAATATCTTAATTTTAATTGCTTGTTTTTTTTTTTTTTTTTTTTTTCTTTTGCCTTTAAATTCTTAATATATTGCTGATAAAATGTAGTAAAAAAAATATATATATATATTGGCATGTTGAATTGCAGACAAATTTTGTTTTGCTGCAGATAAATACAGGAAGTTCTGCTTCTGGGGTTTAAGTGTAAATATGTTTTGGCATACAGTGCATCTGAAAATTATCGAGACAGGTGATTTTTTAGTAGTAAGAATTAAAAAAGCTTGAAGTAATAATCATGAAAAAAAAAAAAAAATAAATAAGTATATGGAATCTGTATATAAGTGTATTATAACAAAGAAATATAGTATAAGTTTTACAGAATTAAAAAAAAAAAAAAAAAAAAAATGCTGTCTCAAAATTATGAAAACTTTTCGAGTATTTGGTATTTAAATTCAAATTTTGGATCAGTATCTTTTAATTATCTTAAAACTCTTATCAGACATGTTCAGGGCAAGAAGTTGGAGAATGTGTGGCTGTAAGAAAAAAGTTTTTGTCTATATTTTTTTAAAATAATAGATAAAGTTTTTGTCAGAAATTAAAATAATAAGTAGAGCAGAGTGATGGTGCTAATTCAGCCATGCATTCTTCAAACTCTAATTCTAAGCTTGCCTAATAAGATTTTCAAGATAATTCAAAGGAATAGATCCAAAATTTGAATTTAAATACCAAATAGCATAAAATATCTCTATTTTTGAGACAGAATTTGTGTTTTTAATATTTTTAGAAAAATTCTATGAAACTGTACTAAATTTCTTTGCTATAATACACTAATATTTTAATTCCATATGCTTATTATTTATTTTCTTTGGGATCTCCTTTCTCTTCATTTTTTTTTTTTTTTTTACTTATTTGAAAAAAATCACCTGCCTGTGGGATTTTGAGATGCACTTTAGTTTGAGTTTGACTTCATTTTGCTTAGTTGTTATAAAACTTAGTTGTGAAACTTTTTAGGCATAAACTACAGCTAATTAATTTTTTAAAAGTTTTAGCTTATGGGCTTTGTACATTTCTAGCAGTATGCCACTAAAAAAGGGGGAAGAAATGATAAGGAGTGCATGTATAATTAACCCAATTAAAAAAAAGGGTACTCCCATTTTTTCCCTGTCACATAAAGAATATATATTAAAAAAAAAAAAAAAAAAATCACGTGGAGGAAATTTTAAATGTAGTGCCTATTTGCTAAGGAACACAATAGTAATTGCATGACTACTAGGTAAAATTTTCACAATTTTTTTTTTTTTTTTTTCACATTTTTCTTATTTTAAATATTTTTCCATTTTAAATCCTGCACATGTTAATGCACTGGACTTCTTTAACATAAATGATAAAAATATAATATTGTATAATTTACTACTATGCACCAAATTTTTGTAACATAAACGATAAAAATATAATGTTGTATAATTTAGTACTAACATACTATGTTAATGTACTATATAATATATGTTCATTACTAATATATATCCAAATACAGAGTCCAAATATAAAGTCTTTTTATAATTAATAACTGTTCTTTAAATATTCTAAAATTCTGTTTATATGCCCTTTACAACAAAAAACTGGATTTTAATAATTATTTAGTGTTGTTTTATTAAATGTTTCATAGTCAATAGATTCTCATAAAATAGTTTTAATTATTGTCCCTCTACATTACTTAACAGTGTTGCAGTGTTAAAGTTTACAGAATTATTTTTTAAAATTGATTTTTATTTATATTTTACATTCCTTGAGTTCCACAGTTTTTATTATATAAACAAACAACTCTTCTTTTGCTTTTATACATATAATTTTTTACTCTGATGTTCTCTGTTTACTGTGTTCTATGTTTACTCTGATATAATAAGATAATTATAATTTTTTTCCATAGGGGATTTTTCCGGATTTTTTTTTTCTACAGAGTAGTTTGAGAACCTCCAATATTTCTCAAAATTCTTTGTTCATGTTCTAATAATGTATATAATATTTGTTATACACCGAAGAGTCATTACATTATGACCACCTTCCATCTGTAATAATGGGCTCGCCCAGGAACAGAACTACTGCGCGTGTACAGCTGATGTTGGAGTATATAAAGCGGCTATGCATTGTCTTTCCAAATATAGTGCGATTAGCGACATAATGAGAAAAGCAGTTGATTTATAAGACTTCGATAAAGGTCAAATCGTTATGGCTCAGCGACTGGGAACATCAAAATCGGAAACTGTACGTTTAGTGGGCTGTTCATGTTCAGTTGTTGTGAACACATGTCAAAAGTGGTGTATGGATGGTGAAATGACAAGTCGCCGGCCAGCAGTGTGTTGTCCATGATGCATTGATTCCAGAGAAGAGCAGATATTGTTATGTATTGTTCGCTATAACCGAAGAGCTACAACAGCCGAAATCACCACCAGCTACAACAGTGGCGACCCAGACAGTGTTTCACAACACATTGTGCAGCGTACATTGCTGTGTATGGGCCTACTTATGTTCCTGCACTGACGGAACGTCATCGCCAGTTGCGTCTGCAATGGGCCAAGAAACATCGGAATTGGACATTAGAAGAATGGATGAAAGTCGCATAGTCTGACGAATCTCGTTTTCTGGTCCATCACATTGTGTGCGAATACACCAATTTCCAAAGGAAACCCTCACTTCCGGATGCACAGATGGACAGAGATAAACCGGTGGCAGGGGCATTATGGTGTGAGCAATGTTTTCATGGAGCACATTAGGACCCATAATCAGCATAGAACCCCAGTGGCAGAAAGTTTTGTAGCTGTCTGCGACAGGCTTTTAAAATTTCACAATCTGTCTGCAAAATTTGCATGTAATCAGGGGTGAAAATGACTTACACTCAAAAAGCCTTAAAGCTGATTGGAGGGGGGGGAAGGGTATCATCAGTGGTGATCTTGTGCAACAACACACGAATACAATTTTACTGCAGAACAATATAGTATAAACAATTGTGTGTATTCATTCAATTAAATATTTTATAGCAATGTTTGACACAACACAATATAAATAATTATAAATAATAGTTTTAGTATAACAAAATAATTATAACAAAAGTATTAGTTTTAGTTTTGATACAGAAATTTTTTTAAGTGAATTGTTATTCGAAAGTTGCAGACAAAAACTGTCTGCAAGCTGTTTTTCGGTGTCCGCGACTATGTCGTCGTGTCGCGGTGTTTCTGCCACTGGGCATAGAACAATCCCTGGTGTATGTGCACTACGTGAACATGATTGCAGACCAGGTTCACCTATTCATGACAACAGTATTTCCGGCAGGGGATGGTGTTTACCAACAGGATAATGCACCATGTCATAAGGGTCGAATCGTCATGGAGTGGTTCGAGGTACATTCTAGTGACTTTCAAGTCATGTCTTGGCCTCCAAATTCACCTGACATTAATCCAATAGAGCATTTGTGGTCCCACCTGGAAAACCTAATTCGTGCTGCCACGCTACCCCCTTGCAATGTGCAGGAATTGCAGGACCAGTTGATGCACGCTTGATACCAGATACATCAGACTATGTATCAGCACCTTGTAGAGTCAATCCTACACTTGAGTGCTGGCAGTTTTGAAGGCTAAAGGTGATCCTACATGTTATTAACAGGGTGGTCATAATGGTGCTATATTTATATGTTTATGGGTGTATATTTATATGTTTATTGTAAAGCAGCTATCACACAGAAGATCCTACCCTCTGAACTTTACGCTAATACCTCTCCAAATAATCGAGCATCAGGTAATAGGGTTATTTTGAAGACTAAAATGAATTCAAAAAGGCATTAACAATTGGCTACTAATTGCTCACTATTTCATGTTTTAAACACACTCTGATTTTCTCACACTCCGATTTGTTGAATACGAGCTAACATCTAGCGTAGGAGATTTAGTCAGTCATAAGTTCGTCATTGACAAAGGTAGGAAAGGGAAACTAATCACACGATGCATTTTCGACTGTTTGTCTCTCGAAAAACCTGTTTCAGGTGGTTTCGGGAGAGAAAGTATCTGATACTGCTGATCCCATGAGAGTACGTGAGATAGCAGCTTAAGTTAGATAAAAAGTGGATTTTAAAATAAGGATTTTGATAAAAAACACTTGTTTTTTCAAGTGGGTTTTATTGAAAAATACCACTTAGGCCAGCTTGTTGACCTAAAAAGATTGCATAACCTTTGCTCACATACACACAAAAAAAAAAAAAAAAAAACTGTCAGCCAGGATGCCAGTAAAAAATTGTATTCTTCACAGATAAAAAGTATTTTTAAAACTGGTTTTCGGTTTTTAAACAATTGTTGTTATACGTTATGTTTACAGATAACAACAGTTAAACTAATGAATATATTCTGTAAATGTACAGAAAAAAATCTGTATTTATGTAAAAAAAATACATGATTTCTCTGTAAAATTACAGAATATGATTCATTTTTATAAACAGTTTTTTCTGTGATGCAAACAGATTTTTTTTTTTTTTTTTTTTAAATAGGGAAATTCTGTTATGTTTGTAGGAAAGAGCTGTTATTTTAGCAGAAATACTCTGTAAGTTTACGAAAAATCTCTCTTTTTTTTCTGTAAAAAATACATGTTTTCTCTGCAAAAAAATTTAAAATAATTCGGTTATAGTAACATTTTTTTCTGCAAATATAACAGAATGTCACTGTTTAAAAGACAAAAGAGATCTGTTTACATCACAGGAAAAAAATGTTTTAAAAATGAGTTTTCTGTTTTTTTAAACAGTCAAATTTCGTTGAACTAACAGACGAATTACATTGTTTTAATAGAAGAATTACGTTACTTTAACAGAAGTATTTACGGAAATATTTACAGATTTTCCCAATTTTTTTTTTTAAACGCTTTTTTTCTGTGAAGAAAACGGGTTATGATTGGCGTCCTGGCTGACAATTTTTTTCCGTTTTTTCGACAGTTTTTTTTTTACAGTGTACTTTATATATCAAAACTTTAAATTCAGCAATCTTTAATCAACACTTTATATATCAAAACATGTAAATTCAGGAAAAAACGGAAATCGGAATTTTTTCCGTATCATCTACTTATACATACAGCAGTTAGTAACAAACCAATTTTCCTTTTATTTTGTATATTAGTTGAATATTTATTGTTTAAATATCACCCTTTGAACTGAAATGTTTATGTTTACATTCGAAACTGGAAGTTTGCCATTTTTTTTTTTTTTTTTTTTTTTTTTTTTTTTTGGAGTTTTGTGATTTTAAATTAAAATATTATCAATTTTACAGAAAAAATAACTCAATCAAACACATGTAGACAGTAACTTATATATAACTATACACAAATATCGGAATTAAATTCGGCAGATAATTTCCGTTATTTTTTAATATTTTTTTACAAAAAATCCAATGAACAATTAACATAGAAAATCTTTTTCATGGCTCCATGGACAAACAGTGACGTTATCACTTCACTTGCGTATAGTGATGCTACATTATGCAAATTACTGTGTCTATGGTTTTATTTGAGCTTTTTGAAGTTGCCAGATTTAACAACTTTCTACTTTTAGGTATTTTTTAAGATAAAGGAATACGTGTATAAAAGGGAAAAATGGGAGGAAATGCATAAAAAATAAATGTATTTTTAAATACCTTCTTGACATCTTAAGAAAATAATATTTGCATCGCACCTTCCGTGTAACCATACCTTTCGAATGATACCATTTTCAACCCTCTACTCCCGTAATTAATATGTTAAAAGGGACAACAAATTTTATGCTTGCCCCTAGCATCAAGGGGCGTTTTCACGTTGCGATTTTCTCTCATTTCAGGAAAGGCTAACATCTACAGAGAGAAATAGTTATATTAAGTAAAAATCTGCTAATTCAGTTAGAATGAATATCGGCAAACAATTTCCGCAGCTGTGTTGCAATTGCATTCTGCTTAGGACAAGGCAATAACTTTGCTTTGCCTCGCTTTGCAAAAAAAAAAAAAAAAAAAAAAATGGTCGAGTTTCGACCACTGGGCGGTACTAGTATTATTTATTCCTTAAAAAAAAAAAAAAAATCGTCTGTTTCACTAAACTTTTGTACGATGTGAGTTCTACAATCAGTGCACTGATAACTTAAATTCATTAAATCACGCTCGAAATACTTAAATGCTTTTCTGTTTCAGGACAACCACTTAGCGATTTGGTGAGTTTCTTTCATTACCTCCTGATAAATTAAACAATTGCGGTAAAAAAAAATTAAACCAAATTAAAGAAAACCCTAAAATTAAATGATTATAAAAAATTTAAATGACAGATATTTCAATAATATTCATAGTACTATAAATAATAATAAACTCAAACCGAATAATTTTACAAATATATAACTATTTATCTTTTTAATACTTAATTAATTATTACAAATATTTTGTTCATGAATTGTAAGAGAGTAGAAAAATTCACATGCTTAGGTCTTCAGAGAGGACTGCTGGGCCTCGTCATATGTACGTGTTGGCCATAATTAAACATGGCCTATTTAGAGCACTATGTAGCCATAATTAAAATGCTGATTGAGTCGAAAATTTATATATTGGGAGTACAAATTAATTCGGTCCGTTTTCAATAGATGGCTCTGGCTGATTTGTTTACTGAATAATGATAGATGTTTTTGGCATTGTTAGAAAGGTTTGACCTTTGTCAACCATATTCAGTCAACGAAGCTTCGAGTTTTATACAACAACATTGGTTTTTTGAGCATTCAATATGTCGAGTTTTGTGCTAAAGAAACAACATTTGCGGGAAGTTTTGATTTTCTTTTTTAATTGGAAGAAAAGTGCCGCTGAAGCGCATCGATCGCTTGTGGAAGTTTATGGTGAATCTGCGCCATCTGATAAATCATGTAGAGAGTGGTTTCGACGCTTCAAAAATGGTGATTTTAGTGTCGAAGACAATGAGCGCCCGGGCCAGCCGAAAAAGTTCGAAGACGCCGAATTGGAGGAATTGCTCGATCAAGATCCGTGCCAAACGCAACAAGAGCTTGCAGGATCGTTGGGAGTCACTCAGCAAGCAATTTCCGTGCGCTTAAAAAAAATGGGAATGGTTCAAAAGCAAGGAAATTGGGTTCCATACGAGTTGAAACCGCGCGACGTTGAAAAGCGATTTTTCAATTGTCGTTAAAAATTACTTGGAAACGTTGAAATGGGAGGTCCTACCCCACCCGCCGTACCTTGCTCCTTCTGATTATTGGTTGTTCCGACGGATGCATCACGATTTGGCTGGACACCGCTTCACTTCTTTCGAAGAAATTCAAGAATGGCTCGATTCATGGTTTGCGTCCAGAGAGGACTCATTTTTCAGAGATGGAATCCGAAAATTGCCAGAAAGGTGAACAAAAGTTGTGGCTACCGATGGACAATACTTTGAATAACATGTTTTTTCATTTTGATAATAAATAAAATGTTTTTTTAACGAAAAAAAACGGACCGAATTAATTTGTACTCCCAATATAGACAATTAAAAGGATGCGCTGAAATATTCTGCCAATAAATAAATTAACTAATTGATTAAATAAAATTAAATTTTTTAATTTTCCGCTAGGTTGTGGATTACAGTCGAAATGCTTGAAATAATGTGTAATAAATAATTTTGGTCTATTCTAACATTTTCTAAACCTTGCTATTTAAAATTATTACTCTTACATTTTTCAAACGTTTTTGAGGAAATATTTTACAGGTGAAAGAGTGATTAGCCTTTCATTTTCCATTCTTTAGCAGGCCTGTTCTCCCGATCTTAATCCGTGTGATTTTAGGGACATTGAAAGAGTTTGATTTATCTTGGATATGTTGTAACTTTGGTTGACTTGAAGGACCGCATAACGTTGAATGTGTAGTAGATCACTGGCGATCATTTGCGGTCAGCTGTTGTAAGGCACTGTTCATCTGCTGCAATACTTTACAACTTAATGATGGGGTCAACATTGAACAATATGCTTTACACGGCTATATAACCTCTAACAATAACAAAAATATCTATAATAATAAATAAAGATGTTTGTATTGAAATATGTACAGTCGGTAACAAAAGTATCCGAGCACTAGCAAAAATTCCCATATAAAAAAAAGTAGAGTTAATACTGTTTTGTTAAATAAATCCTTGTCCATGATTCGACAAGGATTTATTTAACAAAACAGTTTTAACTCTACCTCGCGATGGAGAACTGTTGTAAGACACTGTTCATCTGCTGCAATATTTTACAACTTAATGATGGGGTCAACATTGAACAATATGCTTTACACGGCTATATAACCTCTAACAATAACAAAAATATCTATAATAATAAATAAAGATGTTTGTATTGAAATATGTACAGTCGGTAACAAAAGTATCCGAGCACTAGCAAAAATTCCCATATAAAAAAAAGTAGAGTTAATACTGTTTTGTTAAATAAATCCTTGTCCATGATTCGACAAGGATTTATTTAACAAAACAGTTTTAACTCTACCTCGCGATGGAGAACTGTTGTAAGACACTGTTCATCTGCTGCAATATTTTACAACTTAATGATGGGGTCAACATTGAACAATATGCTTTACACGGCTATATAACCTCTAACAATAACAAAAATATCTATAATAATAAATAAAGATGTTTGTATTGAAATATGTACAGTCGGTAACAAAAGTATCCGAATACTAGCAAAAATTCCCATATAAAAAAAAGTAGAGTTAATACTGTTTTGTTAAATAAATCCTTGTTCATGATTCGACAAGGATTTATTTAACTTTTTATATAGGAACTTTTGCTAGAACTGTCATAGAAGAGTCTTTGAAATCTGCTCTATGTAAGATGTACTTTCCCTGTCGAAAGGTTCTTCTAGATTCCACCATTTTCCCCCCTGATGTTAATTTTGTAAAGGCCTAAAAAATTTAATAACTGATTTTATAGGCCTTTTAAAGTTTTATTAAAGATTTACTTAAAGATTTTAAAAGTAGAGTTAATACTGTTTTGTTAAATAAATCTTTGTCCATGATTCGACAAGGATTTATTTAACAAAACAGTTTTAACTCTACTTCTTTTGATATAGGAACTTTTGCTAGAACAGTCATAGAACAGTCTTTGAAATCTGCTCTATGTAAGATGTACTTTCCCTGTCGAAAAGTTCTTCTAGATTCCACCATTTTCCCCCCTGATGTTAATTTTGTAAAGGCCTATAAAATTTAATAACTGATTTTTTTCCGTTTGAAAACTGCTACGCGACTTTGTGAATTATGATTATGATTTATAAATTTCAAGTATGATTTATTCACGAATTCAAGTATGATTTATACACTGTTTCCATAATTGAATTTTTCCTATTCAGCGCTCTTTAGCTGTAACTAAAAGGTAGATTGAGTCGAAAATTTGTATAAAGACAATTCAAATCTTGCGCTCAAAGATTCTG
This sequence comes from Salticus scenicus, assembly GCA_963930645.1. Taxonomy (NCBI): domain Eukaryota; kingdom Metazoa; phylum Arthropoda; class Arachnida; order Araneae; family Salticidae; genus Salticus; species Salticus scenicus. Next base: position 2,536,028 of record CAWVNO010000061.1, read on the forward strand.
CAAATAAATAGATAAATAAGTAAAAAACAATCTCCGCTGGGGAGGGGGGCATAGATATAAATACAAACAACGTACAGTCGGTAACAAAAGTATCCGAAAACTAGCAAAAGTTCCTATATAAAAAAAAGTAGAGTTAAAACTGTTTTGTTAAATAAATCCTTGTCGAATCACGGACAAGGATTTATTTAACAAAACAGTATTAACTCTACTTTTTTTTTATATGGGAATTTTTTCTAGTGTTCTTATACTTTTGTTACCGACTGTACATATTTCAATACAAACATCTTTATTTATTATTATAGATATTTTTGTTATTGTTAGAGGCTATATAGCCGTGTAAAGCATATTGTTCAATGTTGACCCCATCATTAAGTTGTAAAATATTGCAGCAGATGAACAGTGTCTTACAACAGTTCTCCATCGCGAGGTAGAGTTAAAACTGTTTTGTTAAATAAATCCTTGCCGAATCATGGACAAGGATTTATTTAACAAAACAGTATTAACTCTACTTTTTTTTATATGGAATTTTTGCTAGTGTTCGGATACTTTTGTTACCGACTGTACATATTTCAATACAAACATCTTTATTTATTATTATAGATATTTTTGTTATTGTTAGAGGATCGCCAGTGATCAAATGATCGCCAGTGATCTACTACACATTCAACGTTATGCGGTCCTTCAAGTCAACCAAAGTTACAACATATCCAAGATAAATCAAACTCTTTAAATGTCCCGAAAATCACACGGATTATGATCGGGAGAACAGGCCTGCTAAAGAATGGAAAATGAAAGGCTAATCACTCTTTCACCTGTAAAATATTTCCTCAAAAACGTTTGAAAAATGTAAGAGAAATAATTTTAAATAGCAAGGTTTAGAAAATGTTAAAATAGACCAAAATTATCTATTACACATTATTTCAAGCATTTCGACTGTAATCCACAACCTAGCGGAAAATTAAAAAATTTAATTTAATTTAATCAATTAGTTAATTTATTTATTGGCAGAATATTTGAGCGCATCCTTTTAATTGTCTCTATATAAATTTTCGACTCAATCAGCATTTTAATTATGGCTACATAGTGCTCTAAATAGGCCATGTTTAATTATGGCCAACACGTACATATGACGAGGCCCAACAGTCCTCTCTGAAACCTAAGCATGTGGATTTTTCTACTCTCCTACAATTCATGAACAAAATATTTGTAATAATTAATTAAGTATTAAAAAGATAAATAGTTATATAGTTGTAAAATAATTCGGTTTGAGTTTATTATTATTTATAGTACTATGAATATTATTGAAATATCTGTCATTTAAATTTTTTATAATCATTTCATTTTAGGGTTTTCTTTAATTTGGTTTAATTTTTTTTTTACCGCAATTGTTTAATTTATCACGAGGTAATGAAAGAAACTCACCAAATCGCTAAGTGGTTGTCCTGAAACAGAAAAGCATTTAAGTATTTCGTGCATGATTTAATGAATTTAAATTATCAGTGCACTGATTGTAGAACTCACATCGTACACAAGTTTAGTGAAACAGACGATTTTTTTTTTTTTTTTTTTTTAAGGAATAAATAATACTAGTATTGCCCAGTGGACGAAACTCGACCATTTTTTTTTTTTTTTTTTTTTTTTTTTTTTTTTTTCAAAGCGAGGCAAAGCAAAGTTATTGCCTTGTCCTAAACAGAATGCAATTGCAACACAGCTGCGGCAATTGTTTTCCGATATTCACTCTAGCTGAATCAGCAGATTTTTACTTAATATAACTATTTCTCTCTGTAGATGTTAGCCTTTCCTGAAATGAGAGAAAATCGCAATGTGAAAACGCCCCTTGATGTGTGATACAGCCCAGAAGCTAATAGGTACCATGTCAAACCAAGGCCCAACAAAGTATCAAATTCTGTTAAATTAATTCGATTGGTTCATAAAGTACAGTGTTTGAAAAAAAAAAAAAAAAAAAAAAAAGAAGGGGAAAAAAAAAAAAAAAAAGATATTTTTCAAAAATGGTCGAATTGATTTCGGGAAGTTTCAAAACGTGTAACTTTATCGAAAACCGAAAATCTAAAACTTTTCTGAATCTTATATTTTCTACTTATATATGCAGAGGAAAGAATAATAAATCCACTTTAAAAAAATAAAAATAAGTAGTCAATTTCACTTAATTAAAATGCAAGGAAATCTCAAAACGTGTAAATTCATCGAAAACCGGAAATTAAAAGTTTTTATGTATCTTCTACTTGCTTCTTCTACCCACAAAAGCTAGCAATAAAGACCCTTTTTTAAAAAATAAGTAGCCAATTTCAGTCAATTGAAACGTAAAGAAAGCTCAAAACATGTAAATTCAGCAAAAAACGGAAATCGGAATTTTTTACGTATCGTCTACTTATACATGCAGCAGTTAGTAACAAATCCATTTTCCTTTTATTTAGTATATTAGTTGATTATCTATTGTTTAAGTATCACCCTTTGAAATGAAATGTTTATGTTTACATTCGAAACTGGAGGTTTGCCATTTTTTTTTTTTTTCTGGAGTTTTGTGATTTTAAATAAAAATTTTATCAATTTTACAGAAAAAATAACTCAATTAAACACATGTAGACAGTAACTTATATATAACTATACCGAAATATCGGAATTAAAATCGGCAGATAATTTCCGTTATTTTTTAATAATTTTTTACAAAAAATCCAAATGGACGATTAACATAGAAAATCTTTTTCATGGCTCCATGGACAGACAATGACGTCATCACTTCGCTTGCGTATAGTGGTGCTACATTATACAAATTACTCTGTCTATGATTTTATTTGAGCTTTATGAAATTGCCAGATTTAACAACTTTCTACTTTTAGGTATTTTTTAATGTAAAGGAATACGTGTATAAAAGGGAAAAATGGGGGAAAATGCATAATAAATAAATGTATTTTTAAATACCTTCTTGACATCGTAAGAAAATAATATTTGTATTCGCACCTTCCGGCTAACCATACCTTTCGAATGATACCATTTTCAACCCTCTACTCCCATAATTAATATGCTAAAAAGGGACTACAAATTTTATGCTTGCCTATTAATATATAGATACATCAATGTTTACCTCTCAATTTTTTAATATGCCCATATCATTAGTATTGTATGTTTCTTTAATAATTTCTAAATATGAACAACGCATAATGTTTTATTATTTCTCTTATTATTGCAACATATATCTTGATTTAAGTAAATTTGAAATAACAATATGAAGAATTTTTTTTATTTGTTAGGGCTCATTTTGCTTAATATTTTGTCCACCAATTTATATTCTATCTTTGAATAACAAATTAAAAAACGCTTATTAAATGCATTATACTTTATAATTAGAGAGATTTGCATTAAAAATAAAAATCTATTTGCTACAATTATAATAAGATTAGTTTTAAATGATAAATGCGATACGACTTAATATTTGTTGTTTGACTTATATATATATATATATATATATATATATATATATATATATATATATATATATATATATATATTATTTTCTTTATCCTATTATTAATTACATTTGTGAATGAATTTAATAACAATGCTTATTAATTTTATAAATCTTTTACAAATAAATTCTAAGGAATCCCCAAAATATTCTGAAGTATTTGATCTTCAGCATCTCTTTGTGTTATTTGTTCTTACTTTATGGAGTTTGTATTCAAGACGCACTTTACCAGAAAGCTCTCTACCTCATTCTTTGTGTTTAAGTACCTCTCACAAATCCCTTGATATTACTGATTAAATACACTACTGACTCATAATGGTTCTGATTGAACGAGAAATATACATAAGAATAAAAGTGTTTAACAAAAGATCTCTAAAGCATAATACATAAATATAATTCAAATTGCTTATCTATTTTTAATTTTTTTAATAATTTGAGTGTAAAGGAATATATTTGTTGATTAAAATATACTGAAAAGCTATAGAGTGCCTGAAAATGAATGATAGAAACACAACATTAATTGATTCATTTTTCAGTTTTATCTAAAATTGCATTAAACTTATTATTTAATCTATGGTGTGCTAGAGTTTAAATCCTAAATTCTTAAATAAAAGATGAAAACCAGTAATAATTTTCATATTTATATTAGAACTTTGATAAATATTTGAAAAAGTTGTGCATGTTTTAAAACAGAATTATTAAAAATATTTCCCTAACAAGGGAACAATTTCAAGTGCTTATCACCGATTTTCTTTAAAATATTTCTAGCATAAAGTTTAATCATAAACAGTAATTTCCCAAAGTATAAGCTGTTGAGTCGCTTTAGAAGAGCTAAATATATTACTAAACAAGAGAGAATGCCTGCAATATCTTCAAATAAGGGTCTGTTTGGCGATTCCATTTTTGCGATTTTTTTTCTGGAGAAGATTAAATACATGTATTTAAATTATGACTAGAATCTTTATTATTCTTATAATTTACAAAATTAAAGTGGTCTTATAATTTCTTAACGGACTGAATATATGCTTCCAATTTTAAATATTTCTTATTTGATTTATTAATTTACGCTTTAATTTTTATGGTGACTGATCTAAATTATACCGCATGTCTCGGAATCATCTCTACGGGTGAGAAAATTGAGTAGTGATAGAAGTAGATCACGGAATACCTACAGTCGGTAGCAAAATTATTCGAGCGTTAGCAATAATTCCTATGTAAAAAAGTACACTTAATATTATTTTGTTAAATAAATACTTGTCAAATCATATTCTTAGACTGACTAAGAACAAGATTCGACAAGAATTTATTTAATAAAACAGTATTAAATGTTCTTCTATGTTATATATAGGAGTTATTGCTAGCGCTCGAATGATTGGCTGCCGACTGTAAACTGGCTATGAAGAAAAATTCTGCAAACATCACTGCAGTTTTTGCTTCTTCTTCTGGCGATAATCCCTTTTTTGGCAACTGGTTTTGGAGATTTTTCATGCTTTAAATGATTTGTTTCTCTTACCATCAAATAGAACAGCTTTCAATCAACAACAAGGATTAGATTACTTGCTTTTCATTTCAGCTAGTACAGTTTGTGGTTTCTGTTTAATTTACATTCAATCAAAATATAAAATAACGGTAACAAAGGTGAAGGAATATTGCTTTGATGGAAGTGAAATGCCGGTTTGGAGAGAGAAAAATCGGTTTGGTGAATGATTTTGTAGAATGTTGGGGATGTGGTGTTCGGAAACTGTATGGTTACTAGTCTGGGTACTACTCTAATATCTAGTCAGTGAGTGAAACCCAGACCGTCGCCAGTTTCGCAGTATTAGTGCGAGGTAGAATCCAACCAACCAACCAAATTACATCTCAGGAGGTCAGCGAAGCGGGGAGTGATTAGCACCTCCAATGATAATCTATTATAGGGGATGTTCAGCAATCCCCTTCATGGAATATCAAAATTGTAAAAGCATGTCTCCCGATCTGTTTAAGGGTGAGTCCTGTACCGTCGCCAATTGCTCCTAGTGTAGAATTAGTGTGACATAAAACCCGCACAACCACAACCGTGTTAATTTGAATCAAGCAAATATTCTAAAATGATTTAATTTTTTGTATCGTCTGGAAAATATTACAAATGCTCATGCCAAATTAATTAAAAATGATGTAAATAGAATGTGCTGTGATGTATTGGAAAAGTAAATCAAAAATTTAATTTGCATCATTTTAAACTTTTGCAGTATTGAAGTTGAGTTGATGTTGAATGGGTTTAACGTCACAATAGAGTACGCAATCGGCAATCAGCGACGGTTCATAAATAGGCTGACCAGATCAGAGTACCTTTATAATAGAAAAGCGTTAAAAATTGCTACAATTTTCCAATTACGGATGTACTTTTTCATTCCTAATAAATAAAACTAAAACTAAAATATTATTGATTAATAATTTAATTTCTACAATTTTTTAAAACTTAAGGAAAATGCCTTCAAAATAAAGGCTGTCCCCAGAAAATGGAGACTTTTGGTCAGCTTATTTAACAACTCACCCCTAGGTTTGGTCAATATATATTTGTTTGATTCTCCACGGAAGGGATGACTTTTCCGCTTTGTATTCCTAGAGGTATTAATGAACCCTATAAGTATTTTGGGTTTGAAGCTAAATCATTGACTGTTTTTTTTTAACCACAGCTGATTTCTCATTCCACATTTTTCAGTGAATTTCCCCCACAGAATACAAAAATTTCTCTATAAATACAAATCAAACACTCTTTAACTACATTTCTTGCGATCATGGAAGCAAGTGCGGATTCAACGAGTCCACCAGTAAAATACGGGAGACAGTTGAGAGAAAATAAGCGATAAGGGAATACCGAATGACTGGATGTTTACTAAATTCAAACCTGTTGGTCAACTTGGAAACCCTCCAAGATTTTCGACTCGTCCTCACTGCTAGGCGTAGGAAACGTGGTTACACTATATAGATACAAATCAAACATAAACACTAGATAATTGTAGTTATTTTCGGAAGTGGTCACGTGTAAACGTCACACATGGCATCACAGCTATAAAGTCCATTTCGAAACACGGATGACATTGCAGTGATGATGTATTTTACGGACACCAGCCACCATTAATGTATACGACGGTATGTCTCGGGCATATCTCCGTGTAATCCATAAGGGTGAATCCCAGACCATAGTCAATTGCCCACATCAAATCTATGGCGTGACGTTGAACCCCTTCATCTCTTAATTTCCTTGGCACCAATGTACGGAGGTTAATGTAATTTGTCGACGATTTTTGATTTTTGGCGTTAAAATTACAAAATGTAATATTTTTTTTACAGTTTTCTTGTTACAATCCAGCAGCTAAAATTTTTATCTGTGCATTAAGTGCAATGAAACTATTTTGTGTAATTTTTTCAAGAAAATCGGTGATTAGTACTTGAAATAGTTTCCTTGTTCGTTTTATGATCGTACACTATTTTAATTGAATAATGATTTTAGTATTATTTTAGTGCATTTATGCTAATCGGTCACATAGTAGCTTTTATGTGCCCAAATAAAATCTGTGCTTCTTATACATTTGGCTGAAACTGATGCATTTAGTAAATTAACGCATAAAACTTATATGAAACATGACAGAAAAACAAATTTTTGCTGGAATTGCATATAAAAGTGACTACGACACTAAATAACGATGAAAGCAAATGTGTGGAAGTTAATATCTTCGGACAAATATATTAGGTACTACAAAACTTCTTTATTGTTCTAAAATTGCATCCAATACGTCCTTTGAAATTAGAACATGGAAGAAATATTGAATTGTATAAAAATAAGTTAGATGCATGTCATGCTTTTGTCACTGACACTTCTGTATCAAAATAACAGTATCAATTATTCCCACACCATGGGGCATGCCCCTGTTAGTGATAGCATTTGTTTCTTTTCCAGGCTTGAGTCGTTCAGCGCAGAAATATTATGCAAGCGTGTCATCCCCAGTCCCTTTCGCGTGCAAACCTCCATCAAATTGACAATTTAAATCAATTTTCTTGGTCTATTTCTATCTATTGCTGAAACTCCAGGTCATTTTCTGCTCCCTTAAAATCTTACTCATATAGATGCCTGCAGTTGAATGTATTCCGTAACGTTCCTATTCCGTATTCGACTTTTTTTACAGCACTTTCTTTATAAAATAATTTTTACCAATATTTAGTTACGATTGAATATGTAGACAAGAAATGTAGTACTTATTCCATACTTGCCTTTTTTTTTTCACACCGCTTTCTTTATAAAGTAATATTTTCCAAATATTTAATAACGATTGAATATGTAGATAAAAAAAGTAGTGGGAAAAGGGATTTACTGAGAACATTATGGAATAAATTAAAAAGTTGGTAGCTATGTTCCAAACTATACGGGCACCCTATTCGAAATTCATCATAATATGTTTTATTTGCTCTATATTTTTTATACTGTCTTAGAGTGCGAGCGTGTCATTCGAATGTTAGAATAAAGAAGCTGCAGTTATTAAAAAAGGGTTTCGCAAGAATGCTGAATGAAGTTACCAGGATGCAGTTAACTTGATTGAAATACATAGGTAATTTTTTATTTTATTAGAACGACAGGATTATTTCTTTCAGACAGCGACTTTGCTTTGTCACATTTCCAATATGCCAGAATGCCTGCCAATATCCAATTTTACCACTTAATTACTTAAACTGTCTTAAAATATTTAGAAATTTTATTGATGAATTCATCAACCGTGAACATTCATTTTAAGTAGTGTGGAGTATAAGATTGCTATATTTTATATCATGTGAAAAATATCAGAGGCGGGAATTGAATCCAGGCCCTCCGCTTAACGCGAGGATGCTCTTCCACTGAGCCACCCTGGCTGATGACAAGCTCGACATTCCTCACGTAATAACCGTTACATCAGCGTTTGCAGATTCGGTGACCTTGTCAACGGTTTCTATGTGAGACATGTCGAGCTTGTTATTAGCCAGGGTGGCTAATAAAATAAAATAAAAAAATAGTTACCCGGTTGCAATGCATAAATTAGTCCTGTCCTACTAAATTAAATTCTGTCAAAGACTGAATTTTAGTTTTATTTACTTATTTTAATTTTAGTGTCGGGGTAAAGAACAACTCCCAAGAGTAGATTGTGTGAATCATTATTCTGAGACATTTATTCAGGTTGAGGATCACTATGGGGTAATCTGGTGATTATTGGCCTCCTGAGGACTATTAATAAACCTATGGACGGTAACTGTAAGTTTGGCATATCCAAGTAGGTAGGATACGTCCAGAAGTTTCCAAGACACGCTCAACTGTTTGCAGATTATGCATATTTAAAAATAACCAGGCGATTTCTATATATATATATATATATACATTATCAGCCATGAATCTAGTAATTTTAGATTCTACCCAGATTAATGTGAAATTCACTGCGAAGTCATAGAATAGTATACAAAATGCCCGATTCAATGAATTATTATTAGTTCCCCATCATACTATAGGTATGGGGAACTTAGGTAATCGTTAAAATTTTCGACCTCGGTTTTTTGACTTTTTTACACGTTTTCAGGTGTAAGGAATCCGAAAATGACAAAATTTTTATGGTGTCTGTCTGTAGGGTGTCTGTTAGTCTGTTAGTTTGTTAGTCTGTGTACACGATATCTCAAGAAAAATTGTCGTAGAGAGGTCAGATCAGTTTTAAAATATTACTTTCGACACTGGCAAGAACTCTATTCATTTGCAATATTCCATTTTAAAAACTTCAGCAGTTATTCGAAATTTACGATTTTCTTAACATGGGAGAATAGGACAAAAATTCACTTAAACGTGCATTAAATGGAAACTTTTTACTGTAAAAATGTCAAACCAGTTTTAAAATATCAGTTTTGATGCCGGAATGAACATAAGTAATTATAAACATGCTACTTTGAAAATTTCGCAAGTTATTGGATATTTACGAATTTCTTAACATGGCAGTACAGGGCAAAATTTCATATAAACATCAATTTTGAGAGATATTTTCATCGTAAAGATGTCAGACTACTTTTGAAATATTATTTAGGACACTGGCATGAGTATTAATGACTATGAATTTTCCAATATAAAAATTTCGTAAGTTATTGGAAATTTACGAATTTCTTAACATGGCAGATTAGAGCAAAATTTCACATAAACGTCAATCGTGAGATATATTTTCCTCGTAAAGATGTCAAACCACTTTCGAAATATTATTTAGGATACTGACACGAATACCATAGAGTATGATTTTTCCAATTTAAAAAATTCGTATGTTATTTGGAATTTACGATTTACTTAAAATGGCAGAATAAGGCAAATCGAGCATAAACGTCCATTTTAAGGATCATAAATATATCAGACAATTTCAAAATAGCATTTATGATACTTGTATGAACATAATTGACTACAAATATTCTAATAGGAAAATGTCGTAAGTTATTCGAAATTTAAGATTTTATCAACATAGCAAAATGGGGAGATATTTCATAAAAGTACGCATTTTTAGGAAAGTTACATTGGAAATAGTAGCATGAAAATAAACTACGAAATTGATCCTAATAAAATAAATTAATAGAATAGAATAAGATATCGAACTGAATGGTGGGTAGGCTATTAGGCAGGGATTTCGTTCTGTCACTGTGTCAAGCGTTTGGTCAAATTCATTTCTCTTAACATGAATATAATAAGTCCTGTACAAGAAATTTATGAGAACATACATATGATGGGGAACTGAGCAGAGTCCACCTATGCCAACTAGTTTTAGTTCCCCATCATACTATAGGTATGGGGAACTTAGGTAATCGTGAAAATTTTCGACCTCGGTTTTTTGACTTTTCTACACGTTTTCAGGTGTGAGGAATCCGAAAATGACAAAATTTCTATGGTGTCTGTCTGTAGGGTGTCTGTTAGTGTGTTAGTGTGTTAGTGTGTTAGTCTGTTGTTGGGTCAGTCCGTTAGTTTGTTAGTCTGTGTACACGATATCTCAAGAACAAATTGTCGCAGAGAGGTCAGATTAATTTTAAAATATTACTTTCGACACTGGCAAGAACCCTATTCATTTGCAACATTCGAATTTAAAAACTTCGTAAGTTATTAGAAATTTACGATTTTCTTAACATGGGAGAATAGGACAAAAATTCACTTAAACGTGCATTAAATGGAAACGTTTTACTGTAAAAAGATCAGACCAGTTTTATAATATCCGTTTTGATGCCGGAATGAACATCAGTAACTATAAATATGCTACTTTGAAAATCTCGCAAGTTATTGGAAATTTACGAATTTCTTAACATGGCAGTATAGGGCAAAATTTCACATAAACGTCAATTTTGAGAGATATTTTCATCATAAAGATGTCAGATTTCTTTTGAAATATTATTTAGGACACGGACATGAATATTAATGACTATGAATTTTCCAATATAAAGATTTCGTAAGTTATTGGAAATTTACGAATTTCTTAACATGGCGGAGTAGAGAATATTTCACATAAACGTCAATCTTGAGGGATATTTTCATTGTAAAGATGTCAGACCACTTTCGAAATATTATTTAGGATACTGGCATGAATATCATACACTATGATTTTTCCAATTAAAAAATTCGTAAGTTATTTGGAATTTACGATTTACTTAACATGTCAGAATAAGGCAAAATTGAGCACAAACTTCCATTTTGAGGATCCTAAATACATTAGACAACTTCAAAATTACGTGTATGCTATTTGTTTGAACATAATTGAATACAAATATTCTACTAGGAAAATTTCGTATAATATTCGTAATTTACGATTTTATCAACATAGCGGAATTTTAAATTTTTCATATAAGTATGAATTTTGAAGATTATTGCATTGGAAATAGTAGCATGAAAACTAAACAACGGAATTGACCCTGATAAAATAAATTAATAGATTAGAATAAGATAAATATATCGAAGTGAACGGTGGATAGCCTAGTAGGCGGGGATTTCATTCTGTCACTGTATCAAGCTTTGGTCAAATTCATTTCTATTAACATGATTATAATATGTTTCGCACTAGAAATTTCTTAGAACATAATATATGACGTGGAACTGAGCAGAGTCCACCTATGCCAACTAGTTTATTATTATTATTATTATTATTGTGTCAGAAATGTTTTTAATATGTTACTGAATTTGTTCTAAGTTTTTAAAATATTTTAAATCCAAGTCGTTGTTGTCAAGTTAAAGTACATACATGTACTTTCTGTATTCACTTAAAAAACTACTCTTAATCATTTTTCTGGCCAAATATATGAATATATATATATCATCATATGATATCATTCATGATATTTATTTCACAGTAGATTTGTGTTCTTAATAATTTCTAAAAAAATACGTATTCGCCATTGGTAAAATTAAGATTTCTGGTACTTACATATTAAAAGTTTAATGTTTTTCAATATTATGGTTAAATTATCATAATGGCATTTATTTATATGCACAGTAAAGGAATGGGGAAGTACAATGACTTCGCTATTAAAATTAATGTTGTCACACTTTCGTTGTAAATATACACTTAGATATAGACTTGTTTATTTAAAAACGTTTCATGCTAAAAAATCACTATAATATTTAAAATACTTATTGGAAAGATATGAAAAAAAAAAAAAAAAAAAAAAAACCTATCAAACCTGTGTGAATATCACATAATTTTTTCTATATTATATATGGCTGATACTTGTTTTTGGAAAATCAAATATGTTTATTTAAATTAAATTTATTATACTTGAAACATTTTATCCATGAAGCAATTTAATTAACAAAACCATTAAGATATATAACCTTTTACTTATCTTCACGTTACATCTTTGGTAGACTAGTTTCATCTGGGGCGCCCCAGCTTGGTCACTACTTTGCTTTGGTGTTCGAAACTGTGGTCTTCCTGTTTTCTTGTTCTTTTAAAGACTTTACGCCATTGGCGGTTAAGGATAGCACCCTCGTTGCCATTACAACTGTCAGAATTAGCTAAAATTTCAACAGACTCCCTGATCGCTGCGTATCCGTGGTTGTTGTAGTTGGCCAACTTTTTTACTTCATCAAATTTGATATTAATTTCTTCGTTTTTGTTTACTTGGGTTAAGGCTGTGGTTAATTTACCTGTTTTTATATCGTGTTTATGTTCTTTGATACGGGTTTTTCTTTTTCTTTTTGTTTTTCCTATATAACATTTTTCTTTATCTTGTTCGTTATTGTATGGTATTTTATATATTCCTGCAGTTTCTAAAGGTTTAGTTTTATCTTTGTCACTTCTTATTAATTGAAAAATGTTAGGGTTAGGTTTTATGGGTACATTTATATTATGTTTTGCTGCAATTTTCTTGATTTTATTAGATATTCCACGGTCATAAGGTATGGAGGTAGTATATTTAAGCTTTGTTTTTTGAAAATTGTTAATTTCATTAAGAGTTTTTAATCTTTTTCTAAATAATTTATCTATTAATTTGTTAGAGTATCCTGCTTTTTGTGTGAATTGTTTTATATTTTTTATTTCATTTTTTAAAATTTTATTGTCTTTACAAATTACTATTGCACGGTTGATGTGGGATTGGATAGCATTGATCTTATATTTAAAAGGGGTTTTACTATTTTTATGGATTATTTCATTACTGCTATTGGGTTTTCTATAAACTTGTGTGGTTATTTTATTAGCATGGCGACTGATATTGACATCTAGAAAATTTAGCTGTTTATTGTTCTCTTCTTCTAAGGTGAATTTAATATTTGGATCTATTTTATTTAAAATGTTTAGAATTTCTATGGGATCTGTTTTTTGGTCTATTACTGCAAAAACGTCATCAACAAAACGAAACCAATAAAAAAAATTTTCTTTAAGTTTTTTATCAAAATTATTTTCTATTTTACGTAGTTAATATCGGGTTTTCTTGCTGAATTTAAACTACGTAAAATAGAAAATAATTTTGATAAAAAACTTAAAGAAAATTTTTTTTATTGGTTTCGTTTTGTTGATGACGTTTTTGCAGTAATAGACCAAAAAACAGATCCCATAGAAATTCTAAACATTTTAAATAAAATTGATCCAAATATTAAATTCACCTTAGAAGAAGAGAACAATAAACAGCTAAATTTTCTAGATGTCAATATCAGTCGCCATGCTAATAAAATAACCACACAAGTTTATAGAAAACACAATAGCAGTAATGAAATAATCCATAAAAATAGTAAAACCCCTTTTAAATATAAGATCAATGCTATCCAATCCCACATCAACCGTACAATAGTAATTTGTAAAGACAATAAAATTTTAAAAAATGAAATAAAAAATATAAAACAATTCACACAAAAAGCAGGATACTCTAACAAATTAATAGATAAATTATTTAGAAAAAGATTAAAAACTCTTAATGAAATTAACAATTTTCAAAAACCAAAGCTTAAATATACTACCTCCATACCTTATGACCGTGGAACATCTAATAAAATCAAGAAAATTGCAGCAAAACATAATATAAATGTACCTATAAAACCTAACCCTAACATTTTTCAATTAATAAGAAGTGACAAAGATAAAACTAAACCTTTAGAAACTGCAGGAATATATAAAATACCATACAATAACGAACAAGATAAAGAAAAATGTTATATAGGAAAAACAAAAATAAAAATAAAAACCCGTATCAAAGAACATAAACACGATATAAAAACAGGTAAATTAACCACAGCCTTAACCCAAGTAAATAAAAACGAAGAAATTAATATCAAATTTGATTAAGTAAAAAAGTTGGCCAACTACAACAACCACGGATACGCAGCGATCAGGGAGTCTGTTGAAATTTTAGCTAATTCTGACAGTTGTAATGGCAACGAGGGTGCTATCCTTAACCGCCAATGGCGTAAAGTCTTTAAAAGAACAAGAAAACAGGAAGACCACAGTTTCGAACACCAAAGCAAAGTAGTGACCAAGCTGGGGCGCCCCAGATGAAACTAGTCTACCAAAGATGTAACGTGAAGATAAGTAAAAGGTTATATATCTTAATGGTTTTGTTAATTAAATTTATTATGTTACTATGATTTTTTCCCTCGTTTCTGAAAATAAAAAAGAGTTCTTCAGAAATTCTTTATTCATCAACCTTAATTCATTTTAGATAATTTGGAGTGGAAGGCTGGTTTTTATACCAATTATGTGAAAAATACCAGAGCCGGGAATTGAAGCCAGGCCTTACGCTTAACGCGCGTATGCGCTACCACTGAGCTACCCTGGGTGACAACCAGCTAGGCATTTCTTACGTAATATTCATTGGCAGGGACACCGAGTCTGCAAACGCAGGGTAGCTCAGTGGTAGAGCATCCGCGCGTTAAGCGGGAGCCCGGGTTCGATTCCCGGCTCTGGTAATTTTCACATATTTGGTATAAAAATCAGCCTTCCACTCTAAATTATCTAAAAAGAAGAGTACTTTTAACATTTTAATTTATTTTAATATACACAGAGTTCATACACAAAAATGGAAACTATTTTAACTTTAAAAAAGCTTTTTCTATAAAATGAATTCTTAAAACTCTTTAAAATATATGTATATACAAGACAACAAAATCTTATGTGCATTAAAAAGTATAAAACTATATTGCATTTTTTCAAACAGCTTTTCATATTTCACATAATTTCGTAAACTTAATCGTAATTTAATATTCTGCATATTCTCATATTTTGAATTCTGAAATTTTAAAAAAGAAGCAAAATTTTCTTGACTAAGTAACTATTTAGAATTTAAAATCCCACACATACTCCCTGAAATTTTTTTTTCTTTCTATAGTGATTCATTTATTTATTTTTTTTTTCTAAAAATATACTTTCTAGATTATATAACTGAAATTTACTTTGTATCTATTGACATATGATCTGTCTGTTTGTTTGATCTTCCTTATTTAAACTTATATTACATACCTTTTTGAAGATGAATGAAATTCTTATTAAAAAAAAAAAAAAAAAAAAAAAAAAAAAGTTTCTATTTCAAACATTTCTTTCTGTATTTATGAAATACGGCTCTGTGTATAAGTAAGAAAATAATTCACTGAAAGAAAGATGAAATGTTTTTTGTTAGGTAACATATCTGATTTCAAATTTCGTGTAATTCTTTGTTACTAGAGTTAGGGTTTCGTATTTACTGTGTTTACTTATTGTTTACTTTTTTCCACCTGACTATTATTTAATGCCTTCCTTTTTTTAACCGACTTCAAAAAAGAAGGAAGGTTCTCAATTCAAACCGTATGATTTTTTTATGTTTGTTAGCTCATAACGTCTGAACGGATACTCCGATTTTAAAACTTTTTGTTTTGTTGAAAAGGCCTTGGTCTGAAATAGGTCCCATTGTAATATCTTTACGATCTAAAGAAAATACAGGGTGCCCCCAAAAAACAGCCCCAACTCTTTTAACTGCTAAACGGCTAAAGTTATAGCGATAAAAGTGGTATGTTAGTATAGCAAAGTGGCCATGCAGTACAAGATTAAACCGCTTGCAGCGCCACCTGGTGGAAAATAGAGGAGTTAGTGTTCCTATCTCGAAAACGGTTCTAGAGAAAAAAGTGAATTATAAAGTTGAAGAGTATCATCGACTTAGTACAAAAAGATTGTTTAGACATTCATACTAGCGTTTCTATATCGGAAACGGTTCAAGACAGGGGGAAAAAGTGAATTCTAAAATTGCAGAGCATCATCGATTTAGAACGAAAAGATAGTTTAGACATTGATGCTAAAAATACAATGCAAAAAATGTGCATTTGTATGTTCGCAATTTCTTACACTGTGCAAACTTGAGCTTCATTGCACACGTTGTAGCGTAGCTGGTGAGACATACGCTATATAGTTCAAAATACGGTTACTTGATACTTTTTGTTTTGTTGTAAAGATCTTGGTCTGAAGTAGGTCCCATTGTAATATCTTTACAATATAAAGAAAATAAACCGCCATCTGGTGAAAAACAGCAGAATTAGCGCTCCTATCTCAAAAACGGTTCAAGAAGGGAGAAAAGTTAATTATGAAGTTGTAGAGCATCATCAATATTTACTACGAAAAGACAGTTTTTAGACATTATTGCTAAAAATAGAACGCTTAAAACGTGCAGTTGTTTGTTCGCAATTTCCTACACTGTGCATATTTCATATTTCATATTTTTCTTTTTCTTTTCTTCTTCTTTTTTTTTTTTTTAGTTGTTTGAAGAGTAGTTGCTTTTTGGAGTCGGTTCTATTTTTTTACAATATATATATATATATATATATATATATATTAATTTGTTCTCCGTTACCCTTTATTATAAAAGAAGAAAAGGTGTCTGTATGAAACCAAAACAAACACCAAACAGTTCATCTCATATCTAATCCATATATAAATAACTTGACTGTTACGCAGAAATTTTCATTAATTGCATATAGATTTCAGACTTGCTGAAAACTATATCATCGACATTTTATTTATATTCATGTCGATATTCCCATCTTGACATTTCAATAAGTAGATACTGAATAGAATAGAAAATATTTGTTTTGTTTTTTTCCATGTTGGAAGAATAGCGCAAAATCTGTATTTTCAGAGAACGTACTTACTTTATAAATACAATTACTAAAGGAATTGACAGCTGAAGACCTTCACATATTTATTATTGCAAGAAAATTCAGAAGTGAAATGTCAATGAAAAAACTAGTGTTTTGTGGCCACCACATGACTTTCTTCTATATTTTCCTATACAAATTCACTCAGTAAAAATAATTTATTAAAATTATTATTTAAAAAAATTATCTTCCATGATAATGCAGACGATTTTCATATTAGAGAAGTAGTATAACACTAAATATCCAAAAAAAGTTGAATTTATTCTCTATATTACATAAAAAAAAGAAAAGAAATGTTAAAAATGAAAAAAAATCGATAACTTTATTTTAAATTATTGCAGATCAGTGGTTCAATCATTCGTTTTAAAGGTATTGGCGAGATCTTTTGAAAGATACCCATAATGAAAATTTACTCCCCTGGAGGGGGGGTCTTCCCCCATGGGGGGGGGGGGGAGGCGAGGCTCCTACATATACAAATTTTTTTTCCCATTTGACTATCTCTATTACAAAAAATATATATTCGTTTTATTTGGTTTAGTCCCGTCTATAGATGTTCAACTGTACTTACCTGCAATTTCCCCCATAGACGTAATGTATTTGAATGTTTTTGAGTGACCCTGTACACGAACCATTTGCTTCATCTCAACGAAAGGCTTATTTTAGCATCCATATATGATACACGTTTAGAATACCGAGTTTGGAATGTCTGCTACTATTTGTTCTTGAGATATGCTGATAACAGACACACAGACAGACACACACACAAACATACCATTCGCTAAAAACATGATCTTCGTATGAACGAAAAAAAAATGACGATTTTTTTCTAAGTTTTTTTTTCGTTAAAAGTGAAAAAAAAATCGATAACTTTGTTTTAAATTATCACAGATATAGTTCAACCATTCGTTTTAAAGATATTGACGAGACCGAAAGATACCCATCTTGAAAATTTATCCAGGGGGAAAGCGATGCCCCCACATGCACAAAATTGTTTTCCTAGTTCACTACTACTATTGTCAATAATTAATATTAATTTTATAATCACAAGTTAAAAATAACTCTCATTATGTACATTTATACGAAATTTTGTCCTATACTGCCAAAAATATGCGATTTCAGCGCCACCTGTTGAGCGAATGATCCCCAAATCTAATCAGCACCAGTGTATATCAGGGTCCAAGTAACTACCAAGTTTGGTTAAATTTTGCTCATTGGTTCATGAGATACAGCGTCTACAAAAGTCGTGATACACACACACACTGACAGACTTTTTCCAAAAACTATCAAATCGTGTTCAGGACGTCCCAAAACGTGTAAATCCATCGAAAACCGGAGTTCGAAAATTTTCATGAATCCAATACTTTCTCTATATATACATATAGAAGAAAGTAATAATGCTGTTAGGCTATCAAAATATATGTTTTTGATATTCTCTATTGTTAGGGAATGTATGTTGATTAGCTCAACTTTAATGCTTTAGAGGTATATACTCTTATAATTTATAAATATCAAAATTTAGCGTTATTTAATGAACAATTTTAAGATATTTCTTATATCTGTTTTACAGAATCAATAAAGAATTAAACAGTTTAGATAGAGTATTTACATAATTTTTCATAGGTTTCAATAAAGTAATTTCGATTTGGAATAAAAGTTCCTGGAAAAGAAGCTTATTATTCCTGAAATGAGAAATATCGCCTGTTATTTTCAAATTTACTCTTCCTTTAAAATGTAGAATGTAAAATAGCTGTGGATTGGAAATTTATTTTTACACTCTCTGAAGAGAAATATTTTTAATCTATAATTAAAAAAAAAAAATATTTTTTTAAATGTAAAATGTTAAGATTTCTAAAGTAAAAAATGTTAAAAAGAAAGGAAAAAAAATGTCCTTGTTTTCACATAGAAACAAATCTATTAACGCATACCCCTCTCTTCCCCCTCAAAAGTACTCTTTAATATGTTCCTAAAAGGTAATCGCTGGTGACGCATAAATCAATTGAAAAGTCTTTAAATACATCTGTAGCAACAATGAATGAAACAATAAATAAATAAACAACCTTTAAAATTAGGTTAAAGCCAAAAAGCACAATGTTCACGAGCTTTATTTGCTACACATTTGATTTAAAGCAGAATACTTTGTAAAACTCTGTATGCAAACCATTTAGCTAGTGATAAATGGGGATGCATTGTAGTAATTGGTTAATCTAAATGACAAAAAATAAATTATTCATTTATTATTCTAAAACAATAGAAAAATAGTGTATAAACCTGGTTTTATTAATGGAGAGTATCAGTAAATGCAGTATTCTGGGGCTCCCCCATATATTCGTCTGGGGCCCCCTCCTATTATTTTTAGAACAAAAACTGTATTGAAATTTTCATATCAGATTTTACTTTTATAACGATACAATTACCCTGATACTTATGTATATAATCGATACACACTGGTGCACAAGATCTAAGGATGGAAGACAGTAGCTAAGCTATATAGATTTTTTTTTTTTTCCGGATATCTAATGCTTCGAGTACTTCATGGATTCTCTTAAAATTTTAAGGGTAAAAAGAACATGTTAAAGCACATGTATTTGACCGAAAGTTTTGCCTTGAAGGCTGAAAAGGGATTAGCCATAAATTAATTTTAAAAAAATCTAATCTTTGGGATCACCCTGTAAAAAATAATGCTTGAAATGAATTGCAGCTGTAGTATATGATTATGGACGTTCTTCTAATTATAAATTTCAACTTATTTGAGAATTGCACTTATATTAACGGAGATATAAAGGTTTATTTAATAACGTAGATAATTTTTAGTACATTATTTATCTATAACTTGCAGACTTCGCCTGCTACGATGGTCACTATATTTAAATAAATTAATAACATGATCACTTTTTTAAACCACTTTATAAAGAAAAAAGAAAAAGAAAATCCATTGAAATTACTCAAAAGATCACTTTGGATCGCCGCTACCTTCGGAAGCATCTTCCTCAGCCACAAACTCTCGGGTACGTATTCCTATTACTTGCGAAAATGCCTTATCCATGAGCTTCAATTTTGGTATTTATTCGACTGTTTCGAAAGGGACGATATCGAACAAATTGAAGAAGTCTTATATTTGAATTCCAATTACATATGAACAACACTATATGCACTATACATATTATATTTACTTTCATTTTATTTCATTTGATTAGCCTGGTGGACCATAAAATGACAGCAATTTTATGCCAAATATAATATTGCAATATACTATACACGCTATATCTACCGCATGAGGCAACTAATTTTTTGTGGTTACATATATATTTTCCATTTTAAATATTTTATAGTTAGTTAATAGTGGCTGGTATATAGAAAAATAAATACATATGTAGACCTGAACATGGTACAGCTTTATTACAGCTGCATTTGGCGATATTTTAATTTTTGTCTTCATTTTAGACAAAAATAGATTATTTATGCGATTATTGCTTCTATTTATTTATTTATTTTTCAATATTTTGTAATTTATGCAAATTTTTTGATGCACTACTTGGCTTAAAATGGCTGTTTCTAAAGTAGGGTCCTAAGCGAAATATTTCCGGTATACATCAACATCAAAATTAAAAATTTCGTTAAGGGTTATCAGTAAGAAAAAATCCTTCATATAATGCTTAATTAGCTTTCATGGCAAGCACACTATCCATGCCAAAAACATGCTATTAAAAAAACAAAAAACAAAAAAATAAAATCTAGAATTGGGTTATATTAAAAATGTTATGAAACAAAATTCGGAAAAAAAACATGCTGAGTTATTATTATTTTATTATTGTATTTAATTTTAAAATTATAATAACATCATTTTGTCATATGCATATGCAAATTTAATTTTAGATTTTTTTTTTTTTTTAAATACATAATTCGCGTTAAATTATATGTCAAACTGATTTTATATGTCAAAAATTGGTCAGTACGAACCTACATGCAAATTTGTGTAGCCCTGCGATCAGCAGTTTTCCTAAAAAGCGCCGGATATATACATACACAAACACACACACACATCTTCTGTTATTATATATATATATATATATATAGATATGCAGAGTTTAAAAACCAAAGCAATGTCACTTTTAGAAAATTTGATATTCTGCACTACAGGACATACTGCAATCAAATCATAAAAATTTCAAATATCTTATGAAATATGAACATTTTTAGTAAATAGTTTTTAATTGCGCATGCGTAAACGCTAGCAAAACTGCTTTTGCATAATTTATTAGTCAAATGTACAGAATAACTAAAAAAATAAAATAAAATAAGAAAAAATCAATAAATAAATAAATAAATAAAATATTCCACAAGCAAATATCATTAAAAGTCAGATCTTGTACAAAAGATAATTTTTATGTAATCTTTAGTATCTTACGTATAGTCAGTAATATCCAGAGAGATACATTTTATACCATATTATATTACCATAAAAATACTTTTTTCGTAAGTTTATTAATTTAAACATTAATTTGGTATTTGTAGTTGTCATTATATTCTAAAGATTATTTACTAAAACATAATTTGTTATATAATAGTTTTTAAGTGTTTTCTATTTTTTGAGAAAATCATAGTGTGACTTCATTTATATCCACATCCACGACTGTTCATCTATTCAAAATAAAAATATAGGTAAAACCCATTAGCGTTTTGCACATTTTTGAAAGTACATGAAAATAAACTTTTCGACCGACAATATATTTTTGGCTTTTAAAAGATATTTGTTTTGTCTATACATTTCGCTAAAAAATTATGAAAAAAAAAAAAAAAAAAAAAAAAAAAAAGGAAAAAAAAAAAGAAAATAAGCTAGCACTTTCACATGCGCAACCAAAAATCATTTAATATAAATGCTTACATTTCATCAGATATTTTATATATTTACATTTTGATGGCAATATGCTGAGTCTAATCATAGCCTCTATCACTAGATGCCTGCCGCGTAGCTCGAAAACTAGGCAACAGTTGAAACGGTAGACAGCGCCACCTGGTACATCTTGCTCGATTTTTTTATTCAACAGTCGCCAAAATTTTTTTAAAGTGGGATATGATATACATAAAAGGTGAATAGAATCGAAGAAACGTCGATTATATATGTCATATATCACTTCTTTAAATTATTGGTGACAGTTGAATAAAAAAGTCCCGTAATCTGTACTAGGTGGCGCTGTCTACCGCTTCAACTGTTGCCTAGTTTCCGAGCTACACGACAGGCATCTAGTTAAGGAGGCAATGGTTTAATATAATGTGTCAAATTTTTAAAAGTTATATTGCTTTTGTTTTAAAACCTTGCACGTTATAAACAAAAACTGAATGAAAAACTGTTGACATTCTTAAAAGGACCTTTAAATCTCCGTTATATAAGTGCAATTATCATATAAATTTATATCTATTGTTAAAAGAAGGCTCATAATCATATACTATAACTACAACTAATTTCAAACATTATTTTTAACAGGGAGATTAAAACCAAACCTAAAAATTGTTTATTTTTTGTTAATTTGTGACTCGTCCCCTTTCACCCTTAGGGACAAAAATATTCTCTGAAATATATGTGGTATAACATGTTCATTTTACACCTAAAATTTCAAGATAATCAATGAAGTATTTGTTTAGATATTCGAATAAAACATCTAGTCTAGATAGCTTAGCTATTGTCATCCGTCATTAGGTTTTGTTCATAGGTGAAATGATATAAATATATTTAATTTAATTTAAGAAAACACTATTCAAAATTATAGATTGCTAATAATTCTTACGAAAATTTACGAATTTTCCCTGTAAACGTTATTTAATTGCTTGACAAACATAACGCAAAGAATAAAAAAAGGGAGAAATTTTAAAATAATTTTGCAATCGTAAATGCAATCTTACTTTAACTGCGATCGGAAATTACACAAAATAAAAGCCTAGGACTTACTTCTATGAGTGACTAGAAACCAATTAGAATCAAGGATTTTTGGAACAAAAAGCGAAAGCACGGCACAAACAAACGAAGCAGTTTTTGCACGAAGTTTAGTTACTGAAAATTCTTACGGCTCATTCCTGTCAAATAAACAGCAGTTCACGGAAACTTTTCATAAAGTCTCTGTTTCCTTCTCCGATCATGATTTGTATGAAATAAAGGTGCTTTGAACGGATTAATCAAGACTTATTGTGTTCTTAACCGTAGACTGCACTCCTTAGAGTTAATTATACTTGCCAACACACAAATTAATATTCCGTAGTATTCTTAGCCCCGCCTTGTTTTTCACACCAGTATCTTTTTAAAGTATTTTTCTTCTTATTTAACCGTAATTGCATTTGAAGAATATAACTAAAATTTACTGGTGTGAAAAAAAGGGCGGGACTAATAACACTACGGAATATTAATTAGGATGATGGCAAGTATGGTTATTTAAGGCATATGTAATTTTCCCCATAAATTATTAATGGGGAGCTTTAAAATCATTACAATAAATATGAAATCTCAATAGTTACTTGAAACAAACTTATTAAGAAGTAGTTTCCCCCCCCCCCCCCCCCCCCAAAAAAAAAAAAAATAAAAATAAAAATAAAAATAAATAAATAAATATATATATATATATATATATATATATATATATATATACATTTATATATATGTATTAAAGGGATAGAAATAAATAAATTTAAATTATTAAAAAACCCAATTTAAAAGAATAAAAATCGCTAGTCGAAATTATAATCGCGAAGAATTCGTAAGTGTCCCTTTAAAGTTTGTTTTGCAGCAGAAGACTTTATAACTCAGAAATCAGAAAAGGAACGAAATTAAAAGTCGAAATTCGCTGACGTTAACGCAAGTTGCAATCTTCGCTGCATATTAATTAATCCCAGAAATTCCTTTTAAGAGCCCAGACGATCTAAAGAGCCAATCAGTAGCTCAGAAAATCTTATATATATAAAAGAGCAGAGACTGCCTGTGTGTGTGTGTGCGTGTCTGTCCGCTATAGAATCCTAGACCGTTTCACTGATCGGAACCAAATTCGGCACGGTTAATGTTTACAACCCGAGAAACTCAACGCCGTAAGCGATTTTAAAAAATTCGCCCCCCCAAGGAGAAGGGGGGGGGGCAAAACGTGATTTCACAAAATCCTTCATATCTCAAAAAAAAAAAAAAAAAAAAACAGATATCCGTAAAATTTTTGCTTTAAAATGTAGCTAATACAAATGTCTAAAAACCAATTTCTGGAATTTTCAAAATTCGGTCCCCGAAGGGGGTGGGGGTGGGGGGCAAAACGTGTTTTTGCGTAATCCTATATATCTCAAACAAAAAAATAGATATACGTGAATTTTTAGCTCTAAAATATAGATAATGCAAATATCTAAAAACCAATTTCTGGAATTTTAGAAATTCAGCCTCCAGGTGGGGCAGCAAGGGGGGGGGGCTATGGGGCAAAAACAAATAGAAATACAGTTAGGGGGTTCAAAACTAGTACAGATAGGTTTTAAAGGCCTGAAAGTCGAATGGGGATATTTTCGATTGTGTAAAGTTATTAGGAGGGGCAGGAAGGGGGAGGGGAGAGAGGGGGGCAAAAAATAAAAATAGTGTCAGATCATTCAAAATTGGTACATAGAGGTTTTCGATACTTACAAATCGAATGCGGATATTTTTGAATTTGTAAAATTATTAGGAGGAGCGGTAAGAGGGGCGGTAAAGGGGAGCTATGGGGCAAAAACTAATAGAAATACAGTTAGGCCGTTCAAAATTGGTACAGATAGGTTTTAGAGGCCTGCAAGTCGAATAGGGATAATTTAGAATATATAAAGTCATTAGGAGGGCCAAGAAGGGGGGAGGGGAGAGGGGGGGCAAACAAATAAAAATATAGTTAGATCGCTCAAAATTGGTATATAGAGGTTTTCGATACTTACAAATCTATTGCGAATATTTTCGAATTTGTAAAATTATTAGGAGGGGTGGTAAGGGGGGGCTATGGGCAAAAACAAATAGAAATACTGTTAGGCTGTTCAAAATTGGTACAGATAGGTTTTAGAGGCCTGCAAGTCGAATGGGGATAATTTAGAATATATAAAGTCATTAGGAGGGCCAAGAAGGGGGGAGGGGAGAGGGGGCAAAAAATAAAAATAGTGTCAGATCGTTCAAAATTGGTACATAGAGGTTTTAGATACTTACAAATCGATTGCGGATATTTTTGAATTTGTAAAATTATTAGGAGGGGCGGTAAAGGGGGGCTATGGGGAAAAACAAATAGAAATACAGTTAGGCCGTTCAAAATTGGTACAGATAGGTTTTAGAGGCCTGCAAGTCGAATAGGGATATTTTCGAAAGTTTAAAGTAATTAGGAGAGCCGGGAAGGGGGGTGGTGAAGGGGCAAACAAAATAAAATAGAGTTAGATCATTCAAAATAGGTACATAGAGGTTTCCGATACCTACAAATCAATTGCGGATATTTTCGAATTTTTTAAATTATTGGCAGGGGCGGTAGGGGGCGGGAGCGGAGGGGAAAAAAAAATAAAAATAGAGATAGATCGTTCAAAACTGGTGCATAGAAGTTTTTGCTACTTACAAATCAATTGCGGATATTTTAGAATTTGTAAAATTTTTAGGATAGACGGGTGGGGGAGGCGAAGGGGGAAAATAATAGAAATAAGAGTTAGAGCATTTTGGGAATTTTTTCCGAAGGCAGTGAGAACCCTGTGCGACATTTTTCCTAACTAAATTTTGTTTCTCTTTTTTTTTTTTCACGTGATAAAAATTAATGCGATTTTGAGAATTCAGTAATTATAGTGATTCATTTAAAAATAGGGACCATGGAAGCGGGCGTCGCCTGCTAGTTAGGTATAAAAGCCCAAACATTAAACAAACGGACACTTCTTGCCACGATTTTGACTTGTTAAACACTTCCACGCTGCAGCCCTCCTCCGAAATTACAAAGGAGTGATAGTCTTCCGAACAACATACGCCGGTAGGCGTAAAATCACCCCCGATGTTACACACACATATATATATATATATCTTGAGTAACTCCACGCGACTTTCCGAACATTGGGTAAAAAACAGTTGTATAAATAAATTAAAGTAAGCGAAGTCTTAAACAAGGAAAACAGAAAATTATAATAAAGTGATTGAGTATTTTTCTCTATATATTATGTGTTTATGCACGGATGACTTTTGAATTCTCTTTAATGCTCCTGTAGACAAATTAGTAGTTTAAATTTAACCGAAAATTTCAAGTAGCATCTCCATGTGAACAGATTTATAATTTTGGGTTTAAACTTCCTACTTATAGTTCTTGGGTTATGGTGATAACAGATACACAGACAGACACAGAGACCAAACGCTAAAAGTCTTTTCGGAATCAGTTGGGCTCTAAATGTGTAAATATGAAATCTCAGTTTCAAAATTCGACCCCAAAAATACTTTCCCTGCCGTACAAGGAAAAAGATTTTCTGCTTTTTAAAAACTTGAAAAAAAAAAAATATTTGAAAAAAACTTGAACGAACCTTTTTTTTTTTTTTTTTTTTCTTTTTTAAAAAATACACTAAATTTTACTATTTGCTTCAATCTTTAATAATCGAATTGTGAGGCCGCCTACTTTCAAGAGCCCCCCCCCCCCCGACCGGGGGCCACGGGGGGCGGTCGCTACGGGCCTGAGTAAATGGTTAAATATTGTCCTAGGATTGTCAGTCAATGTAAAGAAATGTTAAAATCATTTTAACGAATTAATAAGAGAAAATATTTTACAGACGAAAGTCCATTTCCTTATTCTAAAGGCTTTATAAGTGTGAAATTTTCTAAAGACAAAGCAAAAAGTCCTACGTGAAGAACTATTACCTATATTTTGATTCTATTTCATTATTATTATCATTATTACTATTATTATTTTAAAGATGACCAATACAAGATTGCATATAGCATATTACAGGGTCTGCTAAAGGCGAGGTTTATATATATATATATATGTATTCTTTTTATACTGCTATTTCAAAATAAATAAATAAATAAATAAAATGTATAATATATATTATCGCAGGTGAATCTGCACTCTGCTTGATCAAATTTATTGTAAATTTTGTATTATGGAAATAATGGTACGGAAATAATAATAATAAAAATGCTGCATTTGGCAGTCTTGATATTCCTGCAACATATTCCTACCAACGTCCGCTGGCGCTACATCTATGGATTATTATGCCCTTGGTTTGTTTTAAAAAGTGCAAACCCTCCATGATTGGTAAAATGTAAAAATTGTTGAAGAGGAATAAAATCAATTCCTAAAACAACAACAACAACAACAACAAAAAAGTTCAGTCATTTTTATTATGGAAAGTACGATATCTTTTTACTCTCTTAAAATGAAAGAATGAAAATAACTCAACTTGAGTGAATTTTCACTCATTTGCCTAGAAGAAATGCGTCCTTCTATCTTGAGTTAAATTTAGTAAATTGAATGATTTAACATAATTCTCTCAAAATTGAGTTAATATATTTTATTTGAGTAATTTATTTATTTTATAAATGATTTTAATACAAATCACTTGATTTTAATGATGATTTTAATACAAATTAACTGGATCACTTTACAATGGCGTTGACTGTTGCACTTGCGTGCTACTGAAGAAATGTGTTGCAGCGAGAGCGATGTTGCCACTTAGAAGTGGATGAATTAGTACAAATAACTCGAGTGTCAATAAATACCGATAATTCAAGTTCGCTTAAATAAAAAGTTACTAATTAACTTAAAAATTTGCATTTAAGTTGATTAAAAAAAAAAAAAAAAATCCTGCTTGACATGGTGAATTAATTTATTTATTTTAAGAGAGTACATTACAGAAAAAGGTTTCGGATTAAGTACTTTCGTGCTTTTTCAGATTGATGCACAGCGAGTTAGGGGTGTCCAGTGATGATTTTTTGATTTTAACATGCGTGATAGTGATTGCCACGGAACCGAGTTTTGTGCGTTTTCAGATTCATGCACAGCTTGGCAGGGGTGTCCGGTGATTTTTTTTTTGTTTTAACATGCCTGATAGTGCTTGCCGCGGAACCGAGTTTCATGCGTTTTCAGCTTCATGCACAGCGAGGTAGGGGTGTCCAGTGATGTTTTTTGGTTTCACATGCGTGATAGTGATTGCCGCGGAACCGAGTTTCGTGCGTTCTGAGATTCATGCACAGTGATGTAGGGCTGTGCAGAGATTTTTTTTTCATGTGCGTGAAGCGTGCATACGTGCGTTATAGTGATTGCTGCGAAAACGACTTACGTGCGTTCTCTGATCAGACCATTCATCGAATAGTGACATTTACTGTACGAGTAACAGCTTTAACTGTTTTCAGAATATTCGAAGAATTAACATTTCTGTTTGACTGTTTTCAAGAATATTCGTTTTAATAGTAGTTTTGTTGCACAGATTCGAGAAGTTCAAAAAATGTTTGATATTGTCAAGGAGATCCCATACTAAAACTGTGAAGAAAATAGTCGCCAATCGAAATATATTTATTTAAACGTTTCCATTATTCAATTAAAAAGAAATCTTTTAAATATTGTGCCCTGCGAAGCGGGCAAAGCCTGCTAGTACACAAAAATTAAGCTAATTTTTAATAATTTTTCAATCATTAAATGTAATATTTTTAGTTTTATATCCTATTTTATATTCTCCACCGATGTTTGACGCGGCTTTATATTCTATTAGACACTGTCAGCTACCAATGGCTGACAGGGCGCTCAACGTTTTATTTTTTTATTGGTACTGCTTTTACTTTCAGGGCAAAACTTTCACTGAAATGTTTGAAATATAACATGCTCTGCACAGTCCTAAATTTTCAAGATGATTCCTTCAGTACTTAGAGATATATGACAAAATGTCTAGAATCTAGAATGGCCGACATGGCGCTCAGCGTGTTAATTGTATTTTGTAAAAGATCTCATACATCTATAAATATGTTTTAATTATAAGCAACATTTGTGACCATTTTTTTTTTTTTTTTTTTTTTTTAGAATAATCATTTATATAAAGGATATGTCATGATATGTAGATTTTAAGTTGAATGTTTATAGATTTATAAATATTTTCCATGATCTGTGTAAAGTGAGTAAATTATAAGTAAAACTTTGCATTGTAAGTAGTAAAAACATTAAATAAAAAAAAATAAATGAAAAATAAATAAATAAATAAATAAAAGTAAATGTACAGCAAATCAGAAAATGTGGTTTTAACTCATAAGAAGAAATGCGGCAAGATAGGAAATGGCTAGCCCATTTAATGTCTTCTTATACAGAACCTAGTGTTTATGAATCATAACTGTTACACGAATATAATCCCGAATACTTGAAGAATATAGTGCCAGGTTGGGTAATTATAAACTTGAGTTTGAGGTAATTGTAACCAACGACGTTTTCAAGAAAACTGTAAATGGTAATTTTTACAAAAATGTAGATGCGAAGCTTATATTTTCCATGATAAATATCCTTCAACATTTACCTGAAGCATATTGACGCAGAATTTTTGGAAGTCAGAAAATTCCTATTTAAAAGCATGCTTTTAATGCACTTACTCTAATGTACTTTTAAACTTTCTAACATACTTAAATGTTTAAAAATGTATTATCATAATTATTTTCACTGTTTTTTAAAAGTGGAGTAATTATGACTACACTCTAGACAAATAGTAAGAGAAGAACAATTAGTTTTTTTTTTTTTTTTTAATAAATATTCTGCTTCAAAATGTTTAGACCATATTAAATAAAAAAAGGCTCTATATCATTTTACTTTATTTATATATTTCAGGAAGCAATCGATATCGTCATGAGAAAAAATATCAAAGAGATACTTGGAAATTATAGAATCTTCAAATCATAACTAAGTACGCATCAAAGTAGGTCTACTTTTGTTTCTATATGTTTCAAAAAACAAAATCATAGGTATTTTTAATTTTTGAAATGCATCGTGACGAGCCACAAGTGATTGGGGAAAAAACTGGACGTTTATGTAATTTTTTTTTCAGGAAAAGTTGTTGTTTCTGAACAGACATTATGACTTGTTAAACTAATTTTTAACATTTCTAGTGCAAGATGTCACTTAGTTTTAATTTGATTAAATAAATAGAAATGATTAATTTTGTTTTATTTATTCACTTTATAAGGCGATTTTCCAAACAACAAATATTAGAATTATGTGCATTTAGAAATATTTTAACTATATTAAAACAGCAGTGGTCTGAATCACCAAAACAAAATCTATCAGCATAAAGAGAAAAGCTAAAGAATTTATAATTTTCATATTGGTGGTCATAATTACTCCAGTAGTTTGTAATCTTTTGTGGGATAAATCTAAAAATCCCATTAATTTCAAATAAAGAAACCTAAAGAAGTTAAAAAAATAATGGGGTATTCGTACTTCAAAAGTTAATGAATTATTTTAAACAAAATTATTTTTATTAAAATCTAATAAGAAACTTATAAATTTGAAAAAAAAAAAATGTAGTAAGTACTTGCGTTTTGACGCTCATAAAAAATAATCTACTGTGTTCGCTAAAATATAACTTTAATGAATTTTCTTTTTCAGAAAATTTTTAAAAGACTTTTGAGGCAGTGTGTTTTAAAGTTTGAATTCTATATGTAATATACAATACTTACGAAAAACAAATATGGTGGTTGGTTGGTTGGTTGAGTTTTACGTCGCACTAGTGCTGCGCAGATGGGCAATTGGCGACGGTCTGGGACACACCCCTAGGGGTGGTCCGGAGACATGCCATCACAATTTTGATCCTCCACGGAAGGGATCCTCTCCCGCTTCGGTAACCCCCAGAGGTATAATTTTTGATGGGAACATGGAGGACATTGCGGCCACGACAGATTTTACGTGCACCAGCCACCATTAGTGTACACGACGGTCTTTGGCCGGCTCGAGTACCGAACCCGCAATCTTCCAATTACGTGGCCGGCGCTCTACCGACTGGGCTACCGCGGCCCCAACCCCCAAACAACAACAAATATGGTGATAAATTTATTCACTTAGAATTGATATATAGCTCTATGCACCGTTGTTTTAATATACAAAATAAATAAATAACATTTTATTTGTAGGCCAAGTATACTGAGTTACAGTTTTAAACATATTGCAGAAAACAAATCGATATTTCGAGAACAATTAGATTTTTTTTCTATTTATAAAAGAAATCTCTGAATACATTAAAACACATTTCTTGAAATATTCCTTTCGAAAAATTTTATGTTCTATGCATTTTATAAATAGTGTCAGCCTGGAATGTTTTTTGACAGTATAGCTATTTCATTTAGATCTCTTGTACACATATGCAATTCAATCACTAGAGAAATGAGTTCCGTTCCACAAGTGCTATAAAAATCTAAGCTTTCTCATAAAATCAGTGATTCTCAGATATTTACGATTCAAATAATAGCGAGGGATAGAATCCCTTTCCTATTAAATATGAAACATTCTGAGGAAAAGAAGCATATTTAAGTGTAATGCATAAATAAATAAATATTAATTTACTAAAATTGATAGAAATGCTTGTGAAATATGGAATATATAAAAGGAATAATAAATGTAAAAATAAATAGCGTTATTTTTCACTGTTATATTCACTGCAATATGTAAATGTGTTGTAACAGAAAGATTAACTTGTTAGTATTCTGAATGACTTAATTTGAGAATAAAATAAATTTTGTATAATTACTTTTGGGAATATTGATGATATTTTATTTAATTTCTTGCATTTTGTACAAACAACTTATCACTTGTGTGTGAGGAAAATAATACTTTATTTTCAGTTTTTAAATAATTTAGAGGTGTATAAATATTTACACAACGTGGAAAACGCCAATGTAAAAATATTAAACGCAAACTGCAATTTCGGTAGCGTGAAGCGCACCGCCATCAGGACAGAATAAAAAGGTGAATTATTACTTTTATATATAAATAGGGAAGCGAATTTTAGAGACAGAATAGAAGCCATTAAGAAATTAAGAAACTGGAGGTGTTAACCAATAGAAATATGGGATGTAGGAAGCTATGTAAAAATCAAGAATATGTTGATTTTATGTAATATTTCCAAAATTCCGAGAGAGGAGGTACAGCAGAATCACAATTAAGGATATTTTTATGACTTATCTAGATATGGAAGGCTTCTAGAAAATCGAGATCATGTAAGTGTTTAGACCGACATATTTTGTTAGCTAAATTAAAGTTGAAAGTATGGTTATTACCCTAATAGTGTTTAGCAATGACTGATTTATTTATTTCTTGTTTCTGAATATAAATCATGTGTTCTAAAGTGTGTCCCAAAAGTTTATAGACATCCGTTTTTTTTTTTTTGGATTTAAGAGCTAATTAAACGAGTAAGAAAGACGAAATAAATTATGTAACTATGTACTGACGTAATACAAATAATGAAATACTTAAAAAACTTTAAACATACATAAATTAAATATAAAAAAATAAAAATAAAATAATGCTGTCCCAAAAATATATAGACAACTAGTGTTAAAAGCTGATTGAAGTACTGTTCTTCAAATTCTCCTATTCCAAAGTCATGTACTTGTGACGTAATAGTTTTCTGAGATAAAAGCGAAGCTCTCTCTCTTTTTTTTGACTGATTGTACGGATCCCTCGCAAGGTGCAGTTTTCAAATAATGAAATTTTGAAAATTTATTGTTTCAAAGTTCGGGGAATGAAAGTTGTGGACATTTCAAGAAAACTTGGATGCAGCAGGTAAATTAACAGGTATTTACTAAATTCTGTCAAAAGGTGACAATTCTGAAACAAAATCATGTTCTGGGTGACCAAAGAAAACAACACTGTAAAAAAAAATTTCGTCATTTTACAACAAAAGTTGCTGGCACCGCGGCTGCCAGCACAGTTGCTGTAAAATTCACAAGTTGCTGTCTTTTATGGTGCTGTAAAATTAACTGCACTTTGCTGTAAAATTCACAAATTGCTGTCTTTTTTGGTGCTGTAAAATTAACTGCACTTTGCTGTAAAATTCACAAATTGCTGTCTTTTTTGGTGCTGTAAAATTAACTGCACTTTGCTGTAAAATTCACAAGTTGCTGTCTTTTATGGTGCTGTAAAATTAACTACACTTTGCTGTAAAATTCACAAGTTGCTGTTTTTAACAGTGCTGTGTAATTTACTGCACTTTTCTGTTAATTTTAAAAGTTGGTGTTTTTAATAGTGATGTGAAATTTACTGCACTTTGCTGTAAACTTCATAAGATGCTGTTATTAATAGTATATTTTATTTAAAAGTTTGTATTTACATTTAATATTTATAAATTTCGTTTGTTCAATAAAATATGTATTCAGGCAACAATTCTTATGGTTTTTGATAGGCTGTTTTTACAGATTTGAAATCTCTAAATAGAGTTTTCTCAGTTTACATTTTTTCATGAATTTATGATCTTCAAAATCTAAGACTTCCAAAGATATTTAAGAATATACTTAATGTGTATGGATGTTTAATAGAACTTAAAAGAATTGGGGATCGATTTTGCAGTATCTTTAAAAGAAAAATTAAGAAAAATCACCTTTTTTTTCCCCTTTCTTCCCAAATTTTACCAAGCACTTTTTAACTTTTTTTTTTTTTTTCTTTAACTAATGAATAAATTTCAAAACCCATACGTAATTCTTTTTAAATCGTTTCCCTTAAACATGCAAAAAAGTTGCCAGTTCTTTCCTAAATATCTCTAAAAGTTTTAGCTGTTTGAAGATCATTAATTCATGAAAAAATATAGACTGAGAAAACATAATTTATAGATTTCAATGCTGAAAAAAAAAAAAAAATAATAATAAGTACTAAAACCCACAAGAATTGATACTGGAATATCTATTTTAATAGACAAACCTTATAGTGCAGTTTATAAATATTAAGTGGAAATATAGGCTATTATATGAAACTTACTTCAATAATAATTACAGAACTTTGGATAAGCACCATAAAATGCAATAAACTCGCAACAATTTTTCGGGTCGAAAGAACTCACATTCCTTTGTCAGGCGAACAAAGTAGGCACGAGTGCTGCATTCAATAATGCCGTCAAAGTTGCCATGTCATCTTAATTCATTTGCTGCTTCAGATTCTGAGCATTTGCTGAGATACAAACTCTCATTTTTTATAATTCTGTAAAATTCACTACATTTTGTTGCAAATTTTACAGGATGGTGTTCTTATCAGCGCTATAAATTTCACAACACTGCTGTAAAACCTTACAGATGAAAAGATCGGTTTACTTTCTTTTTCATCTTTCTCTCCCCCATCTCTCTCTTTTTCTTTTTTTCTTTAAAGCCATGTTAAGCCTGAAATAAAGCTTCAGAAAAAGTATAACTGGAGACATGGATTAATAATTTAAACTATTTTTCGAATGTAGTATTTTCTACTTTTCCTTACTCAATAGAGAGTTAAACCTGTTGATTTTGTATTATGGCTTAAAGATTAAAAACACATTTTAGCTTGGTTCGACAAATTTGAGGTACTCTGATTAAAATCTCTTCAAAATTTAATACCATTTTGAAAAATAAATTTTTTGTAGTATTTATTTTCTTATTGTATTTGTAACTTAATTTTTTGTTTGACAATAAATAAATAAATAAATAAATAAAATAATAATAATAATAATTATTATTATTATTATTTGATTGTGTTTGTTTTTTTATGCTTTTCATAAGCTTTCCGAAAACTTATTTTTCTATTCAGAAAATACTTTTAGTATTATAAAGTCTCACTTTCTGAGCTACATGCTTATAATTTGTTAACAAAATTATATTACAGTCTGTTTATGATTTGTCTGTTATAAATATATATCCAACTTCAGCTATCCAAATATCAGAAATCAGTTTTTTAGATGTATACTATTATGCAAGAGTTTTTTACATTGGTAGAGTTCTTGCCAGATGAGTAAATTAGACGATCGAAAATGCCAGGTGGTGTGGTTCAAATATTAAAAATTTTAGACAAATTAATGTGAAAAATACGTTAACATTTTAAAAACTAAGTTTTACTTCATGTTTATTGATACAGATTTAAATTCTGAATCAATTATAATAAATTTTTAATACTGCTTCCGATTTTTGGTTCAACTTTTTGCATAGCTACTGTATCCTTTCTATAATTAATTGTTCAATGGTATATATATATATATATATTTTTTGGGGGGGGGGCGGGGGAGGTTGGCATACTTTTTTTTAAGTGCTGCGTTTAATATAATTTTTTTCCATTAAAAAAAAAAAATGCAGTTTGTTTCTATTTTTGTAACAGCAGTTATCTTTGATTGAATATTACAGATATTACTTTATAAAAATAGTATTATTGTAATAAGTGATTGCGCCGATCCCTGTCTTATAATTAATTGCAGAGATCACAAAATATTTTATTTATTTATTCTTTTTATTACGAAGTCATAAAAAAAAAATAAAGTATTTTCGCACAGATGATCTAACAATACACCCCCAGTACATCTTTGTGATATCTCTAGGGAATGTGTTCTTTATTTCTCAAGATATCTCAAGGGTGTCCTGGGGAGAACACCAGGGGAACTGCAGTGTATGTGTGCCGTCAAAATTATAAAGGGTAAGAATAGGGAAATGATGTTTGGTTCTCTATGAAAACATGATTCTGCTAGGAGCAATCACGTTTTTTTTTTCCAATGTGAATATTAGATATGTTAGGTCTACCGGAAAGTTTGATTCAAATTAAAATACGTACATCGGAAAGTTATCTTGGATAATATTTAAGGTATTCTTGTGTAACTCTCAAGATGATAATTGTTAAATAAAAATTTTCATTTTATTAATTCAAAAGAACAGAACTTTCCGGTAGACCTAATATTTTAATGACAAATATTCTAGATGACACATTTGTTATTCCTAATTGCGAAATTGATACCAATTATTCCGAATTTAGATATTGTCGTTACACTGACAGGAATACTATTCATTTAATTATTCCTTGTTTATTACCCTTTGATCTTTTTTTCCAATTTCTAGAAAATTCTACCCAGTGTTGCCAGATTGGGGACTTTTTTTATTCAACTACCACCAATAATTTTGAGAAATGGTATTTTATATAAATAATAGATGATTTATTTTCGAAGTGATTAGGCAACCGTTACAATTAAAAATTGGTGGTGGCAATTGAATAAAAAAAAGTTCCCAAACTTCTAACGCTGATTTTACCTCACAAAATTCTGTAAAATTACCATTTTAATTTTTTCTATAATATAGAATTTAAACTTTATTATTCCCAATCTAAAATACAATTAAGTATTACTGTAGTTACGAATGTCATTTTTTTTACAGTGTCACCCTTGGTCACCTAAAAAATTTATCCGTTTGAGTAAGTGAATAGTTAAATGCTATTCTTTTGGAATGCCACAATGCTACTAATTTACTCTATTTTTATTATTATTTAAGAACATAGCAATGATTTTCACTTTTTCGCTCCTGGGCATAGCAGGATGGGTAAACTTAGAATCAGATATATGTTCTATTAAGGATTCAAATAATATAACTCTGGAAAGAAAAAAAAAAAAAAGAAAGAAAGAAAGCTTTTAAAGTAAATTATATGTATATCTGATACATCTCGGTGTAGTACCGAGATAGCACAGAGTTCAAATGGTCCTAAAATTTCTTTAGTTTTCTCTATCAATTTTGTATGGCCCTTTTTTTTTAAATAAAAATGTCTTTAATAACAAATTTACTGCTTAAAAAATACTGGCTGAAGAATCTTACAAAATCCAGAGTACTTAGGAATCTTGTAGCAATGTTTAATGAATTATTTAAAACAAATAAAATAATTAGATATTCACGAGATTACTTCTGAACAAAGGTGCACATGCTTTCAGAAAAATTTCAAACACTAAATTTTAGAAAGGTTTTCCTTATTTAAACGCTTAAACATCCATAATTCATGTCAGAAATAAAGAGAAATTTCTTATCGCAAATTTATTTGTTGACATTTTTCAAAGGCTTGTACATACCTCCTTGTTCTGAGGTAACCTTACATCACAGTGACTAGTAGCTTGATAGTTGGTCATGCAAAGATATAGTGTGCAGCAATGGCTAGTAATTGGATAACACAACGCGGGGAAAACTGTGAAAATTAAATCAACTAATGAAGTCTTGTAAAAAACTTTTCTTTTTTTTCTCCCCAAGAGAGAATAATTAGAAAAACCACTGTGAATGATCAAATTATTAGATTTATTTATTTATTAATTTATTTTTGACATTTTTTTCCCGATTTTCTAAAAAAATACTGGACGTAATGGCTTTGAACTACAGACATCTAAAGAATATTTATACTCACATGGGAATATAATTAGGGGATTAAATATAAATTGGAGAAAAGCACAAACACTTTGGATAACCCTGTATCATAAAAAAGTAACAAATGTCTTGTAATTTTAACACATTGTTGTACTTATTATGTTTTATATTTGCAAGTAATTTTTGTGTGGAATCGCACAATTTTTTATGCAGGTTAATTTATAATTAATCTTTCAAAAATTCTAAACAGAAAAACTCACCGAAAAAAATAATAACAAGAAAGAATTTAAACAAAGTTTTAGAAAAGATGCTGAAAACTTGACAAAACATTAGAGATACATTACTCTGAAACATAAAATTTACATGTTTGATATTCGCTGATATATGAACATTTATATATACATATATATATTTACTGCGAATGTTCCAAATATAGATATTATTGTTATTATTATTATTATTTTACATGTTGAACTCTATTTATATTGGACAATTTATGTCAAAAGTTCATTTGAATAGAGTAAAAATTAAGCAATTTATCTGCAAAAGAATGGGGTAGATTTTAGATACTTTTCAGAATTGAAATTTAATAAGGGGATTTTTACATTACCACGTTTTTAATTTGGAGATCCAAATATTTTAAGCACATTTGAAAAGTTATTTTTTGTAAAAAAAAAAAAAAAAAAAATAGGAGCTCAGAAATCTTAGCAAATAAAAAAATATATATATTAGAGTTATAAGCCCACAAGGAATTTTTTATAAAAAAGAATTTTTGCAATATAATTGAAATCATTCGATCTCTAAATAAAATACTTGGTATGTAAAAAAACTTTTGTGAAAATTTAACTCTATAAAACATTTAAAATCTAGCTCATTCTTTTGACGATAATTTGCTGAACTTTTAACGTAAGTTACCCAACATACTCTCCTGCTCAAAAGTTTAACAAAATTTCCAAACGACCAGCTTTTCTCAATTTAAAAACATACCTCTCCATGAAATATTTTCAAAAATTGGATATTTAAAAAACTCGGTGTTCCGCATGTTTTTCATTGGCGATTTTTTTAAGACTAATATTTAGGGGACCGGTAAGAACTACAACAAAATCAATAAAGTTTGTGATCATGTACCATTAAATAAACGAAATGACCTGTAACTTTAGGCTAAGTTAATATATACCCAGAACAATTTGTGGATGAATTTGTACGACGATAGCATGTTAAATAACAGAGATAAAAGCATTTATTTTTAAACTTAAAAAAAAAAAAAAAAAAAAAAAAAAAAAATACGCTTTTTTTTTTTTAAATATATAATCTAGAGAGTTTTAAACGAAAATTACTCCAATTTTCAGATAATCTGCTGAACAACACTTTTGAAATAATATACTGCAATTGGAATACAAATACCATAACTATCTCATGAAATATGAACATTTTCATGAAAAACTCTTCTATTGTGCATGCGCGAAAAATAGAAAAACTTTTATTACACAGGGTTGAATGCTAAGTATATTGGGCAACTTTGTCAAAAGTTCATTTGAACAGAGTAAAAATTCAACAACAACAACAACAAAAAAAAAAAAAAAAAAAAAAAAAAAAAACTAGTTAGATTTTAGATATTTTTCTAGAGTAGGAAATTTAA
The DNA here is from genome assembly GCA_963930645.1 of Salticus scenicus. NCBI lineage: Eukaryota > Metazoa > Arthropoda > Arachnida > Araneae > Salticidae > Salticus > Salticus scenicus. The sequence continues at coordinate 2,575,044 of CAWVNO010000061.1, forward strand.
TAAAGGGTTTTTCCCGTGTTGTGTAATTAATTTGAAGATCCAGTTATTTCAACCACGCTCCAAAAGTACTCTTTTATGAAAAAAAAAACCCTTATAAGTCTGTAGACCTAACTTATTTTTGTTTATTTATTAAGATTTGTGAGATCATATAATTGAATCTTCAAATTCATCACGCGCCATGTAAAAAGTCCTTATCAAATTTCAACTCTGAAAAAATACCTAAAATCTAACTCGTTGTTTTGCCTACAATTTGCTTACTTTTTACTTTATTCAAATGAACTTTTGACAAAAGTTGCCCAAATATCTAGCTTTCAGCCTATGTAATACTTTTTTCTTTCTTTCTTTTTTTTTTTAATCTTTTGCGCATGCGCAGTGAAAACGTTTTTCAAAAAAATACTCACATTTCATGAGACATTTAAGATATTTGTATTTCAATTGCAGTATATTGTTTCAAAAGTATTTTTTTTTTTTTTTAAGTAAATAAATGCTTATACCTCTTTTATTTAACTTGCTATCGTCACACAAATTCCTCCACAAATTGTAATTGGTTTATAATAATACATCCTAAAGTTCATTTAATGATACAGGGTGATCACAAACATTATAGATTTTGCTCAATTTGTTCTTGCTCTTAAATGTTGTGTTAAACCAATCTTCACAGAAAAACATCAGGAAAATACAATTCGTTAAATACCCAATGTTTTAAAACATTTCATTGAGAGATAAGTTTTTAAATTGAAAAAACTGATCGTTTGCATCCAGTATTTTTATTTATTTATTTATTTATTTTTGAAAATCGAAAAAATGTCAAAATTAGAAGTATTTCTAATACTTTGTTCACCCACTGTACATAATGAACCATTTAAAACAAAAGGACACATACGAAGAAAACAAAGTATACAAATTTAACACAGAAGTAAGAAATTATTTTTACACCAACTGCGTCTAAAAATGTTTTATTCAAAACACGAAAATTATTTAAAATAATAATAGTAATAATAATGCAAATTTAAGGCATGATATGTATAGGTTCCTCCAAAGAAATTTCCAAAACACTTGTCAACAAAGAAGTCTTGTACCTTAATCTTAAAAAGTAAAAATATAAATAAATAAATAATGAAAACAAAGCTTTGATACATAACAATTAAGAAAAAGAGTTTTTTTTTTTTTTTTTTAAGATTATAATTCTTACATTTAATCCTATCAAGATTATAAGAGTCATCTACTTGTCCCAATAGACTTTTATAGCGTTATAGTTTAATAATGGAAATAATTTCTGATATAGGCTGTTATGTTGTCGAAAAACTAGGAAGTTCAACCAAAAAAAAAAAAAAAAACGAAATACGCGATAATTTTACAACCTATGTTTGAAGTACTGAATAATTCGTCGTTATATGTCAACATTTACGTTTAAAAATGTAAATAACTTCCGACGTTTACAATTATTTCTTGAATCTCATCGATAAAATTAGCAATTCTTCGATGTTATTTCCCGTAATATGTATCAATTCTGCAAACTATTAATGAAATATACAAGCATTTCACTCTTCTTTGTAAAATTTACGTTTAATTGCAATTAATTACTAAAGCATTTTTTTTTTTCGTTGTTAATAAAAAAAATTCGCACATTTCCCCAGCTTTTGTATCAGTTTGTACTATTTATATTTATATTTACAGATTTAGATGGTAAATGCTTTATTTTACTTACATCGCTATTATTTTTAAAGCTAAGTGATTAACGGTGAAAGAAGTTCGATTCCGGATAGTTGTTGTTGACAGGTATGTAATAACACTGATAAAAATTTTCTAACACTGATTAACATATCAATTAATTTGAGGAAAAAAAAACTGTAAAAATATAATAAATGTTTCTGTAATAGAAACAAGGGTAGTGAAAAGAAAAACAAAATCCGAATGTTATTTGTGATGCATGCTAAAATTCTTATAAAGAAATAATTGGTTTCATAATTAATATAACGATAGATATATTTCCAGTATTATATAGAGACAGGAGCAAAAAGTACTTGCTTCTAAAGCAAAATAGAAAACTAATGCCTTTGAAAATTGAAAGACTGTTTTGTAAAATTTTGACTGTAATATTACTGCTTCATTAATGCTTGACAGTTTTGTTCTCAAATAACATAAATTTGCACAGGAATTATTATATTTGTGTTGGAAGCAGCAAATGTTTGCCTACTCAATTTAAAATAAATAAAAATAATCTTCCATTTATATCTAGCTAGGTATAATTTACCAAATTTGTCCTAAAATTTTGTAGACTAGACTATACTAGCTTCAAACTTAGTTCATTTCCATCGACCTAGTCCTGCAAAATTTTCTGTGACTTTCCCCAAAACTCACAGGAAAACCGCCATGGAATGCACTTCTACGAAGACCTGGGTCTCAAAGGAAGACAAATAGGTTAGATTCTTAAATTATCCCTGATACGTTTCAATTAGTCCACAGATAGACGCAGTATAAATTATTAGAAATTTTTATTAGATTTATTAGATTATCATTTAAACCCAGATTCTTTTTTTTTTTTTTTTTTTTTTTTTTAAAGAAAAAAAAAATCTCTTAATAATTATAGTAGTTTTTATATAAATTTATCGCATTAAAGCTATTATGAAACCTAAAATCGCTTTTTGACAAGTTAGAAAAAATCCCTTTTATTCGTAATCAGAAGAAGGTATCTTATTCATTCACTAAAAATCTCACTGTTTTTATTTAAATGTAAAAACAAATGATTTTTGACAATAGTGTATCAAAATTATTATTATCATTTATTTATTTATTTATTTTATTTATTTATTTATTATTTATTTATTTATTTTGTGTGTGTGTGTGTGTGCGTGCATATTTCTGCCGGAATATGTTATATTCTTGATTTATAAAATTTATGTTAAATTACAGCTAATTACTCGAACACGTATTTTTTTATATCATCGATTGCTAAAATGGGATATTATATATCTGTGTTTAACCGTCAAAAATCGAACTGTTTTGCTGATTCCAAAAAAACATTAAATATTTAGCAATAAATCCGCATATTTCAGAATTTAGGTGTATCCTTGCTAAAATATGCCATAGATTTTTATTAACTAACGCTTAATACAAGGAAATGCTATTTATTTATGGATATTGTATTATTTTGAGGGAAAAAAGAATAAATAATTGATCAAACAAATAAAGAAAGAAAAGGAAAAGAAAGGAAATTGTATGTACAGTTATTATTATTATTATTATTATTATTTATATCTTTAAACGTTAAAAAAAAATATAAAAATGTAGTACTCTGTAAGCCGAGTTTATATATATTTCTATTAAACACACAATAAGATGCCTTAAATCTAATGATAGACAATTATTTTACACTTGGAATTAGACATATGGAAATAATGCTTTGCTCAGCTGCGTTCGAGGCAATAAATAATACAACTGTTTGGGTTGCGTCTTTATATGACCTTTTTTAACCTTTCGAACAGTATCTGTTGATCTTAGATCAGCAAAACTTCTCATTTCCGTTTTAACATAACATGTTTAGTTTGTAATCTGCACGAATATATATTTTGGTTTTTTGAGATTATTTTAAACAGAATTTTTTTTTTTTTTTGTTGTTGTTGTTGAGGGAAAAAAGCAAATCTTTCTGTCTTAGCAATTACTCTGTTTAATATTTAATATCAAATTAATACTGTTTCATTTAAACAAAATATGGATATCTCCGTCTTAAAACACCTATAGAAGCCTGTTCGCTCCCCTTAAAAACGACCATAGAAAATTCTGATCGTAGCAAAATTCCGTGATTTTACACTCAAAGAATTTATTAATAACATTACTATTTTTATAGTTCCAATCTTTAATTTAAAATTTTCAAATCTACCTTCACCACTTTCCCTACTTGGCTGTAATAATTTTAGCGCTTCGTAAGTATGCGTCCACATTTATTTTCCCCACTCCACCGAAAAAAAAAAAAAACACTATGTTGCACGGCTTTTCTAAGCTTAACACTTAATGTCGAAAGAAAGTCAATTTTATGAAGACATCTCAGTAATTTTTTTTTTTCTCAAATGATTTTTATGTAATAATAATAATAATAATAATAAATTTGTTTTAAATTATCTCATATTAGTGGACCAATTATTCGTTTTAAAAGTATTGACGAGTTCTTTTGCTATATATCCATACTGAAAATTTATATACCTCCTGTGGAGAGGGGAACAGTTATTCTTTCGAAAGGAGGGAGGAGATGCCCATACACAAATAACTTTTCCTTGTTGATTATCACAATCATATATATATATATATATATATATATATATATATATATATATATATACATAATATATTGAAAAAACGGTGAGTTTTCCGAAGGATCACAAACCAGCTGGTCGCCGAAATCAAATTGGTAAGCTATACTGAAACAAAAGAACTTTCATCCTAATTTAGTTAAATAAATTATTTAAAATTTGTTATATTTCTATCTCTATTAAAATTGGGATTAAAATTCTTAAAATGAAACAAAATACAGAATGTAAAATGAGATTTTCGTTTTAAATGATCAAATAAAACTTTCAAATTAAGCTGTAAGATCTCTGCACAAATTAAGTGTAATATGAAATTGAATATGACAAGGGGCCCTAAAGCGGTCCCAATTTTTGTTCTGATTCTGCCCCGGAAGTATACCAATTTCAATTTTTAAAATTAGGTATGTGCATCATACTTTATTTTAAACATTTTGTTCAAACATTTTTTTTTTTTTTTTTTTTTTTTTTTTGCTGTTAGTAATTAAAAAAAATAAAAAAGTCAACTAATATTTCAAGGAATATGTTTTTATACTTATATAATTTATCAAGACTTGATGTCAAAGAGAATACGTTTCAGTTAAAAGTTTAAAAAAAATCTTCTTTTAAAATATTAATGAGTAATCATAAACATATTGAATTTATTATAATAAATAATGAATATTTTTTGTTGAATGACATGAGTGCAAGTTTATACACATATAAATCTTTCAATATAAAAAAGTGCTTAGCCAACACATAACTTGAGAAATGGAATTTTATGAAAAACAATTTGCAAGGACTATAGTGAATGATTAACAAGAAATTTTGTTTTTTAAAAATTAATTGTAAATCGTTAAGACATAGGTGATAGGTGGCATCGCCAAATTCGAGCATTACTTACAGCACTGAAATAAAGTGCTAGGATATTGGCACACGATTTTGCTTAGGTGATTTAGATAGCATGCTGCAATATGTTTAAAACTAATGCATTTTAACGAAATATTAATTAATCAATACAAAATATTAACAACTAACCTTTCTGATTAACGGACATTGTTCATTCCATGATATTCTCGGCGTTCATTCATCGTTCATCTGCATCTCATTTCACAGACGCAGATGTTATGTTTCTGAGCAGATGCTCTCGTCTAAAGTCCACAGGAAGTCAATTTTACAACATTTAGTGCATTAATTTATTTAACTGTATCAGTGCTGTAAAATATGCAACAGAAAGTGCAGGAAAAATTACAACATTTTTTTACAGTGAACTAAATGGCAAGACACAGTGATTTTCAGATTAGTTTCAAACCAGAACCTGTCTGTACGGTCAATTTCTAGAGAAGTGACCGTTCCAGTATCAAAATCCATGGTACATCGACGGCTGCAGGTAAGTAAATTGCTTGCATATCGCAAAATGCGTCGTTCACCAAAGTTGACAAAACGGCATAAAGACGCTCGTGTTTAGTGAGCTCGAAATCATATGAATTGTACATATGAATGGTTGAATTTTCTGTTTAGTTATGAAAAGAAGTTCAATTTAGTTGGACTCGATAGTTGAGAATATTACTGGCAAGATATTCGTAAGGAAAAACAAACTTTTTGCAGCAGAAAACAAGGAGGGGGTTCACTCATGGTGCGGGGAGCATTTTCCTTTAAAGAAACTACTGTCACTACCGAAAAATTTTTTTAAACGGTCGTCAATGTACGGAAGATAACCAGAAAATGCAAGAAGTATGGTTACTTCTATTTGGAAAGTTGCTAGGTGGGGAAGAATGGACATAACAGCAAGACAATCGCTACATTTACGTGTCAAATTCTACAATGCAATGGTTTAGTCAAAACCAAGTAACTGTTATGGACTGGCCAGCCTTAAGTCCTGACCTGAATCCAATGGATAACCATTGGGGAATATTAGCTAGAGACGTATACACTAATGGCGTCAATTTTCAAGTTTTTTCTTAATCCTCCGTTCGAGCACTAGTCAATTCGATTTTGAAGAATTGTACAAGATTTAAAAGATAAATGCTTTAATTTAGGAAATAGTCTTCACAAATTTTCTGAAAGATCACTAAAAACCAGTCACACCAGCACATTTTTTTCAATTTTCTGAAAATTTTACATTATATTTTATTTAAGTGTAGCTTTTTTATACGCTCAAAAATTAAAAATTAATTTATTATAGAATCGAAAAAAAAAAAAAAAACATGTACCCTTTGAAGCTCATGCATAGCCTTAATCAAATTGAAAGTGATATATCATACTACAAATATTATAAATTAATATTGTTGTGCACCTCGCATAGTAATTTCGAACAGTTAATTTTTTTTTATCATAAAGTAGGGGGAGAGAAAAAAAATAAGGATGTTTAATGTGGAAGCTAATTTTTCTCAATTTCTTAACTTCATGACAATTATTAAAAATATCTGAAAACAAATTATTGGATATTAACCCTCGAAGTGCTATCGTCTTGCTGCGAGAGGATTCCGAACTCTGCTAGAGTGCTATCGTCTCGCAGTGAGACTATAACAACTCGTAAAATCGAGATATCAATAGATATCAATGAATTTTACAAATAGTCTCACTCGAAATGAAATTCTCTACCTGCTAATCAGGGCTAATTGGTCGTTAGTTGCACTTAAGAGTGAAACAATCAGCACTTGGCGGGTTAAATAGCTAAGAGAAAAAAAATGGAAGCATATTTAACAAAGCTTTTTCATTTTAAACTAACCTTCAATATTTATGATAAACTCATTTCGCTTAATTATGCTCTATGATACAGATATTTTTTATTTTATTTAATTTATGTTTAAGTAAATTGATAAGAAAGTCTTGCTTTTAATAATTTAAAATTTAATATTTCTGCATTTTAATTTATTTTTTTGAAATTATATTAGATTAAAGTTGATAAAATTTCCTTTGACTCCATCTGTAAGTTTTTAAAAATAGCACATTATTCTGGAAACAGCACAAAAAGCCCCCTTTTTCCTTAAACATACTAGATTGTATAATTTTAAGCTACATTAAAAAGCATTAAGAATAATAAATCATACATTTTAAATGTGTCATTCATGCAGCAGACGTTGTTTCACGAAATTTAAACAAAATAATTACTTTGAAATGATGATAGAACTTAATTATAGCAAAACCATTAATATGTTTTAACATTCCTAGATTAGATAAAGCATTAAAAACACTGAACCCAGAAAGATTAAATGTATTTTTACTCACATTGGGCAGTAATTAAAACTGCACTGATTAAAACATAAAATTAAAACACTGCACAAACCATCTTATGCACATAAAAAACATGTTTTTGATGTGTATTACCTTTTTTATTCCTTTCAATCAATAGCTTGAAAATGTAAATTAGAAAATTTATTTAAATAAATTTAAACATTTATGATAAAAATATTTAAAAGAACATTACATTCTAAACACACCTGGAAGTTTTAAACAGATGAATTAAAGAAAAAAAAAAAAAAAAAAAAAAAAGGAAACCATAAAATAAATCATATTACAGTTTTATTCAATTTAAATTTTTACATTTAACTGCAGATGAAAACATTATTTTAGGAGGCGAATAAACATTAAGCACACTGTAAATTTATACATAAAATACACAGATCAAAAATTATATCTTAATACTTATAAACTGTAAGCATGTCTATTTGAAAAAAAAAAAAAAAATATATGTAGAACTATGAACATACACACAGAAAAAAATTCTTTTCCATTGAAAATATTAAACGCTTCACAATAACTCAAAATTCATAGGCAGAATATTTCTTACTCACGTTTATAGTAGAGCAATATATTAACAGTTCAAATTTATAATCATTTTAGCGTTGCTATTTAAATTTATCCTTAAATATAAAGAATTTAAGCAATTATGTTATAAGGATTTTGTATATTATAAAAATATTTTGTAATCAAGGGGCTTTTTACATTAACTTTAACTTTATTTTTAAACTTTAACTATAATAAAATCATTTTCTTTCTCTATAAAAACAAAAAAGGAAAGTTATATATTAAATTCCTTTACTAAAATACTATAGCTGATTAATTTTAAATTTTACAAATTAATAAAATTCTCCCTCATTATTCGTATAAAAGTTTCAATGAAAAATCTCTTCTAAAGGGCACCATACATTCTAGGAAAGTTAGAGAAGTCCAGGATAGCTTTTAATTGTTAGCTCATAATACATGCATTCTCTGCAGGCTTTCATCATGAGTCGCACATAACATTTATAGCCTCCTTGAAAAGAGATTAATCATGATCTAGCTCAAACAAACAACAACAAAAAAAAAAAACTTTGGAGATTAGTAGCTGCAAATATGGTGAAAATAACTTTTAAATTAAAGCTACCATCAAAGAAACATCCTCCCTTTACAACTGGCAACGTTAAATGGATAGGCCATTTAAGATTTAGTAATTTTTTTTCAATTATAACTTTATTAATTAAAAATTTAGATTCTACTAAAATTTAAATTTAATCAGAAAACCAAAATGTTACGGATTTTCAGCCTTGCAACTATTTACCATATAGTGAATACATTGAAGAATAAGAAAAATTGTAAAAGGAATAATTTAAACAGCAACGCAGAAAAAATTTAATGTACCTAATTTTTTTTTTTTTTTGTACAACTAAATTGATTTGATAACACGGAATTGATTATACAACATTTTGCATTAAGTATTTCATGAGAAGATTTACAATCTGTATTTCCCCTCTTTCTTAGATACTTAAAAATAAGCGTATATCACAAACATATTCATTTGAAAGCACGCTAACAGGTAAAGGAAACAACGATTTTTTATCAACAGATTAATACATTTATGCACAAAAATATTCAAATGGAAACAAATATTTTTCTGTAATGCTTATTAATATTCAAAATGAAAATTAAACACAAAGAAGGCAATTATAGGATGTATACATACAAATCTGTCAACATAATATCTACTTACGAAAAAAATAATTTAGAATGGATGAAAGGAAGTAACTGGCTAAATATCGCAGACTACAGGAAAACAAGCAGTTTTATTTTCAAGATTGAGCATTTTTTAAGGCATGAGTATTGTTCATCAGTTCATTATAGGTTACAAATTTTAGTTTATCTTTCTGCAAATTGATAAAATTTGCTTAAATATGCAGTTAGTTCTTTCGCTTTTTTAATGTCTCCCTCGAAAGTGATGAAAATTTCAGTATTGAATATGAATAGAAATGTTTGCTGTGAATGACGGTACCTCATTTATTGTCAAAAACTTATTTCTTGTGACCACCATTTTGTAATTAGTGATAAAATGCAGCTGCATTATTAGGGCATATATATTTTAATGGTAGATATTAATATTTCCAGTTGTGCCCATAATTTTACAACGTAGAAGTTAACGTCGTTCTTTAAAATAGATTAACAAGAAAATGTCACAATGAAATGTATTCAACATAGCACCCTAACAGCACACGTGTCGTTTGCACATACTGAAGATGTCCATAGGATATTGTAATCCATAGAATATACTGTGGTGGTCATTTAAAGAAGTTGTATGACGATATAATAAGAATATATTTTCTTCTTTCATTCTCCCAACAATTTTAGAATTTTCCTTGAACAACAACCCATACAGCACAGTAAGTTTCAGTTCTGTTGCAGAAAACGTACAATCTTCTAAACACGTAACACAGTTTAGTATGCTCCGATACCTTTGTGAAACATTTGCATTTTTCGATGTTCCTTCCGTTAAGTAATTGAAACATTTCTGTTACATTACCGACTTTTTGTTACGATCGCGGACATTCCTGTGTTTTTGAAACTAATCGGAAAGCAAACGGAACGTTTCGACACATTTCTGAAATATTTCCAATGCTTCGATGTTATGTGATTGCTATGTTTCTGGAACATTCCGAGCTGTTAGGGAAACTATAAAAAGTGTTAAGTAGCATCGGTATTTAGCAGTGTTTCTGCAATAGTTATATGAGCAAGCAAAAAAATCTGATGTGTTCAGAGGGATGAATATAAAGTACTTTCATGAGAAATCCATATAGCACACAACACTTGTCATCGATAAGAGACAGCTTATAAGGAGAATAACTTTTTTTCATCCAAACCTTCTTAACATCAACTGCTATTAGATCATTTCTATTGAAAAAACTCAAAATCTACAAGACACACCAGTATCAATTGAACCGTAGAATAGCAGAGTGATTGCTATACAGTAAATTGGAAACAGAATGAACCTAAAATATAGGGGGCGCAGTGTAGTGTTAAGAAGATAAATGATTCGTTGACAAAATTGACGTCAAATGTATAATAGAGTTAGTTGAGTTTTACGTCGACCTAGTTCTGCACAGTAGGTAATTGTCTATCGTCTGGGACTCCGAGGGTCTCCCTGATGAAGATCTCAGTGTTTTTTGGGGTTTAATTTCATTCATTTTTACTTTCCGAACACTATAGTGAGGAAAGTATTGTAATCATGTCGAAAATCCGAATTCGAGATTTTGATGTTTCTATACGTTTTGAGGTCCCCTGAGTCCGTTTTCACTATTTTTACGATGATGTATGTATGTGTGTGTGTATGTGTGTATGTGTGTATGTGTGTATGTTTGTGAACACGCTAGTGTCTAAAGGCTTTGTTCGATTAACCTGAAAGTTGGTACGTATATTGTAAGTCACCATAGTACGAACCCTATAGACTTTGGTGAATCTAGCACTTATAGTTTTTTTACAGGGACACAAAGAAAAATTCTTTATCATTATGGCCTATGGGACCAAAATCTTAAAAGTGCGATAGCATCTAAACGCCTTATTCAATTGAGCAAAAATTTTATACCCATATTATAGGTCACAGATACTCAATCTGTATAGATTTTGGAGAATCTAGCACTTATAGTTTTTTTACAGGGACACAAAGAAAAATTCTTTATCATTAAGGCCAATGGGGCCAAATTTTTAAAAGTGTGATAGCGTCTAAACGCCTTATTAATCTGAGCAAAAAAATTGTACACATGTTATAGGTCGCATTTGCACCAACTGTATAGATTTTGGTGAATCTAGCACTACAGTTTTTTTACAGGGACACAAAGAAAAATTCTTTATCATTATGGCCTATGAGACCAAATTTTTAAAAGTACGATAGCATCTAAACGCCTTATTCAATTGAGCTGAAAATTTGTATGAATATTATAAATCACTGTTGCACTAACTATAAGCATTTTGGTGAATGTAGCATCTATAGATTTTTACAGGGACAAAACGAAAAATTCTTTATCATTATGATCTAAGGGCTCAAAGTTCAGTAGCGTTAAATAAAACCTCGTGTGATATATGGAGAAAAAAACACTCTATTATGGTTTTCTCTCTTTTGTTTGTTTAGCAATTCCTCTTTCTTTATTTTATCTACAAAACTGTTAGTTACTCAATGTTCGGAAAGTCGAGTGGAGTCACTCCAGATTTTTTTATATATTTCTACATTTATATATTCCTATATATATAAGGTAAGAGCACCAGTAGTGGACAGTTTATAGACATTTTTTTGTTATTTTCTGTGTAATTTTGTAAATTTTTGAGACCCGAAAAATAATTAATGTGTCACACCTTTATTAACTCTTTTTTTATGTGACTGTATTATTTAAATTGTTAATTGTAGCACTTATATATGTAAAAAAGCAACACTTCGAAGAACTTAAAATGAGCCACTAGTGGTCCCTTTTTTGTTCCAGTAGTGGGCACCTTTGAATTTTTGCTTTAAACTTAAGTCGACCAAACTTCTCCATTTTGAGGGGACAACCCCAATTTTTATAGTTACTTTTTTTCTATTTCTTTCTTATTTCATCTTTCCCGCATAAACTTTTTTCCTAAGCAAAGCTTTTGTCGCAATTTGTAATTTAAAATTGAGGATAATTCATTTTTTAAAGCACTACCTTTGCCACCTTTTGATATTGGAGACACTCCGTGCTAATTTATCCCCACATTTCTCTTTAGAAAATTTAGTCGCTTTAGTATTCGCACATTTATTGTTCAAAATTGTGAAGGGATCGTAATTTTTAAATATATGGGTGAAAATATCTTAGACAGCCCATAATTCGAATCTCAGCAATTCAGAAACATTGAGGCTAAGGATGAAATTCTGTGGATTTGGCGTCACCCGAAAAGTACAGCCAGCAACAAAATTATTGAAGCACACGTTCATACTTTTCATATATATATATATTTATAGTTTGATCGCTAACTTTTATGATCAACGTACTTTTTTACTTTCCGAACACTATAGTGAGGAAAGTATTGTAATCATGTCGAAAATCCGAATTCGAGATTTTGATGTTTCTATACGTTTCGAGGTCCCCTGAGTCCGTTTTCACTATTTTTACGATGATGTATGTATGTGTGTGTGTATGTGTGTATGTGTGTATGTATGTGTGTATGTCTGTGAGTGAACACGCTAGCGTCTAAACGCTTTGTTCGAATAAGCTGAAAGTTGGTGCGTATATTGTAAGTCACCATAGTACGAACCCTATAGATTTTGGTGAATCTAGCACTTATAGTTTTTTTACAGGGACCCAAAGAAAAATTCTTTATCATTATGGTCTATGGGACCAAAATCTGAAAAGTGCGATAGCATCTAAACACCTTCTTCAATTGAGCAAAAAATTTATACACATATTATAGGTCACAGTTACTCAATCTGTATAGAGATTGGAGAATCTGGTACTTACAGTTTTTTTACAGGCGCACAAAGAAAAATTCTTTATCATTATGGCCTATGGGGCCAAATTTTTAAAAGTGCGATAGCGTCTAAACGCTTATTTAATCTGAACAAAAAATTTGTACACATGTTATAGGTCACAGTTGCACGAACTGTATAGATTTTGGTGAATTTAGCACTTACAGTTTTTTTACAGGGACACAAAAAAAAATTCTTTATCATTATGGCCTGTGGGACCAAATTTTTACTTTCTTCTATATTCAATAGAAGAAAGTATTGGATTCGTAAAAATTTTCGACCTCTGGTTTTTGATGGATTTACACGTTTTGAGAGCTGTAGAACACGATTTGACCATTTTTAGAAAATGTCTGTCTGTTTGTCTGCGTGGGTGTGACAAACTTTTGTGGCAACTGTATCTCAGGAACTACTTCAGAGAATTTCATACAAATTGGTATGTAGTTGCACCTTGATATAAATTAATGCCTATCAACTTTTGGTAAAAATTGTCTTACAGGTTGCGTTCCCATCCCGCTTTTTACAAATTTTTAACATGGTGGTATAGTACAAAATTTTCTATAAATGTGCATAAAGAAATTTTTTTTTAATAATCATTATGAAATTTACCAGAATTATTTATAATAGAGATAGTCAACTGTTAAAAAAAATTTGTATGTGTAGGAGCCTCACCTCCCCCCCCAGGGGGAATTCCCCCCACGAGTGGAGTAAATTTTTATGATGGGTATCTTTCAAAAGAGCTCGCCAGTACCTTTAAAACGAATGGTTGAACCATAGATCTGCGATAATTTATAATGAAGTTATCGATTTTCTTTAAATGTAATATTGACAATAAAATTGACTTTTTTGGATATTTAGTGTTATACTACTTCTCTATTATGGAAATCATCTGCATTATCATGGAAGATAATTTTTTTAAATAATAAATTTAATAAATATTTTTAGTGAGTGAATTTGTATAGGAAAATATAGAAGAAAGTCATGTGGTGGCCACAACATACTAGTTAAAAGTGCGATAGCATCTAAACTCCTTATTCAATTGAGCTGAAAATTTATATGAATATTATAAATCACTGTTGCACTAACTATAAGCATTTTGGTGAATCTAGCATTTATAGGTTTTTTACAGGGACACAACGAAAATTTTTTATCATTATGATCTATGGGCTCAAAGTTCAGTAGCGTTAAATAAAACATCGCGTAATATATGGAAAAAAATACTCAAACACTTTATTTGTGTTTTATCTCTTTTGTTTTTAAACAACTCCTCTTTCTTTACTTTATCTACAAAACTGTTAATTACTCAATGTTCGGAAAGTCGAGTGGAGTCACTCCAGATTTTTATAAACAGTGACTAAGATCGTGACACGACAAATATTTACCACTGAGCTGAAGAACAACTGGAGCGAATCGTTACAACACATTTACACAGTATTCATGCTTGCCGGTTTTTCAAGAATTCGTCTGCTATCGTTTGCCGTACAAAGTCAAACCTTGTACAGCAGGCAACATTTGTCAGGTCATCCATTACTACTATACTATTTAAGGAATTAGAATTAAAATTTGTAATATCGTGTTCTGCATTTGATTGTACGAACAGACAACATTTATACAATTTTACATTGAAATATAAAAGTAGCAAATGCTTTCTTCCGTACTAGGTTTGACGTTGTACAGCAAACCATAGCAGACGAGTTTTTGAAAAAATGGCACGCGCAAACCGGCCTAGGAATTCCCTCCAGCTGTTCTCTAGCTCAGCGATATTTACTTAACAGTATTAGGTGTCCATAATTTATGTTGGAATTATTACTAGTGCTTCAATAATTTTTGCTGCCGACTGTATGTACATTCGGTAACAAAAGTGTCCGAACACTAGCAAAAATTCTTATAAATAAAAGTACACTTAATACAGTTTTGTTAAATAATTCCTTGCCGAATCCTATTTTTAGACTGACTAAGAACAGGATTCAACAAGGATTTATTTAACAAAACTGTATTAAGTGTGCTTTTTTTATATAGGAATTTTTGCTAGTGTTCGGATCCTTTTGTTACCGACTGTAGTTCGCTAGTGGCGAAGGTTTGGGATGAATTGGATGGTTGGGTTTTACGTCACACTAGTGCTGCGTAGATGAGCAATTGGCGACGGTATGGGACACACTCTAGAGATGGTCCGGAGACATGCCATCACAATTTTGATCCTCCACCGAAGGGATGGCTCTCAAGCTTCGGTGACCCCCAGAGGTATTACTTTTGATGGGAACATGGAGAACATTGCGGCCACGACAGATTTTACGTGCACCAGCCACCATTAGTCTAAACGACGGTCTTTGGCCGGCTCGAGTACCGATCCCGCAATCTTCCAATTATGAGGCTGGCGCTCTACCGACTGGGCTACCGTGGCCCGGCGAAGGTTTGGGAGTCATCCATAAGTGTTCGCTGAAGATATACCGTCACATTTTATTCTTATACAGAAAGATTGGCTCCACTTTTTAGACCACGATTCTTTTAAACAAAACTGATATTGTGATGGAGCATAAACTAATTAACGTGAACACGGTCACGTCAGTCTTTCGGACCCTATGTAAAACAATCATGAGAGATTTAACTCTCTAAATACTAATGTCCTCTATATTCCCATTCAAATTAAACCTCTGTGGGTCATTAAATGTCTTCGGATCATCTTTCGGGTTGAGTTCCAGACCGTCGCCAAATGCCCAGAGCGACATAAAATCCACTTAACCTGAACACTTTAAATACTGACCGTAATTAAGCTATTCCAATGTCTTTATTTCAGTGGGAATCGAACTTAACCATCTAGTCCAATATGGAACCTAGAAAAAAATTCTCGAATAAAAAAAACCCCTGAAAAATCTCAAAATTATCTCCTGATTCAAATGAATTCCCATTTTGTTCCGCCTTCTAAATTTAGAAAAGTATGGGAGCTATCCACTCCGCAGATCAGCAGAATTATCTCCTTACCACTTCTAAGAGTGAGTCCCAGTCCATCGCTTATTGCTCAATGCGTAGTTTTAGTGCAACATATAAAACACTCAAATCAGCTCCAAATTTGGAATTTTATAGAGCTACTTCCGCTACTGGATCTGATCTTAAAATTCAAATGAGCCAGTAGTGGACAAGAGTGTTCACAACTAGTCATGATATTTTTTAGTACCAGTAGTGGACACCCATAAAAATATGATAGATAAATACAAGATTTAAAAAACAACACAATAAACGAATTCTGCGTGCTTATTTTAGATATATGAATGTGCAAGGTACAGTCGGTAACAAAAGTGTCCCAACGCTAGCAAAAATTTCTATATAAAAAGAAGTACGCTTAATACAGTTTTGCTAAATAAATCCTTGTCGAATCCTTGTCTTAGACTGATTAAGAACAGGATTCAACAAGGATTTATTTAACAAAACAGTATTAAGTGTACTTTTTTATGAAGTCAAGTTCTGTTGTAGATTTCTATAAAAATTCATGCAGTGCAAGAATCTTCTTCATTGTTTAGACAATACAAGTAGCTGAATTTTAAAAATGGAGAAATTATATCATCTCAGCAGTGGGGATTAAATAAAATTAGTCGTAAAATTACATTTCTAAAAAGAATATTTTTTATTTTTTATTTATTTTTATATAGAAAACTAAAGAAATTTAATAAATATTATACTTCAATTTGTCATTTATATTGAGATTTCATTATAAAAGAAATTCCTATGAGAATAATTTAAAATTTAAATTAGAATTAATATATACTCAGCTCTGTAATAGAATTAAAAAAAAAAAAAAAAAAAAAAAAAAAAAAAAATGGTTTTTGAGCCTAAGGCCGGTTGACTTCACTATAATTTTAGGCTTAAGGGGAAGTATTGGTATTTACGCAAGTTTTGGAGAAAACCACGGAAATCTGATATAGGTTAGGCTGATGGATCACGATCTGGGATCGAAGCTAGCACCACACTTCTATCAGCTGGTGGGCATGAACAATTTCGAAAATATTTTCTGTTATATCTGACATCAAGTATTTTAAATCGAAACTGAATTTAAAAGAAAATTTGTCAGTTACTCAAAATACGCGCAATTTAATCACATATTGTCAGTATCAATGACAAATTTTAGCCTGGCATCATATTTAAAAATTAACATAAAACTTAAGATGCACTTAGGCGACATTTAAGTGATAATTATACATTACTCCCTACTGCGCATAAGTTTTATTTTTATTTTTTTTTCTTTAAATAGTTATTGAAATTCTGTGTATATAATAAATTATAAAAATCCTGCTTTTATTTCTGAAACCAAGATTCTGTAAAACGCTTTCCAAGGGAAGATATCTTTATTGGTAACTTAAGTTTATTAAGTTTAAAATGCAGTTGAAACGGATGTATGAAAAACACATTAAATGCCCTGTAGTGAAATATATTTAAGACTGGAAATTTTTTAGAATAAAAACTTTCATATCTGTCTATAAAGAAATCGACCGATTGAAAAAGTTATTTTTCTGGTTTTGTATAAACTCTGTGCTAGGTAATTTGTAAGGAAGAAGCTGATTTCCAATTTCCTTATAAGGACAATTTTCTGAAATCAATATATTGGTTATATGAAACGCAGCAACGAAAAAATTGCGTTTATTTTTACGCATGTCAAACGTAGTTATTTAAACGAGGAAATTTTATTCATGAAAGAGATCAAGTGGGGGGGGGTGATGCATTCAAAAGATATTATACAAATCATTAAATTGCTTAAATCTGAGTAATGTAGAGCACTTTACACGGTATTTAATTTTAAACTTCTTATAGTAAATAAACGATATAGAAATTCGTTGTGTGACTATAGAAAATATGACTATAAAATAAAAGATTTAAGATTTTTGATTAGAAAAGCTTAAAACTAATAAAATGTCGACAAACACAAAATTTCTAAAGAATTTATTATCGTCTTCAACTTATTTTACTTTTATACAAATCACTAAAATGTATGACTATATAAAAGTTGCATTAGAGTGATTTCTTTTATAGAATAAAGTATTTATGAAACGTATGCTGAAGTGTCTGTGCATGAATATTAAAAATACGTTTATGACAATATTACATTAGTAATGAATAGATTAGGAAGAAATGAATAGATTAGGAATTGAGTCATTGAATAGATTAGGAAGTATAAAGATATTCAGCTGACTGTGAAATGCACAGTTCCTTACTCGAAATAAATTTTATACATGTTGAGAGATAAAATGTGTTCTATGTATAATATAAAACAATATTTTAGGCTTTACATGTTAAATATACTTTATCGAAATGTACATATTTAGATAAAATCCGCAACCAAAATTTTAAGTTAGCATTTATAAAAGTGTTACATGGCTTTCGGAGGCTTAGAGAGAACTTTCTCTGCTCCCCCCCATCTTTTTTTCGGAGGGAGGGGGGGGTAAATAAACATTTTAAATTCAAAATTTTGAATATGTAAAAAATGAAACCTTTAAAATACATTTACGAAATTTTCCTTCAAAATTTTGGAAGATTTTGTTGGTGAATCGTGGTTTTCGGAGAAACTTAGGAAAGCGAGACACACCATTTCTCATAAACTAATGAACTTATCTTATTGAAATTTCACTCTCTTCAAAAAAGGAATTTACTAGTACCTGAGCGAAAGATTTTTTTAACAAATAATTTTACAAGGTTGTACTTGAATTAAACTTTGTCCAAAAACTTTACTTGGTTTTTTGCACAAAACTGCCCCAATAATCAAGCTTCAAATTTTTTCTTATTCCTTTATTCGAGCACTAGTCAATTCAATTTTCAATAACTGTACAAAATTTCAGAAAGATTGGCTCATTAGTTTGACGAATCGCAGGAATATTAACTCGATCAAGTTATCGATTTTTACGGCACCTTGTCAGTTTATCATGGGTCGCTGAAGACCCGAACAATGTTAGAACACGTAATTTTTAAGGAAAAGAATCTGATAAAATTCACGAACACTCTAGAATACTACTACATTAAGAGCAAACAATGAATATTGCAAAAAAAAAAAAAAAAAAAAAAAAAAAAAATTAAACCAATACATTATTTTTCATCAGAAATACATCCATTCCCATAAAATGCAACTAGAAAATTCATAACTTTTGAACAAATTGATATATTTGAAAAATTCAAATTGCATAATAAAATTTAAGAATGGTATTTTTACAAAAAAAAAAAAAAAAAAAAAAATCATGGACACAGTGAATAGGTATTTGTTCTATATGTGAATTCTGAGGCATGAGAGAAGAAAAACGGCTCGGGTCTCCAATGACCCACGATAATCTGATCGGGTTAAAAATACGTTTATGACAATATTACATTCGTAATGTAAAACTCTTCGTCATTGGATAGATTAGGAAGAATTTCAGTTGATTGTGAAATACACAGTTCCTTACTCGAAATAAGTTTTAAACATGTTAAGAGATAAAATGTGTTCTATGTATAATCTAAAACAATATTTAAGGCTTTACATTTTAAGTGTACTTTATTGAAATGTGTATGTTTAGATAAAATTCGTAACCAAAATTTTAAGTTAGCATTTATGAAAGTATTACATGGCATTCGAAGGCTTGAAGAGAATATTCTCTTCAAGCCTTCAATAAATGTTCGCTGTGAATGACGATACCTCTTTTATTGTCAAAAACTTATTTCTTGTGACCACCATTTTGTAATTAGTGATAAACTGCAGCTGCATTATTAAGGCATATATATTTTTATGGCAGATATTAATATTTCCAGTTGTGCCCATAACTTTACAACGTAGAATTTAACGTCGTTCTTTAAAATAGATTAACAAGAAAATGTCACAATGAAATTTATTCAACATAGCACCCTAACAGCACACGTGTCGTTTGCACATACTGAAGATGTCCATAGGATGTCGTAATCCATAGGATATACTGTGGTGGTCATTTAAAAAAGTTCTATGACGATATAATAAGAATATATTTTCTTCTTTCATTCTCCCAAAATTTTAGAATTTTCCTTGTACAACAACCCATACAGCACAGGAAGTTTCAGTTCTGTTGCAGAAAACGTACAATCTTCTAAACACGTAACACAGTTTAGTATGCTCCGATACCTTTGTGAAACATTTGCATTTTTCGATGTTCCATCAGTTAAGTAATTGAAACATTTCTTTTACATGACTGATTTTTTGTTACGATCGCGGACCTGTGTTTTTTAAACTAATCGGAAAGCAAACGGAACGTTTAAAAAGGTTCTGGAATATTTCCAATGTTTCTATGTTATATGATTGCTATGTTTCTGGAACATTCCGTGCTGTTAGGGAAACTATATAAAGTGTTAAGTTGCATCGGTATTTAGCAGTGTTTCTGTAATAGTTATATGAGCAGCCAGAAGAAAAACTGATGTGTTCAGAGGGATGAATATAAAGTACTTTCATGAGAAATCCATATAGCACACAACACTTGTCATCGATAAGAGACAGCTTCTAAGGAGAATGAATTTTTTTCATCCAAACCTTCTTAACATCAACTGCTATTAGATCATTTCTATTGAAAAAACTCAAAATCTACAAGACACACCAGTATCAATTGAACCGTAGAATAGCAGAGTGATTGCCATACAGCAAATTGGAAACAGAATGAACCTAAAATAAAGGGGGCGCAGTCTGGTGTTAGGAAGATAAATGGTTCGTTGACAAAACTGACGTCAAATGTGTAATAGAGTTAGTTGGGTTTTACGTCGCCCTAGTACTGCACAATAGGTAATTGTCTATCGTCTGGGATTCATCCTTAGAGGTGGTTCGGAGACATACCATCACAAGTTTGATCTCCAGGAAAGGGATGGCTCTCTCTTTCTTCGCTGACCCCCCCAGAGGATATTATAGATGTTATAGATATTATAGGTATTAAGGATATTATAGACCGGTTGGTTGTTTTTACGTTGCACTAGTGCGGCGCAGATGGGCAATTATTATAGTCCAGACACTCATCACATATAAAAAACTGTAAACCGCAGTTATTTAGAAATTTAGTAATGAAATACCTTAATTTAATAGAAAATCAGAAATTTAAATAACATTCACCAGCAAAAAGAATTTGATACTTTAGATGTTTCACGCGTTTTGCTGAAATGTATAAGTCTTTCTCAAAAAAGATACATTTATTTCATTTATTTCATTTATACAATAATTACGTAAATTTATTATTTCACATAATATAATTTCGTATAAATTTTAATTATCTATAACAACAAAGAGCTGCATATAGGCACAGAAAGAAAAATAAAAAAAAATCTGTAATACTTTAAATGTTTTGTTGATTTTAAAGTTTAAGTTACACAATCTATTCTCAAAACAGGGCTTAATTTTTTTTTTTTTTTTTTTTGAAAAAATACTGAGTGACTTGTAAATAAAATTATTCATAAAAAAAAAAGAAGCAGTCTTTTTGAAAATGAAAAAAAAAAAAAAAAAAAAAGTTACCGTCTGTACAGTCGGTAACTGAAGTATTTGAACACTAGCAAAATTTACTATGTAAAAAAGTAGACTTAATATCACTTTGTTAAATATATTTTTGTCGAATCATGTTCTTAGACTGGCTAAGAACATGATGCGACATGGATTTATTTAACAAAACTACAGTCGACTGCAAAATTATTCGAGCACTAGCCAATAATTCCTATATTTAAAAAGTACACTTAAGACTGCTTTGCTAAGTAAATCCTTGCCGAATCATGTTCTTAGACTGATTAAGAACATGACTCGACAAGGATTTATTTAACAAAGCTGTATTAAGTGTACTTTTTTTTGGCAAGGATTATTGCTAGTGCTCAAATAATTTTGCAGCCGACTGTATTTTAAATCTACTTTTTTTACATAGGAGTTTTTGCTAATGTTCGGATCCTTTTGTTACCGACTGTACTTCGCTATTGGCGAAGGTTTGTGATGAATTGGATGGTTGGGTTTTACTTCGTATTAGTGCTGCGTAGATGGGCAATTGGCGACGGTCTGGGACACACCCCTAGAGGTGGTCCGGAGACACGCCATCACAATTTTGATCCTCCACGGATGGGATGGTTCTCTCACTTCTTTGTCCCACAGAAATATAATTTTTGATGCGAGCATGGGGATCATTGCGTCCACGATGCATTTTATGTGCACCATACGCGAAGATCTTTAGCCGGCTCGAGTATCGAACCCGCAAATTTCCAATTACGAGCCCGAAGCTCTACCGATTGTGCTACCATTGCCCAGGGATTATTATACAGATAGGACACTCCCCCGTATATTCAATGGTAACCAAAATTGGACTACAGCGACCCGGTTGGCAACAGCTGTAAGTTTATCGAGCTCTCCAGATTATGTTATCGCTCGTTTTATTTTTTTTGTATTTGTGTTCATAGCACAAATGCAATATTAATCGTAACAACCAACGAAGCAAACATTGTATTGACGTTTTAGTTTTGCAACTGTTATTATTTACGAACTTGATTGTCAAATGCAATTTCTTTTAAGAAGCATGTACTAAATATTAAGCAAATAAATTTCGAAAATATACATAAACCAAAAATTTCTTTTTTCTTATTTTAAAGCATTTTGTATTTTTTAAACGAAGGAATTTTAAGTATTTAAGATTTTACACTGCTATTTCAGAATTACAGTTTGATATTTTAATTTGTAATTGATCATGAATGTGTTTGGCAAAATATATTTTTAAACATAATAAAAATTAATTTTATTTCTTAGAATAATAGTTACGAGTGTTTTTAGTACGATTTCATAATTTTAAAAGCAAGAAAAAGCGAAGAAAAAGGAAACTTCACATATTGATCTGCTACTAACTAATCGCGAAATAGAAAAACAGTGTTTTATCAAAGATGCTATTTATGTAGGCTTTACACATGTAGTTCCCCTCTGCTGACAATAGTGGTGCCGCTATCTTTCCGGTTCGCGTTTTAGCTTCACTAACCTATCTGTATGGCAATCTGTGACCGCAGCCCAGAGTACTTAGTCATTTTCATTTTGCTAGACCAGGAGAACACGTTGGCCAGAGCAACCGTCGAACACATTCTGCATCAATGTGGGAATTAAAACAAGAGGTGATCGAGACGTGTGTCCAATGGTACCGCATACAATCATTTCAGGTGCTGAGCCAGTATGCGGCTACCAAAATTTTAATTACCCTCAAAACTGCACCACTGGTATTGGCGCCTTTAATGTGTGATCAACAAAGAACTTGGAAGCAGGAATGGCGTGAAGTCGCCTTTCAGACAAATCACAATCCGGTATACAGCATCAAGATTGCTTTATCCCTATTTAACGGACTGTGAGTAATGCACATTGCCAGCTGCGGTTTGACATCGTTACACTGTCCATCACCTGCAGTGATGGTATGGGGTCCCATTGGATACACTTGTCGATTACGTCTTGTTCGCATTAAAAAAGAGAAGATATAAAATGAAAATTCAAACAATTATAACTTACTTGTTACTTTAAATTTTGTATTGGTCATAATAAGAAACCTAATCATGCCTTCGATGCTCCACGTTTTGCCGTTTATCACATGTGGATTATCTCAGCGGAGCGGAAGGGATGAAAGTTTTAGTTTGTGTTTGAAGGTCATTCGCGTATCTGTATCACATGACTATTTGACGTCATAGTGAATGTAAAAGAACTAAGGCTCGAAACACATTTGAACTTTAACGACACAGAAGCCGCTAATGTGCAGATTACCTAGTTAAAAAGCGGAAAACTCTTGATTACAAACTTTAACGGGTCATTTTAGTTAATCTGTAGATTAGCTAGGTAATCTGCACATTAACGGATTTCAAGCTTTAACGGTAACATATATACTAGAAGCATATTTTACGTGTTAATGTTTATTATGTGTGTTTTGAAAGTGAAAAATTACAAGTTTGAGGGGACAGTCGGTAGAGCGCCGGGCTCGTGGAAGATTGCGGATTCGGTAGTTGAGCCAGACAAAGATCGTCGTGTACACTAATAGTGTTTGGTGCACGTAAAAGCTATCGTGGCCGCAATACCCTCCATGTTCTCATCAAAATTATACCTCTGGGGGTCTCCGAATCGGGAGAGTCATTCCTTTAATAAAGGATCAAAATTGTGATGGCAGGTCTCCGGACCACCTCTAGGGCACAGATTATCATACAGATAGGACAGTGAAGCTAAAACGCGAACCGGAAATATAGTCGCACCACTAGTGTCAACAGAGGGGAACTACATGTGTTAAGTCTACATGAATAGCATCTTTGATCGAAAATTGTTTTTCTATTTCGCGAGTAGTTAGTAGCAGGTTAGTATGGGAAGTTTTCTTTTTCTTCACTTTCTATTGTTTTTGAATTCACAAAATTATCCTCAAAACATTCACAGCTATTCTTCTAAGAAGTAAAAATTATTTTTTATAATGTTTTTAAAAATATGCTTTGTGAAACATATTCATATTCAAGTACAAATTAAAATTACGAACTGTAATTCTGAAATAGCAGTATGAAATCATTAAATATTTAACGTTGCTTGGTTTAAATAATACAAAATGCCTTAAAATGAAAAAAAAAAAAAAATGTTTTTATTTTATGTATATTTTCAAAGTTTATTTACTTAATATTTAGCACTTGCTTCTTAAAATAAATTGCTTTTGACAATCAAGTTTGTAAACAATAAAAAAGTTGCCAACGAAAACGTGTGTGCAGTTTTCTTTCCTTCACTTTTTCTACTACTTTTAAATTTACAAAATAATAACATTCACAGCTATTTTCTAAGAAATAAAACTCATTTTTATTATGTTTGAAAATAAATTTTTCCAAACACATTCGTGTTCAAGAGTACAAATTAATATAACAAACTGTAATGCTGAATTAGCAGTATGGTATGAAATCTTAAATATTTAACATTGCTTGGTGTAAATAATACAAAATGCTTTAAAATGAAAAAAATATTTCTGGTTTATGTATATTTTCTAAATTTATTTCCTTAATATTTAGTACTTGCTTCTTAAAATAAATTGCTTTCGACAATCAAATTCGTAAACAATAACAAAGTCCAAACGTAAACATAAAAATGGTTAGTTGGTTGGATGTTGGGTTTAACGTTGCACTAATATTACGATATGAACATAGATACAATAAAAATAACACGAGCGATTGCGTAAGCTGGAGAGCTTGAGAAACTTACAGCCGTTGACAATAGGGTCGTTGCAGTCAAATTCCGGTTACCGAAGAATATACGGGAGTGTCCCATCTGTATAATAATCTGTGCTCTAAGGTAGGTTGACCAGATCTGTACCTTTATAAAAGAGAAGCGTTAAAAAATGCTACAATTATCCAATTATGGGTGGATTTTTTTATTCCTAATAAATAAGGACTAAAAATAAAGTATCATTAATTAATAATTTACTTTCTACAATTTTTTAAAATTTAGAAAAATGCCTTAAAAAAAAAGTCCCCATTTGTCTCCAGAAAATGGGGACATTTGGTCAACATACTCTAGGGGTAAGTTCCATACTGTCTCCAATTTCCCATTTCACAAAACTAGTGCGATGTAAAACCCAATCAACCAACCTCTAATTATGAAAATAAAATATTCAGAGAATTGAATATATTTAATTCTATATATTGTCAAATTTTATGCTAACTTATCTTTAACATTTAGAGCTACGTAACTGGTAATAATTTTATATTCATTTCCATGGTGTACAGGAAACAGTCCATCATAATTTTGATTTTTCGACGAGGGGTGGTGGTGATGTGGTGGTGTTAGAATTAAGGCCGAATTAAGGCACAAGGGTCCTAGTCCTGAGGGGGATTGCCTTTCGTGGTGGGTATTTTTAAGGGTACTAACCCGTATTTTCGCAAGTTCCAAAGAAAACCACTTAAAAATTCTAATGGTTAACCTAACACTTCTGCTGAGAGGACGACTCGTCATCGACCTCCTTTCAGTAAACCTTGGAGTTTATTATTATTATTATTATTATTATTATTTTGAACATTAAGACACAGTGACATTTGAGTAACAAGCAACTCTTTTACCTTCGATTAAAATACATCACTTGCGTACATTGATTACTCTGTTGACAATTTTTACACTTATTTGCGAATGTTGTACGTTGAAATTAATGTTGTGATTGTTCTTTTTAATTTGCGTTGAATTTATCATATTACATATACAGTCGGCAGCAACAGTATCCGAGCACTAGCCAGTAGTTCCGACGTTAAATAATTACACTTAATACTGTTTTGTTAAATAATTGCTTGTCGAAAGATGTTCTTAGACAGTCTAAGAATATGACGTGACAAGGATTTATTTAACAAAGCAGTTTGAAGTGTACTTTTTTAGACAAGAATTATTGCTCGTGCTCGGATAATTTTACTACCGCCTGTACTACTAGAGAATCACTTTTATTAACCGTCCTAAAGTAAATTCATTTCAAAAGGCTTTTTCCTTCCAAGTATAACACTCAAACTCATTGTTAGCACTTCGTACCATAACATCGTTAAAGCTTGCAACTGCACAAAAACTCGTACTATTATACGCATCTTCAATCACATCGCTCCGAATTCACCTTATATGTAATTTTATCTAATAAAATCATACTAAATGAAGCTTTACCGCTTTTAATACCATTAAGAATGCCTGTGAGAACCAATAATGTAACCACGTGATTTAAATATGTGGTGGTTATTTTGTGCTTTCCACTGGGTTGATAAAATAATTTACTTAATGGTCATTTCAAATGTTGGCAAATGTTCATTTCAAATGATGTGTCCACAAATATTCGAAATACACATTCGAATGATGTTTCCACAGGTTTACGCGGAACATTACATTGACCTGCGTCTCAACATTACATTGACCTGCGTTTACATTGACCTGCGTCTCAATGTGGCTTAGCCAAAGCACACATTGAGACGCAGGCGTGCCGCGCAGGTCAGGCAACATTGCTCTGGAAAAAAACTACGTGAAGCAGGGTGGCCGCATATTACCGCGCAGTATTTCATCACGTTTCACGTTTGTTGACATTCAGAACGTTTCGTGTTCCGTACTTTCTTATTTTGTCATGGCTGACAATATGGATTTAAGTTCTGAGTTAGATTCTGATGCAGAAATAGATACGTACTTATTATTTTATCATGGATCGAAAAAAAAAAATGTTCTGGAAAATCGATCACATGAAAAATAGAGAAAATCTTCCATATTGTTTTGATTTGCGTAAAGCTGTATGACACTCGAAACTGCGTTCCGAACACAAGTGACACTCGGACCAATGTCAGAAATACCTGCGCGTGGGCCAATTTGTGCTGTTGCTGTCTTTTCAATGCTTCACAAAATTGAGGGACGTGAAAATTTCTCTGCACGTGACGGCTGCATCTCAATGTGAGCCGGCCCTAAATCTATTCGCTTCACGCACTTTGCAGAAAACGATGTTGCGAATGTACTAGATGACATTAAGGATTACATACAAACGGAACGCTTGCAATTTCGATGACGTAAATTTTGCAAGTTTTTTGCAAATTGAGTCGGCAGCAAAAATATCCGAGCACTAGCAAAAATTCCTATGTAAAAAAAGTACACTGCAGTTTTGTTAATTAAGTCCTTGTAGATGTAGAATCCTGTTCTTAGTCAGTCTACGAACATGATTCGACTAGGATTTATTTTACAAACCAGTGTAAAGTGTGCTTTTTTCATATAGGAATTTTTGCTAGTGCTCGGGTGCTTTTGCTGCCGACTACAGTCACACATTTGGAACGTTTGCAAATGGCTTTTTAACTCGAAGTGTTTCATTTGTATGCACCCCTAAACGGGAGTCAGCTATTTCTTGCAAACTAGCACATCGATGCATAACCTGAATTTCCAGAATTTGTAGATTAACGCACGCCTTTCACTGGGTTAAATTATGTTTGCATATAAGAATTTTTAGTGATTGTAAAATGGTGATAATAAATCCGCAATAAAACTTTTTTTTTAAATTAAAAATAAATAAATAAATAAATAATAATAATAATAGTTATTATTATAAATCTGCTCCAGTCGTGCGCCTATGAATCCTGTAAATATGTTTACTTTTATTTTTTTTTTTTATTTTTTTTTACATTTCTGAAAACTATAATGGTGCATAAATATTTAATAATCGAAATAGAATACAAAATTTCTAAATTTTTACTTTAACCATAGCAAGAATTAATTATTAAATTTGCTTCGTTTCAAATACATTCAAAATTTTATTCACAGGCATATTAAAAGTTTTGTAAATATTTTTTTTTCTTTTTATATATATTAAAACACACACAAAAAAAAATTATTTAGGGCTAACAATTTAAATAATTTTCCTTTAATTTGATATAAACAGTGGTAACCACCGTAGGTGTATAAAAGTAATTCCTATCCATCAGTGTCATTGAATATTAAACACTGCCACACATTGGTAATTTCTCAGAATCTTAAAATAAATTAACTTCATTCTCTTTCAAGGTAAAATAAATAAATAAATGAACAATGATACATATTATCTTGCAGTTGCTTACCATTGCTACATTGTGTAAATAATAATAATATTAATAATAATAATAATATAATAAAATAGTATGACAGTCGATTTTTGTAAAGGATTACTTTCTCTTACCCATAAGGTAGAGAAAGTATTGTTTTTGGGTCAGATTTTCGAAAGTGAGTTTTTGTTATATTAAGACGGATGCTACCCTAAGCTTTTCGTTGAGTTGAAGCAAATGGTTCGAGTACAGGGACACCCAAGTGAATTAAAATACATTACGCCTGTGAGGAAAATTGCAGGTGAGTAGAGTTTAACAGCTATAGGCAGCACTAAAACAAATGAGATGTTTATATATTTTTTATATGCATAAAAACATGTCTCATGTAGAATGTGGTTGGGAAGTCATACACCGTTCATTTACAGGGCTACACAAAAGAACTAGATTATAGTTTGAGAATAGCTGAAAATTGATGGAAGAGTATTTCAGGTTGTGGCGTGTGTTAATTACTATAGGACTATATTTAGGTGCTCCGTTTGGTCTGTACATAATCTTCAAAAGATATACATGACTGCAAATATTTAAGCGATTACATTCTTTTTTATTATTAATGGAAGTGCTTTACTATAATATTTTATCATGTCCTGGAAAGTTGCTCAGGAACTGGAATACATTTCTCATAGACATATGGTAAAGAATATATGTTTTAAAGCTAAATATTCATCGCTTGTTTTTTGTATATTTACACGTTTTGAGGCTTTCTGATTACCGAAGTCAAAGTTTTAACATTTAATCTTTGTCTGTGTGTCTTAGAGTATCTTCAAGTTAATATAAGTTTGTTGCTGGAAAAGTTTGATCAAGACTGATAAGTTTCAAAGAATGTTGCGTGTGAAAGTTGTCTGAATAATTTAAAGTGAACTTTTAATTTTAAAACCAGATTTAAGTTCTATATAAATTCATGGGAAGTAATGAAACGGGGGTTTGAGGGGTGCGGTAGCTCCCCTCACATAGAAATATTTGTCATATAAAACTCTTTCGAAGACTGATTGGGATTGCTTTAACATAGGTTTACATATCAGTTCTCGTTATCCTTTCTCTTAATCTCCAACTTGTATTTATAGTAATAAATTTCAGGGTAAGGGAAAGTCGTGTGAGGGACACACCAGATTATTTCCTATATTTTTATCCTGGGTATCAGATACATATGCAGATTTTATTTAACAAAGATTTCTTTGATTTCACATGAAAAGGGAGTGTGAATCACTATTTAGTGCATTCTGGAAAAACTAGTATTCATGATTTCGAGAGTGTAAAAGAAAGAAAAAGACATCTGCCACAAATGGTTATTTGGTATATTATGCACGAGTGAAAGATTAAGCATATAATGTTCTTTAACAGATTTTTCTGAGAAAATCGTATATTGTTAGAGCTTGTATTGATATTTTCTTTCCAGACACCCTAGAGGAAAACTTTTAAATGGTTTTCAAGAAGCATCCCAGCTAAAAAAAATCTTCAAAAAAGAAGTCAAAAATATGAAGAAAAATGCTGGTAATGCGAAGGTATTTCAAACAATCCCAGATCAAAAAGTCTTCAAAAAAAAAAAAAAAAAAAAAAAACAGTAAAAAACTACAGATATTTGGAACAATAATAAGTTTAAGAAAAAAATATATATATATATGGGGGAGGGGAATTACCTACAAACTTTTTTTTTTGTTCCAAATACCTTCAGTTTGTCTGCAGTTTTCAACAGTTTCCCTTCATTTTTACAGTTTTTTGAAGACTTTTTAAAGCTGGGATTGTTCTAAATACCTTCATATTACACGCATTTTTTCTTCATTTTTTTTAGTTCCCCATCATACTATAGGTATGGGGAACTTACGTAATCGTGAAAATTTTCGACCTCGGTTTTTTGACTTTTCTACACGTTTTCAGGTGTGAGGAATCCGAAAATGACAAAATTTGCATGGTGTCTGTCTGTAGGGTGTCTGTTAGTCCGTTAGTCCGTTAGTTCGTTAGTCTGTGTACACGATATCTCAAGAACAAATTGTCGCAGAGAGGTCAGATCAGTTTTAAAATATTACTTTCGACACTGGCAAGAACCCTATTCATTTGCAACATTCGATTTTAAAAACTTCAGCAGTTATTCGAAATTTACGATTTTCTTAACATGGGAGAATAGGACAAAAATTCACTTAAACGTGCATTAAATGTAAACTTTTTACTTTAAAAATGTCAGACCAATTTCAAAATATCCGTTTTGATGCCGGAATGAACATCAGTAACTCTAAATATGCTACTTTGAAATTTTCGCAAGTTATTGGAAATTTACGAATTTCTTAACATGGCAGTATAGGGGAAAATTTCACATAAACATCAATTTTGAGCGATATTTTCATCGTAAAGATGTCAGACTACTTTTGAAATATTATTTAGGACACTGGCATGAATATTAATAACTATGAATTTTCAAATCTAAAAATTTCGAAAGTTATTAGAAATTTACGAATTTCTTAACATGGCAAAACAGAGCAAAATTTCACATAAACGTCAATCTTGAGGGATATTTTCACCGTAAAGACGTGAAACCAATTTCGAAATATTATTTAGGATACTTGCATGAATATCATAGACTGTGATTTTTCCAGTGTAAAAAAATCGTAAGTTATTTGGAATTTACACTTTACTTAACATGTCAGAATAAGGCAAAATTGAGCATAAACTTCCATTTTGAGGATCCTAAATACATTAGACGACTTCAAAATTACGCTTATGATATTTGTTTGAACATGATTGAATACGAATATTCTACTAGGAAAATTTCGTAAATTATTCGTAATTTACGATTTTATCAACATAGCGAAATTGTAAATTTTTCATATAAATATGAATTTTGAGGATTATTGCATTGGAAATAGTAGCATGGAAACTAAACAACGGAATTGACCTCGATAAAATAAATTAATAGATTTGAATAAGATAAATATATGGAAGTGAATGGTGGATAGCCTATTAGGCGGGGATTTCGTTCTGTCACTGTATCAAGCTTTGGTCAAATTCATTTGTTTTAACATGATTATAATATGTCTCGCACTAGAAATTTCTGAGAACATAAATATGATGGGGAACTGAGCAGAGTCCACCTATGCTAACTAGTTTATTGTTCTTTTGAAGACTTTTTTTAGCTGGGATCATCCGTAGCGGTACAAACACTTATTGATAACCGTTTATCTTAGGCTAAAATAAACATATATTTGACAACAGATGGGACTTCTGTAATAATAATATTTAAAAAAAAAAAAAAAAAAAAAAAAAAAAAACTTTAATTTAGACGATTTAGAGGTTTACCAATGCTAATATTGTTTGCATAATCATTGCATAATTGCATAATTTGCATAATCATTGTTTGAGAAATGCTAAGCATATTTGTTCTTTTCGATATATATCGGGATGAGGGGGAGCTGATGATCTGGAAAGTAATATGATATTAAAGAAAAACATCTACGTAATGCTTGTTCGTCGAGTGTGTACTGATGAAAAATTTTTTGAATTCCTTACTGAGCTTTGAGAAGCCTTCAATAGCTTAATGTGATAATTTTTGCCAAACAGACAGCCAGAATTTGTTTGATTCACAGCTATATAAATAATCGAAGTCATAAAAGCTAATATGAAGCGTATTCCTCACTAATATAGCTTGTATTTTGTAGATATTGCTGTCCCACATTCCTTGTAGAGTTTAAAATGGTAGAAACTATAATTCTGTTGCCATTAATATTTTATTTTTCAATATCATGGTAAAAATAATGATATTTCCTTTCTAAATGATCTGCAAAATGTTACTCATAAAAAATATTTCATTAAAAATGACAGGATTATCCTAAAAAATATCTGGTGTACTATTTTTTTTATTTTTATTTACATGTTGAAAGCTATTTAACATGATGCCATTAGCGAAATATCCATTCAGGCAACATCAGTCACGAAGGACAGACAGTGGACTTTTCGTCAAATCGAAAGCTTAAGTAAAAACCTTCCGTTTACTCACTCTACTATAAAAGTCCCTTGAATCAAAAATTTAATCGAATAACTGAGTTTGAAACTTTTAATGAATCATTTTCAGGAAAAGAACAAAATAAAGTTTATAACAAGAACGAATTTCTTACATATTTTCAGGATCAATTGAATGATTACGACATGATTAAAAACCATTTAGGTATAAAGAGTTACACGAAAATGTCAATAAGGTTGAGTCTCCAATTTAAAAGTGAAGCCTTACTGTTCCATATTCCTCGTAATTTTTAAAAAGAAAACTTTGATAACTTTTATCCCTCATAGTTAATGATATTCTTTCTAATATCTAGATTTAAAAAAAATAATTTAGAATTATTTAAATAAATATAAATAAAATTTTCTGGAAATATATTTGCTATATAAAACATTAAATGCATTTTTATTTATTTATTTATTTTTATTTATGCATTTTCGGTTCTATTAAATATATATATATATCTTTTAAGAAAACAAAGCAAATAAATAATAGTAATTGATAAGTGTTTGAAAAATTTCCACGTAATTTCTTACAATAAATCTTTTTTAATACTCCCCTTTTCGCCACACAGCGAAAATGAAAAATTAGTAAGAAGACTCGCACATAGCACAATTTAAGGTTTTAGATTAGGATAGTTATATATATATTGCATTTTTTTTTTAATTCAATTACCCACAATGCAAAAATTTGGACTTCCCTCGTTAATTTAAAAGAAGACACAATTTAAATAAAAAATAAAAATAAAATAAAGCAAGTTTAGCTCTCATAAAATTTCAAAAGCATTCTGTGTAATATCTATTATGAAATCGAGTTAACCCGATCAGGTTATCTTATTTTTCGGCACCTTGTCAGTTTATCATGGGTCGCAGAAGACACGAGAAATGTTAGAACACGTAATTTTTAATGAAAGAAATGAGATAAAATTCTCGAATACTCTTGAATACTTTTAGAGTATTCGAGGGCAGACAATGAATTTTGCAAAAGAAATTTAAACAAATATTTTATTTTTCATCAGAAATACGCCCGTTTCTATAAAATGCAGGCATTAACTAAAATTTATAACTTTTGAACAAATATCGATATTTGAAAAAATCAAATTGCATACTAAAGTTTAAAGAATAGTATTTTTACGAAAAAATTCATGGGCGCGATACATAAGTATATCTTTTATAAGTGCATTCTGACAAATGAGACATAAGAAAAACGGTTGGTTGGAGAATTTTCAGGCATATTGACTCCGTAAGTGTCCTAGGCTAGAGGGGAAATGCTTTTTAAGGGTTTTAGATCGTATTTTATCGAGTTTCGGACGAAACCAGGGAAAACTCCGAATGGCTACGTCGATGAGCAAGACCTGGTATCCAACCGGCACCTCCGAAAATGAATCGGGTCTCCAATGACCCACGATAACCTAATCGCGTTAAAAAGTTTATTGCGTTAAATAGAAGTGGTTTTTGTCATTCTGCTTAGTTAATAAATATATATTTGAGAGGATTTTACTAAAACTTTTCTCCAATTCATTTATATGTGGAAAGACCACATTTAAAAGCAAAATACGCACTTATTTCCTTTTATGAATTTACTCTCACCACACAAGTCTGCAAAAATATCGACAAGCCCTCCTTTATCTCCCCCTCAAGAAAAAACATGCTTTTAAAATAGTTTAACGCTATTAAAATCGTGTAAATAGTTTAACGCTATAATTATTTCCCGTTTAAGTATAATGCTGCTATGATATCAGAGGCTTGTAATGAAAACCATAGAAGTGAAATTATAGCTGAACTTTACGTACTTTTAGTGCTGATTAATATATATATATATAATGCAGAATTTCTATCAATTTTACTTCAATTTTTAACACATACATATTTGTTTCTTTTTGTCAGTTTTATGTAAGTTGCTTTAATAAAAATAAATTAGTAGGGTTTTGATATACAGATGACAGCAAAGTTATTGAAGTACAAACTACACTTTTCATATATATATATAGGGTAAGTGCACCAGTGATTGACACTTTTAGAGCAATCTCTGATGTTTTTAATATTCTAGTCATCAGAAAATATTTTTAGATTTAGAAATCTTAAGTTAGTACATATGGTATGAAAGACATTCAGAACCACATATATGTAAAAATATATACATCAGATAACAATTACTTTTTTTATGAATTTTTATTTGACACCCACTCAATGTTCTAGTAATTGTCACCATGGGCGTCGGCGGAATGGGGCAAGCGGGGGCACTTGCCCCCCCCCCTGGAAAATTCTACTAAGCATTATTTCTTTAAATTTAAAACTATGCTATCAGAATTTTATTTAAAAAAATATATATTTTTTCAGGTTATGCCCTCCCCCCCCTGAAATTTTTTCTGGCGACGCCACTGATTGTCACAGCCAGTTTTTCATTTTATCAGTAATTGGCCCCTTATATTCCAGTGTTTGACACTGCTAGTTATTCATTTTACCAGTTATTAGCACCCTATGTTCCCGTGTTTGCCATAGAATGTTAAAACTCTTATATGTAAAATAAGATTTTCTTATTTTTCATATTTATTAATTACTTCGGGATAGATGTCAATTACTGGAGCATGCCAATCACTGGAGTACCTACCCTATGTTATGATTTTCTTTTAGAAACGGCAGCATTATTTGATGTAAAATGTGTCCAAGCGCTATCTAACAACAGTTGTTTTCATCCACTGGCGCCTACTTAAAACAATTCGATTACTGAAAAAGCAATTTGCTACATGAAGAACCGATCATTTTACATAGATTTCAATGAGTAAAAAATTACCCTTATCAGATAGTACATGCAATATTTTTCGAGAGAAAAAAGTAGCCATATCAATTTCACTAAAAATCCTGTTGTGATGGGAAAAAATGAAGGCCAATTTCGATATCAGAACACCAAAGAACATAAGAATTAGCCAAAATATTCCTTGTATTTTTAAAATATTTCGGTTTTCAGGCCTGTCCAATGTGCCATTTTTAAATACTATTTGATTGTTAATTCTGAATTTCACTGTTAATTAAACAATAATGAATGCTAAACGTATTTTCTATAAACTGAACGTAAACTTTTGCAGAGAAAAAGAAATCTCGTGGTATGTTACCCACACGACTTTCTCTTGCCCTTAAATTTAATACAATAAATACTGGATGGATATTAAGAAGTAAGATAACGAGTTCTGTTATGTAAACCTATGTTAAACAATTCAAATTAGGCTTCGGAAGAGTTTTATATGATAATTAGATCTGTGTGAGGGGGGCTATCCTCCTCTCAACCCCCTTTTTCATTAATGAACCTACATTTATATAGAATTTAATTCTGTTATTAAAATTAGAAGTTTAATTAAAATTATACAGACAAGCAACATTTCTTGAAATTTATCAATCTAGATCAAACTTTCTCAGCAACAAACTTATATTAACTTAAAAATACAACATTTGGATCTCCTAAAATTATTCGTTTTTAAGTTATTCTAAGAGTAGTATAACACTAAATATCCAAAAAAAGTTGAATTTGTTCTCAATATTGCATTAAAAAAAAAAATTGTTAAAAAGGGAAAAAAATAGATAACTTTATTTTAAATTATCACATATCGATGATTCAACCATTCGTTTTAAAGGTATTGACGAGCTCTTTTGAAAAGATACCAATCATGAAAATTTATTCCCCCTGGGGTAATATTGAGAACTTCCTCCCATGGGGATGCGAGGCCCCTGCATACACAAATATTTTTTTCATAGTTGACTATCTCTATTACAGAATATATATATTCGTTTCATTTGGTTTAATGTAGCCTATAGATATTCAACTCTACTTTACCTGCAATTTCCCCCATAGACAAAGTGAATACTTTTGAGTGTCCCTGTACACGAACCATTTGCTTCATCTCAACGAAAAGCTTAGTGTAGCATCCCTATATGGTACACATTTAGAATACGAGTTTGGAATTTCTGCTACTATTTGTTCTTGAGATATACAGATGACCGACAGACAGACACACACACACACACAGACCATTCGCTAAAAACATCATTATCGAATTTAGGGGACTTCAAAACATGTTAATATAACAAAAACTCACTTTACAAAAATTGACCCTAAAACAGTACTTTCTCTACCGTAAGGGTAAGAGAAAGTAAAAAAAAAGAAAAAAGTACTTTAACAATGTTTGACTGGAGGGGGGGGGGGGGGAATAATTATTGAGTATAATTTTAACACAACATTCCGTTTAATCACTTTTCTTTAGTTCAAAGAAACCTCAGATTAATCGAATTGCTAAATTTTATGACCGTTTAATATTATCAAGTGAAGTTCTGTTGTAGATTTTTTTCAAAAATTAAAATTCCTGATGTGCAGGAGTCTTTTTCACTGTTTAGATAATGCAGTAAACTTAATTTTAGAAACTGAGAAATTATCTCTACTTTCCAGTGTGGATTAAATAAAGATAATGGTAAAATTGCATTGCTATAAACAAAGCTAAAAAAAATCACATATATAAATTAAAGAAATCTAATAATTATTAAATTTCAAAATTATCTTCATTGAAATGCACAATTCATACATTTTTATTTAATTTGAAAATTCATTAAAATTAAAATCTGAAGAGAATATGAAATTTAGATTACAAAAATATATACTTAGCTTTAATACAATGAAAGATTTTTAATTGTGTTTAATGCTGGTTGACCGCACTAAGGTCTTAGGCCCAAGGAGACCTACCGGTATTTACGTAAGTTTCTGTGAAAACCACTTAAAACTCAGAAAGGTTATTCAGACGAGCGCGACGAGGGTCGAACCCGAAACCTTACGTCCACCAGCTTTGAGTGTAGAACCTCTCGGCCGCTGGTGAGCCATGAAAAATTTTACTGGTACATCTTACATGAAGTATTTAAAATGTAGATACCACAAACAAAAGCCTGAATTTTTAAGAAAAACTCAATTTAGCCGTTACCCGCAATACACACAATTTAATCACAAATTGTCCGTATCTGTAACAAATTTTAGCCTTTAATCATATTAAAAATTTAACATAGCACTTAAGATACATTTAAATGAGAGTTTAATTGATAATTACATATTACCCCGATTATACTCAAGTTTTTTTTTTTTTTTTTTTTTTTATAATCGTTGAAATTCTGTGTATATATTAAGTTATAAAAATTCTGCTTTTAAACTAAAACTAACTAAGATACTATAAAACACTTTCTAAGGAAAGATACCTTCAGGGGTAATTTATTTAAGTTTATTACGTTTGAAATAGATGCATAAAAAATACATAAAATGCCCTGTTATGAAATATACTAAAGACTGAAAATTCTTACAAATAAAAAGTCACAAATGTCTACAAAGAAATCGACAGATTGAAAATATCCTTTTTCTGGCTGTGTCTAAACTGTGTGCTAAGTAACTTGTAAGCATGGTTCTATTTTGTCATTCCTTCAATAGGGCAATTTTCTTAATTCAAGTATTATTTGCTACATTTCAAATTACAAAGTTTAGATATATGTATGTGGAACGTAGTAATTTAAACAATAAAATTCCATTCATGAAAGATTGACAGGGGAGGAAAGGGATGTAATCAACAGACATTACACAAGTTATTCAGTTGCTTAAATTGAATTCAGTCAACAAGTCATTCAATTGCTTAAACTGAATTCATTGCTGAAATCGAATGCCATTCAATTGCTGGGTGATGTAGAGCCCATTACCCGGTATTAAAACTTCTTATAGTAAAAGTGTAGTGATAAGTATAAAGGATTTAAGTCTAAAAATGTCGCTTTTGAGTTAAGTACATAGACTCGGGAAAAAAATTCTCTATCGACTGGTATAAAGGATTTAAATCCATGTCATTTAGTCGTTGAAAAAATCCATTGGTAAAAAAAGATTCAAGTCAGAAATTTATCATTAATCTTTAGTATAAAATACTTCATTCAATTTTTCCCCTTTATTAAATGAAGGTTGACAATCGCTGAATGGTATAAAAGTTATAAATCACCATAATCCCCTTTTCCTAACAGATTCTTCCGATTAGTTTTTTGTTAGTTTAACTTTATTTTCCGTCTCCTGAAAAATCAAGAATATGGACTTAAATCCTTTATACTTATCAGTACAGAAATAAGCTATTCAAAAATCCGTTGATTGCCCATAAAAAAAAATGTGGCTATATAATAAAAGATTTAAGATTTTTGATTCGTATAACTCAAAATTAATAAAAAATCGACAAAACCAAACTGTCTAAAGAATTTACTGTCGTCTTTTAATTATTTAACTTTTGTACTAATCCCTATAAGTATGACGATATGAAAGTGTCATTAGAATGATTTCTTTTACAATGAAGTATTTATGAAATGTATGCTAATGTGTCTGCATGAATTTGTCATAATTTGTCAAATATTGTCATACGTTTATGAGAATTTTACACTTGTAGTGTGAAAACTCTTCTTCATTGGACATATTTTAAAGAATGGAGTTTTGTAAATAAATGTTAAATGCACCGTTTCTTATTCGCAGTAAATTTTATATATGTTTGGAGATAAAATACCTTCTATGTAGAAGGTCCTTACATTTTAACTAACATTTATCGAAATGTACAAATTTTGATAAAACTCGTAACCGATATTTAATGCTAGCATTTATGAAAGTGTTACATGGCTTTCGAAGGTTTAACGAGAATTTTCTATTGCTGCCCTCCCCCCCATTTTCTTTTCTTTCTTTTTTTTTCGGGGGGGGGGGAGGAGTAAAAACATTTCTAATTCAAAATTCTGAATACATAGAAAATGAAAACCTTTAAAATATATTTATAAAATTTTCCTTCAAATCTTTGGAATATTTTGTCGGTGCTTTGTGGTTTCCGGAGAAACTCAGAAATGCGAAACACCATTTATGATTAACTAATGAGCTTGTCATTGAAATTTCACTCTTCAAAAAACAAAGAACTAGTACCTCAACAAAAGATTTAAAAAAAAAAAAAAAAAAAAAAAAATGTAAATTTTACTTGGAATAAACTATCGAATTTTTTATATTTTTTTGCATAAAACTACTCCAAACATCATGCTTCATTTTTTTCTTCTTATTCCTCCCTTCGAGCACTAGTCAATTCAGTTTTGAAGAAATGTACAAAATTTCAGGAAGATAGGCTTATTAGTTTGAGAAATCGTATTCACCGCTTTTCTAAAGCATTTCCGGAAACCTCGCTCCCTGCAAATGTTAAAAATTTTTTTTAAACTTACAATATACATATATATATATTAGGGGGGGGGGGTCTTAAAGGTTTTTTTTTTTTTCTAAATATGTAATTGAAAAAATGTATAAAAAATCCTTATCCTTCTTTGTAGTCTGTGAAGCACATGTCTGTACTTATAAGTATAAAAGATTTAAGTCCAAAAACGTCGATTTTGAGTTAAGTACATAGTCAGACTCAGAAAAAAAATTATCTATCGATTGGTATAAAGGATCATGTCATTTAGTCTGAGAAAATTCATTGGTAAAAAAAGATTCAAGTCAGGAATTTAGCATTAGTCTTTTGTATAAAATATTTAATTTAATTTTTCCCCTTCATCAAATGAAGACTGATAATCACTGAATGGTATAAATCAACATAATCCCTTTTTCCTAATGGATTCTAAGTAGTTTTTAGTTATTTTTACTATATTTTTGTCTCCTGAAAAATCAAGAATATTGACTTAAATCCTTTATACTTATCAGTACAGATGTATATAACCCTAATAAAATTTTAACGAACTGGATTGTATCATTTTATGAATATTAAAATAAAAATTTTTGTGCATCTCTCACAATTTCGCACAGTTACATTTGACATTAAGCATCATATAACAGAAGTTTATGAAATGGCTGTCTTTAATATATATGCTAGTTTATTTTACTCACAATTAGCAGCAATTCAATGTACATCAATGAAAACGTAAATTTAAAAGCACTTTACAAACCACCGTATGCAGATGAGAAATAAGTTCCTGGTATGTATTTCTTTTTTAGTTCATCAAACCAATAGTTTGTATTTCTAAACTAAACAGTAATCATAAAATTAATAAATTCCCAAAATAATTTAAACTATTGTAACAAAATTTTGAATTCTAAAAAACAGAAAATTTTAATCAGATTTTAAGAGAAAAAAGGAAAAAATAAAACAAATATTATTAGTCACAATTTTATTGAATTTCTATTTTTACATTTAACGTAAAATAACATTTTAGGAGGGGAAGAAACATTTAGAACATTTTTTAAACATTTTACATAAAATGCACAGACACAAAATTGTACTTTAACATTAAATGAATTTTAAGATTATGTATTTAAATAACAATTTGAATCACAAAATTTCGAAGGGGAAATATAAACGTACAAAACATTTCATTGAAGATAGTAAACCTTTCACAACACTAGTTCAAAAATCAAAGGCAGAATATTTCGTATTGTTTACTGAAGAGCAAAAAATTTTAAGTTCATTTACATAATCATTATATATATGAAGATATACACATTTTGATTTCAACGTTGCTTTTTAAACTTATCTTTGAATATGAAGACATTATAGAATTACGTAATTATGATTTAGTATGTTATACTTTGTCAGGAGGCTTTTTACATTATCTAGCTTTAAACTTTTAAAACTGACTTTATGCAACTTTATCAAAATATTTTTTTTTTCTTCAATTAAAAAAAAAAAAAAAATAAATAAATAAATAAATAAATATTTAAATTTTTTTATAAGTGATATTTTAAACTTCTTTGCTTAAATATAGCTAGTTAATATTGAATTTTTTTAATTAATGGATTTTTCTTTCAATATTTGTACTTATTTTTAATGAGAAATCTCTTCTAAAGGGCGTCATACGTTCTAGGAAAGTTAAAGAAGTCCAGGATAGAGTTTAAATGTTAGCTCATAACACATACATTCTTCCCAGGCTTTCTTCATCTATCACACATAACATTTATAGCCTCCTTGAAAAGAGATTAATCGTAATCCATCTAGAAAACAAATTACTTTGAAGGTTAGATAACTGCAATTATGATGATAACTTATAAATTAAAGCTATCTTCTAATAAATCCCCTTCCTCAATAGTAACTTTAAATGGATAAGATATTTAAAATTTAATATTTTCCTCTTTTCCTCAACATAACTTTATGGGAGTAATATTTACATTCCATCAGAAAATTTACGTCAGACAAAATATATATATATATATATATATATATATGCTTGCAAATATTTTCCATATAACAAATATATTGCAAGAATACGTTAATGTAAAAAAAGATCTATTTAAAGAGCAACGCAGAAATATATTAAATTATTTTGTAACTTTCCATACCAGTGAAACAAAATACGAAAATTGTAATACTACGTTTTTTAATAGAATATTCATAATAACATTTACACTTTGTATTTCCTCCCCTCTTTCTTAGATATCTAAATACCTGCGAATGTTAGAAAATTAACAATCAATCATTTATGTGCACGATAACAAAAAAAAAAAAAGAAAATATATATATATATACAATTTCTTATTTAACTGTTGAATTAAGTTTCTGCATAAAAAATAATCAAATATATTTAAAAGCATATTTTTTTTTACTGCATTTCATAAAATGCATATTAATTTTTAAAAGGAGATATGAAACAAAAAATGCAGTTACAAAATGTGTATATTCAAAATGTCACTATAAATTTAATAGCTACTTACAAAAAAGAACATAACAGACGAAAAGAATAGCTGGCCCGCTTTATTATCTGTAGCTGTAGGTTTTTTTCTTGAAGTTTGTGTATTCTGTAATACATAAATATATATTTTATAATACTTTACATAACAATGAACTAAAGTAAATTAGTAAAGTTACAAAAATCGCTGAAATATGCAATTTTTATTTCCATTTTTTAACGTTTATCTTCAAGATGAAAATTACGTTTTTATGAAATATGAACATCTTGTGCAGCAAACGACGACACTTTGCTTGTTTTCCAGATATCATTTCGTGTTACTACCATTATATAATTGCATATAACCAATAAGACCACTATGAAATTTTTATTTTGCGACAGGCTGTAAAATCGTCGTTCGTGTTCATAAGTTTTCATCGTAGAACTTAAGTTTTTTTCATAAGAACAATTTCAGCACGAAAGTATCTCAACGAATTTTATACACCATAAAATTCTAAAATCACACTTGTTCTGAGTACATAATGAATATGTGTAGTCTGTCATTCAGTCAAGTCTTTTAATCCATAGCATATACTATATATGTCGTTTACAGGATTTGTGCTTTTATGGACACTAGAATATAACGATGAACTGAATATTTTCTTTCTTTTCGTTTAATTCTAACAACTCTGACAAAAAGCTTTGAAGAGCATCGATAATGTTCAAAACGCTTAATGTGGAAATTATACAACAGACATGTTTGTCTTAGTAAAACAAGCTTCCAGAGAACACAGCTTCATGCAACTTTCGTTCATGCTGTTTTAATCTATAGCATATACTGTAGACATCGTTTACAGGATTTGTGCTGACAGGACACTAGGCAGTAATAACGAAAAACAAAATGTTTTCTTTCTTTCTTTTTTTTTATTATTT
This sequence comes from Salticus scenicus, assembly GCA_963930645.1. Taxonomy (NCBI): domain Eukaryota; kingdom Metazoa; phylum Arthropoda; class Arachnida; order Araneae; family Salticidae; genus Salticus; species Salticus scenicus. The sequence goes on from CAWVNO010000061.1 coordinate 2,618,175, forward strand.
TTTTAATTCCCACAACTATGATAAAAAGCTTTGTACAGGAAAAACCTTGAGCAGCATCGATAAAGTTCAAATCGCTTGATGTGAAAATTATACAACAGACATGTTTGTCTTAGTAAAACATGCTTCCAAAGAACACAGCTTCACACAACTTTCCTTCATGCTGTTTTAATCTATAGCATATACTGTAGAAATCGTTTACAGGATTCGTGCTGATAGGACACTAGGCAGTAATAACGATAAACACGTTTTCTTTATTTTTTTTTAATTCTCACAACTCAGAGAAAAAGATTTTAACAAGAAAGATATTGAGCAGCATCGGTAAATATCAAAATGCTTAATGAGTACATTCCACAACAGACATGCTTGTCTTAGTAAAACAAGTTTTTAAAGAACACAGCTACTTTCTTTCAAGCTGTTTTTAATCGTCAGTTTTTTGTATATGAAAATACACTCAAAACTTTTAAGAAATATCAACGTCAGTCATACTGCTCAAAAGCAGAATGATTCCTAAATTACAGTTTGGAAGCAGAATCAACCTAACATATAGAGGGCGTTGTATTGTGTTAAGAGGATATATGATTCGTTGACAGCATTGACGTCAAATGTACAAAAGTGTTATTACAGGTTGTTGTTGTTGTTGTTGTTTTGAAGGGAGAGACCCTCAGAGCATGGGGTTTATAGCTGCAAGGCTTTACACCCCTATTAATCCTAAACAAGTTCGATGAAGATATCAATTGTGAGGAAACCAGCAACTGGTTGCATCGTCAGTAAAGAACGTGTGGATAAGACGACGAAGCCAAAGTCAGAATCTGTCAGACTTGAGAATAAAAGACACTAACTGACGAGCTTGAGTAACTCCAGAGACGGCTAGATCGCATAAATCGCTGAAGGAAGGCGAAGAACCAAGGAGATTGAGATTGCTATACAAATCATGCCGAGCTGAGGCGTAGCGGCGACATGCTAGGAGGTAATGGTCGCATGTTTCTCGAACCTGACAGGTTGAGCAGAGAGGAGAGTCACTCATATGAAGCTTGTAGAGGAGAGCCCGGGTGGGGAGGGTTCGAGTCCGCAGGCGGCTGAGGAGGACTTCACTTCTCCTGGACAGACAAAGTTTACGATGCTCCCAGCTTCTTTTGGTGAGGTGGGGGAAATCCACACTCTAATTCCCTAAGAGCCACTCTTGAACATCATCCCTTTTATGAATGGTGTGAAGGTATCGACAGATGTCCTCTGGGGACACCTTGCTGAACGAGGATTGAGCAGAAACGGTGGACCGAGCAAGCATGTCTGCCATTTCATTCCCATGGATACCCATATGACCGGGCACCCAAACCACCTGAACCTTGTCCAGACGGCTGGCTACCATGACCAGCTTGCAGTAAACCCAGGTAATCACCACTGGCGAGCGATAGTTGATAGCCTGGAGGATGGTGATCACAGACTTGCTGTCGGAGAAGATGATAAGCTTGCCCCTTTGTTTACTTGCTTTGAATGTCCACAGCGCAAAGACATGTCCCAAACAGAGATGCCAGTGCAAGAGCTAGTTTTGGAGGCATCAGTAGCCATTTGATGCCACTCGCCATGTAGAGAAGCATATTCCGTGAACGTCTGGTGAACAAGCTCCGAATGGAGAGACCTGCTCTGGAAGTCTAAAGTATCGATTAGGAGAGAAATGTTGTCACACAAAGGAAAGGGGGGCTGAATCCAAAACAACAAATCCTGACACCTCAGACCAAGCTGCCTAAGAATAACCCTTACGAGGGAACCAGGAGAGCCAGAGTCAAAATTCGAGGGATCCACCAAGGAGTGAATGGGCGAACTCATACCTAAAGCAAAGTGGCGGATGAAAAAGCGTTCCCTATGGCGGTCTTGAAGGCTAGTCACAGTAAGCGAGTTGGCTTCCCGGCGAAGAACGGGGATAGGTGTCCACCGAGGGAGGCCCGTAGCCACCCTAAGCACAGCATTCAAAAGGGGCTCTAACCTCTTCCTAGTGGAGGGACAAGCAAACGAATAGACATTACTACCAAAATACAGGGAACTGACAACAGTAGCATACGCGATTCTGAGAAGGTTTTTGGTGCCAACGCCCCGAGAAGTATGACTAATGCTCTTCAGAAACTAGTACTAGGGTACTAGTATGGTAGAAACTATAATTCTGTTGCCATTAATATTTTATTTTTCAATATCATGGTAAAAATAATGATATTTCCTTTCTAAATGATCTGCAAAATGTTACTCATAAAAAATATTTCATTAAAAATGACAGGATTATCCTAAAAAATATCTGGTGTACTATTTTTTTTATTTTTGTTTACATGTTGAAAGCTATTTAACATGATGCCATTAGCGAAATATCCATTCAGGCAACATCAGTCACGAAGGACAGACAGTGGACTTTTCGTCAAATCGAAAGCTTAAGTAAAAACCTTCCGTTTACTCACTCTACTATAAAAGTCCCTTGAATCAAAAATTTAATCGAATAACTGAGTTTGAAACTTTTAATGAATCATTTTCAGGAAAAGAACAAAATAAAGTTTATAACAAGAACGAATTTCTTACATATTTTCAGGATCAATTGAATGATTACGACATGATTAAAAACCATTTAGGTATAAAGAGTTACACGAAAATGTCAATAAGGTTGAGTCTCCAACTTAAAAGTGAAGCCTTACTGTTCCATATTCCTCGTAATTTTTAAAAAGAAAACTTTGATAACTTTTATCCCTCATAGTTAATGATATTCTTTCTAATATCTAGATTTAAAAAAATTAATTTAGAATTATTTAAATAAATATAAATAAAATTTTCTGGAAATATATTTGCTATATAAAACATTAAATGCATTTTTATTTATTTATTTATTTTTATTTATGCATTTTCGGTTCTATTAAATATATGTATATATATATATATATATATATATATATATATTAAGAAAACAAAGCAAATAAATAATAGTAATTGATAAGTGTTTGAAAAATTTCCACGTAATTTCTTACAATAAATCTTTTTTAATACTCCCCTTTTCGCCACACAGCGAAAATGAAAAATTAGTAAGAAGACTCGCACATAGCACAATTTAAGGTTTTAGATTAGGATAGTTATATATATATTGCATTTTTTTTTTAATTCAATTACCCACAATGCAAAAATTTGGACTTCCCTCGTTAATTTAAAAGAAGACACAATTTAAATAAAAAATAAAAATAAAATAAAGCAAGTTTAGCTCTCATAAAATTTCAAAAGCATTCTGTGTAATATCTATTATGAAATCGAGTTAACCCGATCAGGTTATCTTATTTTTCGGCACCTTGTCAGTTTATCATGGGTCGCAGAAGACACGAGAAATGTTAGAACACGTAATTTTTAATGAAAGAAATGAGATAAAATTCTCGAATACTCTTGAATACTTTTAGAGTATTCGAGGGCAGACAATGAATTTTGCAAAAGAAATTTAAACAAATATTTTATTTTTCATCAGAAATACGCCCGTTTCTATAAAATGCAGGCATTAACTAAAAATTTATAACTTTTGAACAAATATCGATATTTGAAAAAATCAAATTGCATACTAAAGTTTAAAGAATAGTATTTTTACGAAAAAATTCATGGGCGCGATACATAAGTATATCTTTTATAAGTGCATTCTGACAAATGAGACATAAGAAAAACGGTTGGTTGGAGAATTTTCAGGCATATCGACTGCGTAAGTGTCCTAGGCTAGAGGGGAAATGCTTTAGTGGGGGGTCTTTTTAAGGGTTTTAGACCGTATTTTCGCGAGTTTCGGACGAAACCAGGGAAAACTCCGAATGGCTACGTCGATGAGCAAGACCTGGTATCCAATCGGCACCTCCGAAAATGAATCGGGTCTCCAATGACCCACGATAACCTAATCGCGTTAAAAAGTTTATTGCGTTAAATAGAAGTAGTTTTTGTCATTCTGCTTAGTTAATAAATATATATTTGAGAGGATTTTACTAAAACTTTTTCTCCAATTCATTTATATGTGGAAAGACCACATTTAAAAGCAAAATACGCACTTATTTCCTTTTATGAATTTACTCTCACCACACAAGTCTGCAAAAATATCGACAAGCCCTCCTTTATCTCCCCCTCAAGAAAAAACATCCTTTTAAAATAGTTTAACGCTATTAAAATCGTGTAAATAGTTTAACGCTATAATTATTTCCCGTTTAAGTATAATGCTGCTATGATATCTGAGGCTTGTAATGAAAACCATAGAAGTGAAATTATAGCTGAACTTTACGTACTTTTAGTGCTGATTAATATATATATATATAATGCAGAATTTCTATCAATTTTACTTCAATTTTTAACACATACATATTTGTTTCTTTTTGTCAGTTTAATGTAAGTTGTTTTAATAAAAATAAATTAGTAGGGTTTTGATATACAGATGACAGCAAAGTTATTGAAGTACAAACTACACTTTTCATATATATATATAGGGTAAGTGCACCAGTGATTGACACTTTTAGAGCAATCTCTGATGTTTTTAATATTCTAGTCATCAGAAAATATTTTTAGATTTAGAAATCTTAAGTTAGTACATATGGTATGAAAGACATTCAGAACCACATATATATAAAAATATATACATCAGATAACAATTATTTTTTTTATGAATTTTTATTTGACACCCACTCAATGTTCTAGTAATTGTCACCATGGGCGTCGGCGGAATGGGGCAAGCGGGGGCACTTGCCCCCCCCCCCCCCCTGGAAAATTCTACTAAGCATTATTTCTTTAAATTTAAAACTATGCTATCAGAATTTTATTTAAAAAAATATATATATTTTCAGGTTATGCCCTCCCCCCCCTGAAATTTTTTCTGGCGACGCCACTGATTGTCACAGCCAGTTTTTCATTTTATCAGTAATTGGCCCCTTATATTCCAGTGTTTGACACTGCTAGTTATTGATTTTACCAGTTATTAGCACCCTATGTTCCCGTGTTTGCCATAGAATGTTAAAATTCTTATATGTAAAATATGATTTTCTTATTTTTCATATTTATTAATTATTTCGGGATAGATGTCAATTACTGGAGCATGCCAATCACTGGAGTACCTACCCTATGTTATGATTTTCTTTTAGAAACGGCAGCATTATTTGATGTAAAATGTGTCCAAGCGCTATCTAACAACAGTTGTTTTCATCCACTGGCGCCTACTTAAAACAATTCGATTACTGAAAAAGCAATTTGCTACATGAAGAACCGATCATTTTACATAGATTTCAATGAGTAAAAAATTACCCTTATCAGATAGTACATGCAATATTTTTCGAGAGAAAAAAGTAGCCATATCAATTTCACTAAAAATCCTGTTGTGATGGGAAAAAATGAAGGCCAATTTCGATATCAGAACACCAAAGAACATAAGAATTAGCCAAAATATTCCTTGTATTTTTAAAATATTTCGGTTTTCAGGCCTGTCCAATGTGCCATTTTTAAATACTATTTGATTGTTAATTCTGAATTTCACTGTTAATTAAACAAAAATGAATGCTAAACGTATTTTCTATAAACTGAACGTAAACTTTTGCAGAGAAAAAGAAATCTCGTGGTATGTTACCCACACGACTTTCTCTTGCCCTTAAATTTAATACAATAAATACTGGATGGATATTAAGAAGTAAGATAACGAGTTCTGTTATGTAAACCTATGTTAAACAATTCAAATTAGGCTTCGGAAGAGTTTTATATGATAATTAGATCTGTGTGAGGGGGGCTATCCTCCTCTCAACCCCCTGTTTCATTAATGAACCTACATTTATATAGAATTTAATTCTGTTATTAAAATTAGAAGTTTAATTAAAATTATACAGACAAGCAACATTTCTTGAAACTTATCAATCTAGATCAAACTTTCTCAGCAACAAACTCACATTAACTTAAAAATACAACATTTGGATCTCCTAAAATTATTCGTTTTTAAGTTATTCTAAGAGTAGTATAACACTAAATATTCAAAAAAAGTTGAATTTGTTCTCAATATTACATTACAAAAAAAAAAAAAAAAAAAAAAAAAAAAAATGTTAAAAAGGGAAAAATATAGATAACTTTATTTTAAATTATCACATATCGATGGTTCAATCATTCGTTTTAAAGGTATTGACGAGCTCTTTTGAAAAGATACCAATCATGAAAATTTATTCCCCCTGGGGTAATATTGAGAACTTCCTCCCATGGGGATGCGAGGCCCCTACATACACAAATATTTTTTTCATAGTTGACTATCTCTATTACAGAATATATATATTCGTTTCATTTGGTTTAATGTAGCCTATAGATATTAAACTCTACTTTACCTGCAATTTCCCCCATAGACCAAGTGAATAATTTTGAGTGTCCCTGTACACGAACCATTTGCTTCATCTCAACGAAAAGCTTAGTGTAGCATCCCTATATGGTACACATTTAGAATACGAGTTTGGAATTTCTGCTACTATTTGTTCTTGAGATATACAGATGACCGACAGACAGACACACACACACACAGACCATTCGCTAAAAACATCATAATCGAATTTAGGGGACTTCAAAACATGTTAATATAACAAAAACTCACTTTACAAAAATTGACCCTAAAACAGTACTTTCTCTACCGTAAGGGTAAGAGAAAGTAAAAAAAAAGAAAAAAAATACTTTAACAATGTTTGACTGGAGGGGGGGGGGGGAGAATAATTATTGAGTATAATTTTAACACAACATTCCGTTTAATCACTTTTCTTTAGTTCAAAGAAACATTTTCCTCCAATAATAAAAATACCATTTAAAATTTTTTCTCCGTGCACATAAAATTTAGATATACTGAATATAAGAATCAAATTTCTGACAACCTAAAATATCCTTATTTGACCAAGAATGTGAATGAATAGTTATACAATATAGCATTCGATACTTTCAAAAATTTACACTCTTTCTCTCTCTGTATATATATATATATATACATATTCAGATTAATCGAACAGCTAAATTTTATGACCGTTTAATATTATCAAGTGAAGTTCTGTTGTAGATTTTTTTTCAAAAATTAAAATTCCTGATGTGCAGGAATCTTTTTCACTGTTTAGATAATGCAGTAAACTTAATTTTAAAAACTGAGAAATTATCTCTACTTTCCAGTGTGGATTAAATAAAGATAATGGTAAAATTGCATTGCTATAAACAAAGCTAAAAAAAATCACATATAAATTAAAGAAATCTAATAATTATTAAATTTCAAAATTATCTTCATTGAAATACACAATTCATACATTTTTATTTAATTTGAAAATTCATTAAAATTAAAATCTGAAGAGAATATGAAATTTAGATTACAAAAATATATACTTAGCTTTAATACAATGAAAGATTTTTAATTGTGTTTAAGGCTGGTTGACCGCACTAAGGTCTTAGGCCCAAGGAGACCTACCGGTATTTACGTAAGTTTCTGTGAAAACCACTTAAAACTCAGAAAGGTTATTCAGACGAGCGGGACGAGGGTCGAACCCGAAACTTTACGTCCACCAGCTTTGAGTGTAGAACCTCTCGGCCGCTAGTGAGCCATGAAAAATTTTACTGGTACATCTTACATGAAGTATTTAAAATGTAGATACCACAAACAAAAGCCTGAATTTTTAAGAAAAACTCAATTTAGCCGTTACCCACAATACACACAATTTAATCACAAATTGTCCGTATCTGTAACAAATTTTAGCCTTTAATCATATTAAAAATTTAACATAGCACTTAAGATACATTTAAATGAGAGTTTAATTGATAATTACATATTACCCCGATTATACGCAAGTTTTTTTTTTTTTTTTTTTTTTTTTTAATAATCGTTGAAATTCTGTGTATATATTAAGTTATAAAAATTCTGCTTTTAAACTAAAACTAACTAAGACACTGTAAAACACTTTCCAAGGAAAGATACCTTCATGGGAAATTTATTTAAGTTTATTACGTTTGAAATAGATGCATAAAAAATACATAAAATGCCCTGTTATGAAATATACTAAAGACTGAAAATTCTTACAAATAAAAAGTCACAAATGTCTACAAAGAAATCGACAGATTGAAAATATCCTTTTTCTGGCTGTGTCTAAACTGTGTGCTAAGTAACTTGTAAGCATGGTTCTGTTTTGTCATTCCTTCAATAGGGCAATTTTCTTAATTCAATTATTATTATTTGCTACATTTCAAACTACAAAGTAAAGATATATGTATGTGGAACGTAGTAATTTAAACAATAAAATTCCATTCATGAAAGATTGACAGGGGAGGAAAGGGATGTAATCAACAGACATTACACAAGTTATTCAGGTGCTTAAATTGAATTCAGTCAACAAGTCATTCAATTGCTTAAACTGAATTCATTGCTGAAATCGAATGCCATTCAATTGCTGGGTGATGTAGAGCCCATTACCCGGCATTAAAACTTCTTATAGTAAATCTGTACTGATAAGTATAAAGGATTTAAGTCTAAAAATGTCGCTTTTGAGTTAAGTACATAGACTCGGGAAAAAAATTCTCTATCGACTGGTATAAAGGATTTAAATCCATGTCATTTAGTCGTTGAAAAAATCCATTTGTAAAAAAAGATTCAAGTCAGAAATTTATCATTAATCTTTAGTATAAAATACTTCATTCAATTTTTCCCCTTTATTAAATGAAGGTTGACAATCGCTGAATGGTATAAAAGTTATAAATCACCATAATCCCCTTTTCCTAACAGATTCTTCCGATTAGTTTTTTGTTAGTTTAACTTTATTTTCCATCTCCTGAAAAATCAAGAATATGGACTTAAATCCTTTATACTTATCAGTACAGAAATAAGCTATTCAAAAATCCGTTGATTGCCCATAAAAAAAAATGTGGCTATATAATAAAAGATTTAAGATTTTTGATTCGTATAACTCAAAATTAATAAAAAATCGACAAAACCAAACTGTCTAAAGAATTTACTGTCGTCTTTTAATTATTTAACTTTTGTACTAATCCCTATAAGTATGACGATATGAAAGTGTCATTAGAATGATTTCTTTTACAATGAAGTATTTATGAAATGTATGCAAATGTGTCTGCATGAATTTGTCATAATTTGTCAAATATTGTCATACGTTTATGAGAATTTTACACTTGTAGTGTGAAAACTCTTCTTCATTGGACATATTTTAAAGAATGGAGTTTTGTAAATAAATGTTAAATGCACCGTTTCTTATTCGCAGTAAATTTTATATATGTTTGGAGATAAAATACCTTCTATGTAGAAGGTCCTTACATTTTAACTAACATTTATCGAAATGTTCAAATTTTGATAAAACTCGTAACCGATATTTAATGCTAGCATTTATGAAAGTGTTACATGGCTTTCGAAGGTTTAACGAGAATTTTCTATTGCTGCCCTCCCCCCATTTTCTTTTTTCTTTTTTTTCGGGGGGGGGGGGGGGGGGAGGAGTAAAAACATTTCTAATTCAAAATTCTGAATACATAGAAAATGAAAACCTTTAAAATATATTTATAAAATTTTCCTTCAAATCTTTGGAATATTTTGTCGGTGCTTTGTGGTTTCCGGAGAAACTCAGAAATGCGAAACACCATTTATGATTAACTAATGAGCTTGTCATTGAAATTTCACTCTTCAAAAAACAAAGAACTAGTACCTCAACAAAAGATTTAAAAAAAAAAAAAAAATGTAAATTTTACTTGGAATAAACTATCGAATTTTTTTATATTTTTTTGCATAAAACTACTCCAAACATCATGCTTCATTTTTTTCTTCTTATTCCTCCGTTCGAGCACTAGTCAATTCAGTTTTGAAGAAATGTACAAAATTTCAGGAAGATAGGCTTATTAGTTTGAGAAATCGTATTCACCGCTTTTCTGAAGCATTTCTGGAAACCTCGCTTCCTGCAAATGTTAAAAATTTTTTTTAAACTTACAATATACATATATATATATATATTGGGGGGGGGGGGTCTTTAAGGTTTTTTTTTTCTAAATATGTAATTGAAAAAATGTATAAAAAATCCTTATCCTTCTTTGTAGTCTGTGAAGCACATGTCTGTACTGATAAGTATAAAAGATTTAAGTCCAAAAACGTCGATTTTGAGTTAAGTACATAGTCAGACTCAGAAAAAAAAATTATCTATCGATTGGTATAAAGGATCATGTCATTTAGTCTGAGAAAATTCATTGGTAAAAAAAGATTCAAGTCAGAAATTTAGCATTAATCTTTTGTATAAAATATTTAATTCAATTTTTCCCCTTCATCAAATGAAGACTGATAATCACTGAATGGTTTAAATCAACATAATCCCTTTTTCCTAATCGATTCTTCTAAGTAGTTTTTAGTTATTTTTACTATTTTTTTTTGTCTCCTGAAAAATCAAGAATATTGACTTAAATCCTTTATACTTATCAGTACAGATGTATATAACCCTAATAAATTTTTAACGAACTGGATTGTATCATTTTATGAATATTAAAATATAAATTTTTGTGCATCTCTCACAATTTCGCACAGTTACATTTGACATTAAGCATCATATAATAGAAGTTTATCAAATGGTTGTCTTTAATATATATGCTAGCTTATTTTACCGACAATTAGCAGCAACTCAATGTACATCAATGAAAACGTAAATTTAAAAGTACTTTACAAACCACCGTATGCAGATGTAAGTTCCTGGTATGCATTTCTTTTTTAGTTCATCAAACCAATAGTTTGTTTTTCTAAACTAAACAGTAATCATAAAAGTAATAAATTCCCAAAATAATTTAAACTATTGTAACAAAATTTTGAATTCTAAAAAACAGAAAATTTTAATCAGATTTTAAGAGAAAAAAGGAAAAAATAAAACAAATATTATTAGTCACATTTTTATTGAATTCCTATTTTTACATTTAACGTAAAATAACATTTTAGGAGGGGAAGAAACATTTAGAACATTTTTTAAACATTTTACATAAAATGCACAGACAAAAAATTTTACTTTAACATTCAATGAATTTCAAGATTATGTATTTAAATAACAATTTGAATCATAAAATTTCGAAGGGGAAATATAAACGTACAAAACATTTCATTGAAGATAGTAAACCTTTCACAACACTAGTTCAAAAATCAAAGGCAGAATATTTTTTATTGTTTACTGAAGAGCAAAAAATTTAAAGTTCATTTACATAATCATTATGTATATGAAGATATACACATTTTGATTTCAACGTTGCTTTTTAAACTTATCTTTGAATATGAAGACATTATAGAATTACGTAATTATGATTTAGTATGTTATACTTTGTCAGGAGGCTTTTTACATTATCTAGCTTTAAACTTTTAAAACTGACTTTATGCAACTTTATCAAAATATTTTTTTTTTCTTCAATTAAAAAAAAAAAAATAAAATAAATAAATAAATAAATATTTAAATTTTTTTATAAGTGATATTTTAAACTTCTTTGCTTAAATATAGCTAGTTAATATTGAATTTTTTTAATTAATGGATTTTTCTTTCAATATTTGTACTTATTTTTAATGAGAAATCTCTTCTAAAGGGCGTCATACGTTCTAGGAAAGTTAAAGAAGTCCAGGATAGAGTTTAAATGTTAGCTCATAACACATACATTCTTCCCAGGCTTTCTTCATCTATCACACATAACATTTATAGCCTCCTTGAAAAGAGATTAATCGTAATCCATCTAGAAAACAAATTACTTTGAAGGTTAGATAACTGCAATTATGATGATAACTTATAAATTAAAGCTATCTTCTAATAAATCCCCTTCCTCAATAGTAACTTTAAATGGATAAGATATTTAAGATTTAATATTTTCCTCTTTTCCTCAACATAACTTTATGGAAGTAATATTCACATTCCATCAGAAAATTTACGTCAGAAAAAAAAAAAAAAAATTAAATAAATAAATAAAAAAAAAAAAAAAAATATATATATATATATATATATATATATATATATATATATATATATATATATGTATATATATTATACATATATATATATATATGTATATATATTATACATTTTTATGCTTGCAAATATTTTCCATATAACGAATATATTGCAAGAATACGTTAATGTCAAAAAATATCTATTTAAAGAGCAACGCAGAAATATATTAACAAATTATTTTGTAACTTTCCATACCAGTGAAACAAAATACGAAAATTATAATACTACGTTTTTTAATAGAATATTCATAATAACATTTACACTTTGTATTTCCTCCCCTCTTTCTTAAATATCTAAATACATGCGAATGTTAGAAAATTAACAATCAATCATTTATGTGCACGATAACAAAAAAAGAAAATATATATATATACCATTTCTTATTTAACAGTTGAATTAAGTTTCTGCATAAAAAATAATCAAATATATTTAAAAGCATATTTTTCTTTACTGCATTTCATAAAATGCATATTAATTTTCAAAAGGAGATATGAAACAAAAAAATGCAGTTACAAAATGTGTATATTCAAAATGTCACTATAAATGTAACAGCTACTTACAAAAAAGAACATAACAGACGAAAAGAATAGCTGGCCCGCTTTATTATCTGTAGCTGTAGGTTTTTTTCTTGAAGTTTGTGTATTCTGTAATACATAAATATATATTTTATAATACTTTACATAACAATGAACTAAAGTAAATTAGTAAAGTTACAAAAATCGCTGAAATATGCAATTTTTATTTCCATTTTTTAACGTTTATCTTCAAGATGAAAATTACGTTTTTATGAAATATGAACATCTTGTGCAGCATACGACGACACTTTGCTTGTTTTCCAGATATCATTTCGTGTTACTACCATTATATAATTGCATATAACCAATAAGACCACTATGAAATTTTTATTTTGCGACAGGCTGTAAAATCGTCGTTCGTGTTCATAAGTTTTCATCGTAGAACTTAAGTTTTTTTCATAAGAACAATTTCAGCACGAAAGTATCTCAACGAATTTTATACACCATAAAATTCTAAAATCACACTTGTTCTGAGTACATAATGAATATGTGTAGTCTGTCATTCAGTCAAGTCTTTTAATCCATAGCATATACTATATATGTCGTTTACAGGATTTGTGCTTTTATGGACACTAGAATATAACGATGAACTGAATATTTTTTTTCTTTCTTTTCGTTTAATTCTAACAACTCTGACAAAAAGCTTTGAAGAGCATCGATAATGTTCAAAACGCTTAATGTGGAAATTATACAACAGACATGTTTGTCTTAGTAAAACAAGCTTCCAGAGAACACAGCTTCATGCAACTTTCCTTCATGCTGTTTTAATCTATAGCATATACTGTAGACATCGTTTACAGGATTTGTGCTGACAGGACACTAGGCAGTAATAACGAAAAACAAAATGTTTTCTTTCTTTTCTTTTTTTTTTTTTTTAATTCTCACAACTCTGATAAAAAGCTTTGTACAGGAAAAACCTTGAGCAGCATCGATAAAGTTCAAATCGCTGGATGTGAAAATTATACAACAGACATGTTTGTCTTAGTAAAACATGCTTCCAAAGAACACAGCTTCGCACAACTTTCCTTCATGCTGTTTTAATCTATAGCATATACTGTAGAAATCGTTTACAGGATTCGTGCTGATAGGACACTAGGCAGTAATAACGATAAACACAATGTTTTCTTTATTTTTTTTTTTAATTCTCACAACTCAGAGAAAAATATTTCAACAGGAAAGATCTTGAGCAGCATCGATAAATATCAAAATGCTTAATGAGTACATTCCACAACAGACATGCTCGTCTTAGTAAAACAAGTTTTTAAAGAACACAGCTACTTTCTTTCAAGCTTTTTTTAATCGTCAGTTTTTTGTATATGAGAATACACTCAAAACTTTTAAGAAATATCAACGTCAGTCATACTGCTCAAAAGCAGAATGATTCCTAAATTACAGTTTGGAAGCAGAATCAACCTAACATATAGAGGGCGTTGTATTGTGTTAAGTAGATATATGATTCGTTGACAGCATTGACGTCAAATGTACAAAAGTGTTATTACAGGTAGGAGATAGCTGAATGTATACAAAAACTATAAACTGAAGTTTTTTAGAATATTGGTAATGAAACACTTTGATTTAATGGAAAATTAGAATTCTAATTATGTTTTATATATAAAAGTAAATTCATACTTTAACTGTTTTATGTTCTTTGCTGTTCTTTTCGAAAAGTTTCTCAAAGTGACGTTATTTTTCTGTCATGAAATCATTTTACACGCTAAAATTAAATATGATCGATGGTTGTAGGTTGGTTGGTAGGCAGGATTTAACATCGTACCAGTACTGCAGTAACGGTAGTAGGCGACGGTCTGGGATGCACTCCTAGAAATTATCTGGAGACAAGCCATCAGAATTTTTATCCTCCATGATGGCTCTACCGCTTTGGTGATCCTCAGAGGTTTACCAGTTCAAAATCAAATGCTGCAAATTGAAAGAACTTGGTTTCTTCTAAAGCCAGAAATTCTTCAAACTATTGTTTTGAGTATGCCTGATTGAGTTTTTGAAGTGATTAGGAAAAATGGCTAAACAATTTGAATGTTAAAGAAAAGATAATGAGTTATCTATAAACTTTTGGGACAGTAAATTTTCAGTTTTAGTTTCTATTACAATATCTCTAATTCTAAGGTATTATTTTTGTATAATATTATTATTGTCTTGATATTACTTATAATTAAAAATGATTTTGAAATCTTTATTCATTTTTTTTCAATGATAAAAAAAAAAAAAAAAAAAAAAAAAAAAAACTGTTGTCTATAAACTTTTGGGACGCACTGTATACGACGAAACTTGAGTTTACGTTTTGTTTGACTTATATATGATTGTCCACAATGGCAAGGAATACTAAGGAATCCTAATAGAGGTGTGATGAAAATTCTCACAAGTATGACAGCTTTTGAAATACAAGATCTGTCCAGAAAATAATAAGACTGAATTTTTTGAGCCAAACAGAATGCCAAAGGGGCAAAGTTAGCAAGTGGTGTAGGTTGTGGGCAATGTCAGCTACAGATTTTGGTGGAAGTCAGTTATCTTTGAGTGTTTGTAGCGTACAAATCTCTTATGAAACAGACACGTGTTTGAAGACATTAGGTTTTTAGAATGCAGCAGAGTATCGAGCAGAGGCAAAACACAGCGTCGAAACGCTACCCCAATCACCGTACAGCCTCAATCTGTCATGCGGGACAATGTTTTACTCCCTCGGTTAAAATTCAGCACAAGAAGTTGTTTTGAGGTTGTTTTTAATTTTTTTTTTTTTTGACAATCTAAAGAACTTGCAGAGAAACATAATGTGTGTTCTATGCAGCATTCCAGTTGAAAATTTCTAAACGGCCATCAGTGTGTGGCAGAGTCATTAGCTACGGTGTATTAATGCAAGCGGAGGTTATTTTGAAGAATTTTAAGAATCTGTAAAATTATATATATATATTAAAAAAAAAAAAAAAAAAAAAAAAAAAAAAAAAAACTGTCTTAGGAATCAGTTTTAGTATTTTCTAGACAGATCGTGTATATAATTATAATAAAATTCCTGTATAAATAGAAAGAATAAATGCATATTTTTTAGACTGTCCATTCAATTTTAATTTAATAATCATGCGCTTTACATTCATTTGTTGGTGCTTCTGGGAGGAAATCGCAAAACGTATTTATATTCAAACACTAAAATAAATAAATAAATAGATAAATAAAAACAACAAATGATGCATATTAGGAAATCTGTCTCATTTCAAATCACCTGTTTCTTTAATACTAAAATGTGCAAAAATATTTAGTGCTAACTTAGACTACTTGGTGATTAATTATTATTATTATTATTATTACTATTTTTACAAGTACATTCCCACATCGTAGAACTCACTACGTTGTTTCGTAATTTGGTAAAATTTATGGCTTAACAAGCTGTGAGTCAGTAAAACTTCAAATGTCGCTATTAAACTGAGGGATATACTAAAAAAGAAGCTTATTTAATTTCAACAATTATAATCTATTTAATACTATTATAGTGGTTTTAGTTTTCTTTATATTATGATGCGTGTACTGCTTGTTTTATTATTTCTAATTTGCAGCTGATTGCCTATCTGACTTGTTTCGATAGAAAATTACTGTATTTTATGATTAGTTATAAATGGAAAACTCTGGCATTCAAAATATCTATATTATGACTACAATTGTCATGTTTTGTGTATGTGACAAAATTATTATTATTATTTTTTTTTTTTTTTATATATAAATAGAAAATGTGAAGAAGAAGAGAACAAAAATAATAATAATATTAATAAATAAAAAAATTAAAGTAAACCTAAATCAAAATCAGCTTTCAATGAAATAATAATAATAATAAAAAAATATGAAATGTTATTCTGTGTGAAATTTAAAAGGAAGTATTGTTCAAAATACATATACAACAGTGTAATTAATGATGGAAATAGGAATTTAAATTCTGTTAAACACGCTTTATGTACAATTTACTAATTTCAATATCATGATTAAAAAGATTAAGATGACAATTAAATTAATTCATCAGAAGCCTGACGCAGACACAACATACACAACTCGAGTAATTCTATTATATTTCATATTACCATAAGTTGACAGACTGGTTCGTCAACTTCATTACAAATTACAGTTCACAAGTCAATGCATAATAAAAGATTACACTGTAAAACCATATTTATACTAATATTTTAAATGGTTAACTTATAAAAAGTTAGACTCTACCCACTGAAATTGCCCGAAAAATTGCTGAGTTAAAATAATCTTAATATTTATCGGATGATTAGTAGTTAGTAAATTCACAAATAAGTTGCATAAAAAAATTGCATACAATTATAATGATGTCATTTTAAGTTAAATATTAATTAAAAATAATAACAATTAAAACAACAATAATAATATATATATACAAAAATATGGAAAATTTCACAGTTATTATTTTTCTATATTTATTTACTCTATCAAGATATTTTGTTGTATAATATTTTAGTTTCATATGTAATTATTTATTAATTATTTATCACTCTACCTACCTGATATTTGATCATTACATTGATAAATTGCACAGGTCTACAAAATTTCATTTTTTTTTTTTTTTTTTTTTTTTTTTTGTAATGCTTTGTATGTCTCTAATGTGTTTTGATGAGCTGAATTCAGAAATGCTTATCTTTTCATTCTATCACGTAAGGGTTTTTCACAAAGTAAGGATGAGGATCAGATGAATTCACACAGAGCCTATAACAAATTCAAAACAATTTATGTATAAAGCACATTAGAATAGGCTATTATTTATATATTCCCTTTTAAATGGGTTTCTTTTCCTCGAAGCTTTATTTAGAGGTTTGTTTCTTGTGCACTACATAGACCGTCTATATATAGACTACGCCACCTATAGGACTTCCCATTATAGTGAATGTCTTCAACATGAGGGTGTAATCTGAAACCTTCATCCTTTGTGGTCAGCGCCGTATGTCACGTGACAGAGAGTTGAGGGAGATTTTTCCATAAGAATGCACTTATTTTTGTAAGAATTAAAACAAAAAATTCTCCCCTTCAGAATGGTTTCTCACAAAAGAATTTTTTTTTATAATTAATCTGACTTTTTAGCTTTCCAACTATGCGTAAATCTAAAGGCTTAAATAAAAAGTGTGTGTACAATACATAAATTAAAAAACTCAAAACTACTTTCTTTCCTACGAAAAAATCATATAATATTCATTCTCGTCTCTCTCTCCAGGTCTGCATCACGTGATAATTTCACTGGGGAAGCTACTTCATGTCTCAGACAGATAATGAGAGGGGATGCGTGGTCTATCTATATAAGATCTATGGCGCACTAACGAGGGGGCCTAGAGAGGGGGGATTCTCTATGCAATCTACAACAATAATCTGCTAACATTTTAAAACTTCATCGACTTTGATACCACTTCTACGTTTCGTTGATGTTTTGATGAAATAGCTCTCCTTGTGTGTATTGTTCACTTACATCATCAAGATTTTCTGTGAAATAACGTAGATGGGAGTTCAAAAAGTTGAGCTGTAAGCTCAAAAAATCCCATTTTTACCAAAACAGTACGTGAAGGAAATTTTTGAATGTTTTTTTTTTTCTTAATCAGCATCAAAAAATACATCAGAAAGACACATCGCCTTGAAGAAAAAAAAATCATAACAGACCTGTGTTATTATTAATAACATTATTATTATAGATAGGGAATTGACTTTCTAAAAAAAGCACATTAATATATTTAATAAAATAGAATAATTATTATTAATTTCGCTTGTGATCGAAATTTAATTCCACTGTGAAATACTTTGGGTAGCAATAATTGCACTTTCAACTACAACAGATATATTTAAGATTATTTTTAAGAGGTTTTCTTCTAAATTAATTCCCAAGAAAAACTTGTCCTAATTAATTTCGAGCAAAAGATGTATGTTTGTCTATTTATGAATGGTAACTGTGAAATATTCTTTATTAATGTTTAAATGATATATTTAATTTTTTTAAAGCTATAACAAGTTTAATTTTACCAGACACGTTAGCAAATTTAATTTTGGATAGTTTTATTTGTTTTTCAGTTTTATTATTAATTTATCATTTTAATATTAATTTAATACTATTTTATTATATTTAATAATTTTACATCTATTAAGAAGTTTTCAATTAATATTTTAAAAAACTATTTGGACTAATGTATTTTTAATGATTAATTTAGATTCCTCAGATCATTTTCCTACTTTGGTACTTTTGATGACTTTCTGAGCTCAGAGGTTCTTGAGGGGATATCCTCTCATTCGCGTTCATTGACGACAAGCATACACTGAAAAAAAAACTATTAAAAGTACAGGAAAAATCTGGCATCTGGGGTGCCAGTATTTCTCCGTCAAATATACAGTTTAAAACCGTAAAATTGTATCACTGACATGTATTTTGCACAGGAATCCTGTAAATCAAACAGTTTTTTTTGTTAAAAGTACAGTTTTGTCCTGTATATTTGACGGAGAAATAATGGCACCCCAGATGCCAGATTTTTCCTGTAATTTTAACCGTTTTTTTTTTTTTTTTTTTACAGTGTATTTTTGCAGCATGAATTGGTAATTAAAAATTGCTGATTAAAAATTTTAACGAATACTTAATTTTACATTTTTCATTGCCTTTCAGAGCTCTTCAGTGTTTCAACGTCATTAAATCGAAATATTCTAATACAATTGATGTCATTTTGTAGAACTTCTTATACTCTTTTGGAATATGTGCTTATGTTCTGTGTAGCATGTGTTTAGAAACTTCGGAAGTTAAGGATTTTCTCTTTAAATTTAGAGCTTCATCAATCAATCCACCGTAACCGGAAAACAGTTAAAGTTGGCACAAGCAGAGCTATCAAATTTTTAATTTATTCCGTAGCATTGTTTGTACCCGCCTTTTTTTCATACCACATTTTTGTAGAAGATTAACTTTCCTCTCTTTAACCGTGAATATACGTTGAAGAAAATTATTGTACAAACAAAATGGCGTGCGAAAAATACAAGTACTAAAGATGAATGCACTCACTAACGATGCAAATACTAACGATGAATGCACTAACGAACGATGGAAATACTAACGATGAATTAAAATCTTATGTTGCTTTATACATTACATGAACTTTTCACCAATGAGGAGAAACCCTGTATATAAAGAAACGCCTTAGGTAATTATACACCAAGCAGTTCTGGAATAAAATTATTCATCATCAATAAATTTCATGTAATTATCATTTGCTGTTATTATAAATTAAGTTATGTATAAGAATAATTATTATTGTATGATAAGGAAAATAAAATTATTAACCTTTTGTCTGATGGTTCGGTTTTTTAAAGACATTTGTTCGTGACAAATTGTATCAGAATACTCTGCCTCTCATAATATTCACAAGATTTAAATAAGACATGCTTAAAATTAACCCTTTACTACTCTTTATTATTATTTTTATTTTAATCAAATAATTATTAAGCAGTTTTTTAGTATAAATTTTGTCAATGGGAACATTTTGAAATAAGTATGGTTTAAGGATTTACAATGAAATTTTAATGAAAACAAACACTATATCGCAGCTAGTGGAGATTTTCTAGTCTACTTAAGCGAAATTTTACAAAGACATACGTATCACTCGTGCAAGTTATAAGAAATTACAATTTAATTAAATAGAAAAGCTAATAGATATTGAAAAACAAGACAAAACAAACAAAAAAAAAATCTAATAGATAAATTGAATGACGTGACACCTTCCAACTGGATAAGAGAGTTTTGACTGCAGTACTCGTGCTTACTTTGTTCGCCTGATGAAGGGTGTGCTTTTTTGACCCGAAACAATTATTGCAAGTTTATTGAATTTTATGGTGTTTATTCAAATTTTTGTAAGTAACAATTTACAACGCCAGTTCTGTGGTGCAAATTAAATCAACGGTTGCTCATATAATTTGGTATAATTACCTGTGCGCTATTCCTATTCACTTTTTCATGTGATACGATTGTTAAAATTGCAAAAACTACATAAGTGAAATCTTTATTGTGAGAAGTAATGTTGATTTTGATTTTGATTTTGATTATTATTTTTTCATTTTAACCCTAGATAACTAAACATTCGTCTAATAGACTACCGACCCCTGCAAGTTTTGCTAATCCGGGATGTTTGCGCTCACACCCCCTCATTCACAGTGCTTTCATAACTAGTAAAATGAGTTATCCGAAGGTGATAAGCACGGCTGCACATTTGTTACATTTAGAGATTTGCTGTAATCGTTGTCTAACAGTTGAATGTTTAGTGATCATCAAAATAAATATTGAAGATATTTTGAATATTGAAAAGCCCACAGAAGTTATGACTAAGAGTGCTGCGAACAAACGCATACTTTCTGTATATCTAAGAAACGCAGACTGACAAAATACGTATGCAACTACTGCAACAGGGCTATTTGTGGAGAGAACACTTTTAACATCTGTCAAGAGTGCTGACGATAATTTTTACCACTTTTCTATTTTTTAATTGAAATATTATAATACTTTTTTTTTAAGCTACTCTAATTTATCTGAAATAAATTATAAAAGAATATATTTGTTTTTAGTTCGTAGTCTATGAGTCGAATGATTATTTACAGAGTAACACTGATTTGAGTTTCGTTATCTAGGGTTAATCTGTAGGAGGCGCTGTTAGATAAAATGACATAGAAGAAAGTTTTGTAATGGAGACAGCATATTTAGTTTATCATTTGTTTTTAGGCAATTATTGCATTTTAATACAATATATCATTATGCTTTATACATATTTAATCTCTTTTAGAAATATTTGTCATTCAGGAAAAAAAAATATACTAATTTGCATACTAAAAATCTGAAAAATTGAGCTATAGAAATACGTGATTGGTAATTTATGAACTTTAAAAGAATTGAATTTATTATTAGCTCTTAAAGATACATGCATTACGCTATGCTTTCTGAAAAGTAAACATTTGAATTATTTATATGAAATGTATATATATTACTTTTACTAATGAGAGCAACTTTTTACATTGTGATCATATCTGTTTTAATATTCAAGATAAAACGATAGAAAAATCGAAATTTTCAGTATCTTTTGGTGCTTGTTTATTCTCCCGAAACTTTGAAAATAATAATTACATAGTAACAACAGCGGAATAAAACATCCGTACAATAATATAGCTTAAAAGGTATACATTAGCTGTAGTGATTGCATGACATTTGCGAATGCATACTGCACTAAAGCATGTTTGCGAATCAGTACTAATGTAAATTCAAAACTTTAAAATAGACTCGGGAATATCGCAAAAAGTTTCTTTGAGAATTGAAACTTTTTTTCAAATATATTTGAGAATTCATATTAATGTAATAGAGAATTTCTAATTGAGTAATTGTAAAACTTTTAAACATTTTCCAGAAGCCATTGTGAGAAAAGCAACATTTAATCCCTCAGTTATATATATTGGTTAATATATGTAACCATATTGGTTTTCCAAATGAAGAGATAGCTTTCTTTAAATTCTCTAAAATTATTATTAGTATTTTTTTGAGGAAAATTTTATATTAATTAGTTTCAAAACTGTGTATTTTTGAAAACAAAAAGTACTAACGCCGATTTACACATGTAACCACGCAAAATTGCAGCGGTATCCGGTACTATAATACGTTTACCTTGACTATTTTTCGTGTATTTTTCTATTGATGTCACTTTATTTCCTTGTACCTTAACACTACTGTGATTGTGCGTCTTATAAGCTTTTGTCTTTATGTTTCTTTTTTAAGGATGTCGCCTTCGTTAGTGATACATACTTTTTTTTTCACCATTTTGGAAAAAAATCAGTTATAAGTAATTTTAATGTATCTGTTGCGCATAAAGATGAAAATACGTATATTTCTTGTAGTTCCCACGTTATTTAAAAATAATTATATATAGATTTTGATAGATGTAATGATAAAAAAGTCTTTCCTGAAAATTTTCTTCTCGGGCCATTACAGGTTTTGTCGCTAAGATTAATTCATCATTTGAAACTGATTTGACAAGTGCAATGATAATATATTCAAGTATATTATTCTGTTTCATTTACTTTTATATGGTTATTACTCTAATGTTTGATTCACAAATTTGAAGTTGTTCACATACATAAAAAAGTGCACGGATGTTATATTTTCAGTTATTCATTGTAAAAACAATTTTTTGTATAAGATGGAAATATTTTACATTCACTATGCACATAAAAAGAAAAATGTAATTTCTTGCATAGAGTGGAAAAAGCTCACAAATATTTCCAAATATAAATCTCTAATTAAATATTAAAATTTAAGAATAGTTTAAGATAATTAGTTTAAGAAAAAAAAATAAAATAAAAAAGAATTATATAAATATATATTTTTTTGACAAATGGAGATATGAAATAACAGAAATCAACAGTTTGGTTTTAAAAATTCCTATTTACAGTTTTAAAAAGACTCAAAACTTTCCGGAGATTGTGTGACTAATAGATAAAATAGTCTTAATAAATGCAAACTGATATGGAATATCAAAAAGTTGTAAAACTTGGTTTGTATCTTTCTCCAAATATTAAATCATACTTTGATAATGCAACTTTTGACGAACAGAAAGACATTTTATCAGACGTCTTAAACCTGCATGGTAGAACCCTACTTGCTTTAAAAATATATCTTGAACAATACCAGAGATTGTTCCATAGGATTGAATTTGTTTTTACTTCTGAAGAAAGTATCGTTTTGTTAAACGGTACTGTATCAGGATTAATGGGAAAAGTAAATCGTTCTGAAATCGACATCGGTGTGACTCTAAAAATATTAAATGAATTAGTTCTCGCATCAGTGGATTTTTGTTACCCATTCAGAGTAAGTGATTACACTTTTATAACTTGGAAACCTCAGTATAAACCGCAAATATTTGGCATCTTTCAGATATTTTCACCATCAGTTTGGATGACAATGGCATTGGTGTTAATTTTGATGATGTTAATGCAATACGTTGTCCTGAAATGGAAATATAACATCAGTGAAATTTTTTTTCATGTTTTTGCAATATTGATGAGACAGAGTGGTCTAATACTACCATTGACATTTGCAGAAAAGCTTCTTACGTATTCATGGGTCATCGGTGCCATGTTTCTTTGTTTAGCTTACGATTCTGTATGTCTGTCATTCCTTTCATTTCCTCCGGTCACACCAATAAAGCACTTGTCCAATTTGGTTTCAGCTGTGGAGAAGGGAGAATTTCATTGTATAGCTCACATGAATCAAGGTATTCATGAATACTTTTTTCGTTCAGAGCAGCAAAACCTAAAAATACTTGCAAGAGATATCGTAGAGAACAAACTAAATTACGGTAATGTTATTATAAATTTCTATTTTGAGAATAATAAGGAAAATTTTGCTTTTTTTTTTAAATACCCAATTCCTTGACATTTTCAGTAAGCAAAATGTCTTCATCTCAAAAGATCGTTTTTATGAATCAGTGGGTGGAATGGTTGTCCGAAGAGGCTTCTGCTGTAAAGAATTGATAGATGAATTCGTGCACAGAATGATGTCATCGGGTATTTACTTGAAATATTTTAACGATGGTCTTTTTTTGTCCTTTCTAAGATTATTATTTTTCTATGACCAGGAACGAGATAGTAACAGAAGATTGACTCTCACGGAACTTGCTCCTGCATTTATATTTCTCTTGGGTGGATATTTTATATCGTTTTTGGCTCTTATAGGAGAATTGTACTTAAATCGCAAAAAAAGAAAACACACGACGATTAAAAAGCGAATCACAAGAAAAAAAAAAAAAGCTAACTTCTGTAGTATGACATTTAAAGAAAAATCTTAATAATAATTTATTTATACATTTCTTCTTATAATTAACAGAGATTCTAACATTTTAATTTAATCCGGAGCATTGTTATTTCCCGAATTTTTCCCTCACAATATTATTTTTAATAAAATTTTCTCCAATTTCTAATTATAATTATATAAGAAAAACATAGCATTCAAAAAAAAAAAAAATGTGTGAAAAAAGGCCGAGTATAAAGTAGCTTAAATAATTAAATAAATTAAAATGTTGGTCTGTTGGTTATAAATAGTATACTCTGAATGAATCTATAAAAATTAAGAAATGTTTTATTTGTTATATTGCATTGACGGAAAAGTTGTGTCGTTTTCAATTAAATAACTGACACTAGAAATTTATCCTGAACAACATTTATGTGACTTTTATAAAGGTATCTAATAAATACATTCTTAAAAGTTATAAAAATGTTATACAGGAATAAATTTCCGGCTTCAGTTGTTTAATTCAATACGTAAGAACTTTCCTGCTAATTTAATAGTCTTGAGAAAACGTTTTGATTTTTAACTCTAAAGTGATTATTTATCCCTTTGCTATACTTTGTCCTTCGAAGAATTTTTGAATACGAGATTTATGTATTTTTATTTCAGTAGTTTTAATTGAATTCTATTCTATTTAATAATATTTATTAATTATTGCAATATTATATCTAATTACTTGAAAATAATGTCATTTTTGCATGAGCATGGAGTTAGAAAGGTGGGGCTAACGGTACTACGGAATATTAATTAAGATGTTGGCAGATATGATACATGTTATTAAAATATGTAAAGATTGTTTTAAGCAATCTATACAGTAAATTCCATCGTCCTTTATGTATACTAACGTCACATGTAGAGTCAAATGCAAATACGCAAAATTATTGATTTTTTTTTTTGTTGTTGTTTTGTTTTAGAGTTACAGGTGGTGGGACTTATTTTCTTTTGGAATATTACCATTATTTCTCGTCTGTATAGTGGTAATTTTACAAAAATAAGTTAATTCATATAATAAAAAACGAAAGTTGCTTAGATAGCAATAAGAATAACATAAAATTAAAGTAAAAGAATTTTCGTCAGTTTTTATAGAAATATTTACTTATAGATGATAAAAATGATAACAACTCCCAAAGGCCAATAGGAAAATAAGTAACATTATAACTTGAAAACTATTAATAAGAATGAACTGCGAACTTGAAAATTCGTGTATTTGATGATGCTTATTCTATTTGTGCAAAAATTAATAGTGGTCAATATTCATAAATTTTTGGAATCTGAATTTATTAATAATCTCCATAATTAAATATGTGCTTTTCAATCGAAAATATGCATTCCTGTAGATATATGTATGCCAAATTACTATGCAGAAATTTAGGCAATCGATATGACCCTGACTGAACTTATAAAGTACAAAAACTCTTTTTTAAAGACAGTGATATTGGTTGATTCAAGCTCCGCTATCCAGGGAGTCACCGATAACCAAAGAAAGGAAACTCCAATCCTTTCAAAGAAAGAAGTAGTATTAGAACCCTCAACAACTTGAACAAAAACATTGTGTTCCAGCAGATTCCCTTCCATGTAGGAATCAAGGGAGATGAGAAAGCGGACGCCCTCTCAGAGCATGGTAGCGAACTTCTACAGGGAGATTTTCCGGTCCCATTAAGACTTTGAAAAAATGTACCCCGGGAAAAGTCCTCGAAATCCAAAGAGATATTCTCTGCGATCAATCTAGAGGAAAAGCATGGGATAACATGCAGAAAGAATAGACTAAGGCCAGTATCCACTTGAGCTCAAGACCAACGCTCAAAACGTCATTAATCACGCTTCCGACACAAAGAGTCAAATGTCTTGTCATCAGTAATAGCCCTTTTTCATCAGATTGCGCAATTACCTCAAAGGAAAGCATGCAAAATTGACAAAGATATCTACCCCGGGCCCCTCAGTTATCTCAGCAGGGGGTTAGAACCAGCCATTTCCAACCCCGTTCGAGGCTTTTGAGCTCGGGTGAGCTCGGGTGACCCCATCAAAGGATTCTGAATAGAAGCCGCCGAATGAGCTCAAGTGGAAACCGGACTATGAGTCAAAAATCAATAAAGGAAGAAGGGGCGTTCTTTAGAATTAAGACTGGTCACGACTGGCTTGCAGAACATCTTCACAGAATAAAGTACCTACCAACGAAAGAGTGCCAAATCTCTCTTAATGCAGAGCACTTAACATCTTGTAGTGAACTAAACCGGGATGCTCAAATGAGAGGCGACCTTTGTCAACTCTACTGAGAAGCCAGGACTCATCTTCTTAACCTCCTTCGAACTGTCCTTGCCTGAATTTTAGTCTTTCTGTCTATGGCTCTTGCTTTTATTCTGCTTATGTTATTTATTTTGTATGGATTAATTTTTTTTCCTTTAAAGCCATATGTATTAAAAAAAAATGCATGCAATTTATTTGAGTTATTTTATTCCTTCGCATTAAAAAATAAATCTTAATTAATTTAATACGATTTTTGGAAGATTTGAATTAAAATCTGTCATATTCATTTAACAATAGCATCTTCACTTTTTGATATCCTATACCTCAGTGGCGGTCCCCGGACCGAAAATGGGTGAAGAGGTACAATACCTAATATTTTACACTGTATTCATTCGTAGAACATAAATTTACATTCAAATAAAATGAATACTTTTAGTTAATTTTTACTTAAAATATATTCTTAATAAAAATTACGCATTAAAACTACTTAAATTT
Organism: Salticus scenicus; assembly: GCA_963930645.1. NCBI lineage: Eukaryota > Metazoa > Arthropoda > Arachnida > Araneae > Salticidae > Salticus > Salticus scenicus. Next base: position 2,645,318 of record CAWVNO010000061.1, read on the forward strand.
TTCTTTTCAGCTCTTCACCTACTTTCGGCTCACGAGCCACCGCTGCTATAACTGTAAAGGAAATTGAAATAAGTGTATAAACTATACCATTTTCTCGTGTGTAACTCACACGATTATCTCTTACCCTGGATTTAAATACTAAACAGACATATTGCAGAATACGACCTAAGATCAATAAGGTAAGATAATAAAGTTCAATCTACTTTAAAAATAATCTGAAATAAGTTTAGGAACAGTCTTATTTAATATATAATTATGTGTGAGAGAGACTACTGTTCTCCTCACCCCCTCGTTCAATTATAATGCCTAAACTTATTTTTAAAAATAAAATTCAAGATTGTTATTAAATTGCCTTATAACTTGCCAATCTCGATCAAACTTTTCAAGAGACAACCATCTACAATCTACAAAATACGAAATTTAAATTTCTTCGACAGGTATAATACATACAGATCTACCGCGAAAAATTTGACTTTCGTATTCAGGGGACCTCAAAACATGATATTATGAAAAAATAAATAAAGTCTACAAATTATAACAGAGTTGTAATTACAAACTACCACAGACGTTTTATTAATAAAAACAATCTTTTATTTTTTCGAAAATAAAAATAAAAAATAAAAATAAATAAAATAGCTATTTAAGGAGAATTGGCACCTTTTACTTTGCACCACTGAATGTTTCATATAAAAACTTATATTTCCATTTAGAAGTATTTATAAATTGATCTATATTAGATTTGTTCAGTAAAAGATACTCCTGTTTAAAAGTTTAGCAAGATTTGCAAACGATCAGTTTTTTTTTTCAATTTAAAAACTTATCTCTCAAAGAAATGCTTTCAAACATTGAGTATTTAAAGAACTGGGTCTTCCTCATCTTTTTCAGTGAAGATTGGTTTAACACAGTATTTAGGGGGGCCATTAACAAATTGAGAAAAATCAATAATGATGTGTGATCACCTGTATCGTTACGTAAACGAAATGAACTGTAACTTTAAGATATGTTAATACAGACACTAGTCAATTTGGGACGAATTTGTGTGACGATAGTATATTAAAGAACGGAGATAGAAGTATTTATTTTAAAACTTTAAAAAAAAAAAAAAAAAAAATCCTCTTAATCACGTAATATATAGACAAACCGCACTTAAAGGCATTACTTTTTACAGAGTGATCCAAAACATTTTCATTTTTTTTTTCTACTGCCCCCCTTTTCTTTTCAGGACACAACTTTTGCTGAAAAATCTGAGGTGTATAACACGTTCTTTACACTACCAACGTTTCAAGATGATTCTTAAAGAACTTTTCTAGATATTTGACAAAATATCTAAATTCGAACGTGTCCAAATACTTTTTGGTAGAGTGTATATTGCATAAGTAATAAAAAAAATTAAAAAATTAAAAAATAAAAAAAGGGATTCCCTTGGACTTGCCACCTTAAAATATTAAATAATTAAAATAAAATTATTTTCATATTTTAGTTAATTTTAAAAAATCTAATTGTCCGATCAATAAACTGTTTAATCCGACGCATTCCGAAAAATCACCCCTTTCATTTGGTACCTTATTTGTAACGAATTTATGATTAGATTTTTTAAAATTAATTAATTAAAATATGAAAATAACTTTAGACATTAAAATTTTTAATTGTTGTCATTTTTTTTTTTTTTTCCAGCATAAAATGAAATATGAAAAAAAAAAAAAAAAAAAAAAAAAAAACTTTTTCGATATTGTTTGTTTTGATACTAATAAATATTAATTTTCTTTTCTTTCTCTTAAAAAAAAATATTTTGATGAAATTCTTGCAAAAGCAGAATATAGGTTAGGACGGAGAGATATTAGTTTTTTTTCTTTTAATTATAGCATCGCTTTCAAATTATTCAATTATATTTTCGATAAATTTTAGATTTCGATTAATGTCCAACTATCGAAAAATGACACCCAAAAAAGCGCCAGTCCTAAAAAAAAAAAAAAAAAAAAAAAAAAAAAAAAGGTGGAAAATTGAATTAAAAAAAAAAAAAAAAAAAAAAAAAAAACTTTATTTTTAATATTAATATGAAGAAGAAGGATTAATTATTTACCTTTCTGAGTAGTGTTTATCGCTATAGTAAAATGTAGCAGAAGACTTTCATCAATTACATTCAATAGAACAGAATGTTTAAATTAATTTGAGGTAGCCCAGTATATTGTGTATAAACTACATATACGCATCACATTGTGCATTTAAATTTAGGTCGATAGGAAAAACATATAAAAAAAATTGAATACACTTCCAGCAATTTCAAAGTAAAATCTCAATATATCCAAATACCTTGAGTAGCGGTGTAAAAGAATAATGAATGATTTCTATGCCACCATCTACACATGCAATGCGTAATATATATATACATATATATATATATATATATATATCCCCAGTCCATTTTGTTTAGGACAGCTTATAGATGTTACACTGTATTTACCAGAAATTTTATCCATAGACATAATTTATTTGAATTTTCTTAAATAGCGCTGTACACGAACCATTTGCTTGCCCTCAACAAAAAGGTTAGGGGAGCATTACTTTATCATGCAGATTTTGAATATCGAGTTTCGAATTCTAGCTACTATTTGTTCTTGAGATATGGTGATAACAGATACAGTGACAGACCGACATACACAGAGACACGCACACAGACCAACCGCTAACACACGATTTTTGTATTCAGGGGATTTCAAAACTTGTAAATATAACAAAAATTCTATATCGAAAATTTGACACAAAAATAATGTCTTTTCTACCATATACGTATATGGGTAAGAGAAAGTAAAAATTGTCAAAATGGAGGTTGCACTGAAATAAATTAAATTGATGCTAGTTTTAAAATCAAGATGCCTAACTATACCTAACTAGATATAACTATATTATTATGAACTAGTTGTTATTAGTGATAGATTGGTGCCAGCTGCATATTTATAGTACGATTTGCAGAAAAATAAGTTGAGCACTGGCGTTTATTTTTCGTTTGACAATAAAAATTTTACTAAACTTTAGCATTTTTTTTTTAAAGAATATTTCAAAAACAGCTTGTTTATTTATTATTTTTCAGTAATATTTTACACTAGAAAATATAATATTAAATAATAATAATAATAATTTTAAAACACCACTGTTTAGAAAAAGGAACTCTTTAAAAATTATATCCACTCAATTTTATTCTTCAGATAAAATTTTGAACACCATTGCTCTTTAGAGTATTCATTTAAACTGTCAAACGTAGTTATGGCAACAAGTTGATGTGGAGTTTATTCTATTATTCTGCTTAGTTTTTGTTACAAAAATAGTGTTTATCCATGACAACACCTAAACTTAGTTAGTCGAACCTCGAAAACCTTTTAGTATACCTATTTATATTTTCAAGTGTAAGATAGATATGGATAAGGCTTTAAAAGATTATTTCAGGTATATTGAAGTTTCTTTTTTTTTGTGAAGATTTTATATTCTGGAAAGTCATTAGTGTTTACAAAATATTTGTAATTTTTTAACACTTTTTTACATTCTCTTACCCTTACGGTAGAGGAAGTATTGTTTTAGGGTCAAATTTTCAAAAGTGCGTTTTTGTTATATTTACATGTTCTGGGGTCCCCTGAATACGAAAATCATGTTTTTAGAGAATGGTATGTGTGTCTGTGTGTCTGTGTGTCTGTCTATCTGTCTGTCTGTCTGCCTGTTAAAAGCACATCTCAAGAACAAATAGTAGCAGATATTCCAAACTCGGTATTCTAAATGTGTATCATATAGGGATGCTACACTAAGCTTTTTGTTGAGATGGAGCAAATGGTTCGTGTACAGGGACACTCAGAAGTATTAAAATACATTTCGTCTATGGGGGAAATTGCAGGTAAGTAGAGTTTAACATCTATAGATTGCAGAAAACCAAATGAAACGAATATATATTTTTTGTTATAGAGATGGTCAACTGAAAAAAAAATTGTGTATGTAGGGGCCTCGCCTCCCCCCTGGGCGGGGGGAAGTCCCTCCTCGAGGGGAGTAAATTTTCATGATGGGTATCTTTCAAAAAAGCTCGCCAATACATTTACAACGAATGGTTGAACCATCGATCTGCGATAATTTAAAATAAAGTTATAGATTTTTTTCATAAAAAAAAAAAAAAAAAAAAAAAAAAAGTTGTACTGAGATCAAATTCAACTTTTTTTGGATATTTAGTGTTGTACCACTCTTAGAATAACTTAAAAACGAATAATTTTAGGAGATCCAGATGTTGTATTTTGAATTTAATATAAGTTTGTTACTGGAAAAGTTTGATCAAGATTGATAAGTTTCAATTAATGTTGCGTGTCAAAATTAATTTTATAATTGTGCGTAAACTTTTAATTTTAATAACAGAATTAAATTCTATATAAATGTAGGTGCATTAATGAAACAGGGGGTTGAGGGGGTAGTAGCCCCCCTCACTCAGAACTAATTATCATATGAAACTCTTTCGAAGCCTAATTTGAATTGTTTAACACAAGTTTACATAACAGTACTCGTTATCTTACCTCTTAATCTCCAACCTGTATTTATAGTATTAAATTTTAGGGTAAGAGAAAGTCGTGTGAGTAACATACCAGATTATTATGTAACAAATTAAAAACAAAAGAAAAAGAAAAAGAAACAGAAATATTTTAAAGTAAGAATTGTATTTGTTATACTAAAAATATCGTATAATATAAAACTACATATACCATTATTTTTGTACATTTTTGTATATCTACAAATGTTATTTGTTATTCTCATAGGGAACTAGCCTAGTGTAATACACAAGTAGTTTTTAAAAAGTATTCTTAGTATTTCAGATTCTTTTTAATTTGATAAGTTTTATTATTAATAAAAATATAATCACTTAAAATAAAATATGTAGATCAAGTGAAATTAAACATATTTCATTAAATTATGTGAAATATACAAAAGTATAATATATTAAAACTCTAAAATGTTGATACACGTAACAATTACTATTACACACAAAAGATTTTCGTATCACTACGGTCTACAGATGGTACTTCCTTAAAGTGGTTTTAACATGGTTACACCTCATTAATTATAATGAAATGATATTAGAATGCTTAAAAACATGTTTCTCTGTGGAAAATTGTGAGGATATAATTAGTAATAGTTTACAGGGTTACACAAAATAATTCCAAAATGTTAAGCAATCATTTTCATGAAATTTGATACAATTATTTATTAGTTACAAGGAATTAATAGAAGGCTATCAGTTACAAGAAAAATATATAAATACACACAAATATACAGATAGATATATAGAGAGAGGGACACAGCGGAGTGTTGAGGGGGCGGCAACCCTCCTTTAGAAACGTATGTGTTTATGTAACGAGGCAATCATATAAATATATATAGGGATTAAATGAAAGTGATCTGTTGAATAATGAGTGATGAAAATATGACGTTAAGGCTCTTGATCTGCAGATCCACTAGTTAATAATTAATTTTAAAATAGACAGCTTTATTGTACACCTTATGAAAAAAAAAACTAAATTTAGGTTTATTTAATATATTTATATCCATTGAGTATCTAATTAAAATAATGTATAAATAAAAGATATTTTTATTCTTTTCAATTGCTCGTTTTAAAATAAGGATATGGATAATTGAATTCACTTGGTATTATTGTAAATATCATTCGTAGTGTAAATATTGGCGATATGTTTTTCTAAACGTATTTCTAACTTGTTTGTCCCGGGAGCAGTGCGTATAAACCATGAAAGCTAATTTTCCTGGAGATAAGGAAAATTCAAATTGAATTATTATCTCAAACCCTAACTGTATTTATTTTTTCAAAATCACCTAAGCAGCTTTTTAGAAAATGAGGTTTCTGCTAAATTTTGTTCCAGGCCAAGCACAAGTTACCAGCGACTGTTAATTTTCCTGAAAAAAATTTGAGTCAGATCAGATTTTCATCTCGAAAATACCTCTAAACATAAAAAAAAAAAAAAGAAAAGAAAAGAAAATATTTTAGAGATATACAAGGAAACAAAGTTTCTGCCGTAATTTTTTCGGGTGGAGTACGCGCTATGCTATCAGATAAGCCACATTTATAATCCAAATGATTTTATTATCTCAAAAAAAATATTTAGCGAAGTTTTTCTTAAAATTGTTACATTAATTTCTGTGAAAACCAAATTTGTTTTATAGTTTGCAATAGAAAATCACAGGATTGCTCGTGTAAATAAGTGAGATAGGTTTGTACTTTTAAAAAACAGATAACCTAAAGTTTTTATTAAAATCATTAGCTTCATTTCTGATAAATTAAGTTTCTGCCATACCTATTTTTCTGAAAATGAAGCTATGTCAGATGGTATTTCAAAAAAACTCTGAACCCTATGTTTTTCTCAATATCTTTTGATTCATTTCCGTGTAAACAATCTTTAGGTCATTTCGCAATAGGCGATGTAAGAGTTAAAAGTGAACGTTACTTTTCGTATACATGAGATGAATCAGATCGATTTTTCATCTCAAAATCCCTTAACGAAAAGTTTTTTTCATAATGGTTAGATCCATTTGAAAGAATAACAAGTTTTCGCAAAAGTTCGCAAAGGGAGTGTTGAAGTTGACAGTGAATAATAATTTCCATAAAGGTAAGGTAGACAGTTTTGTCATTTGAAAAATCCTTAAAAATAGGTTTAAAAAAAAGAAAAGAAAACCTTTAATTTTCAGCGAATTTATTAGAACAATTTCTCAAAAAAAAAAAAAAAAAAAATCTTCGATCACTCTTAACCCGTTACCTGCCGTCTGCAAAATATGTCCTGTTTTGCAATCGGCGGAGTGAGAGTTAACGCAGCAGTGAACGCTAACTTTCTTGAACATAAGAATATATCACACGGGTTTCACATTTCAAAGGTAAAAAAAAAAAAAAAAGAAAAAAAAAAGAAAAATCATGCAGTACGCATTGATTAGTAACACTTTCCAACTGTACGTAATAGTTGTATCGAAAAACTTTTAATATTCTATGCCTACGTTATCACACAAGAGATAGATGGACTGGAAAATGTACAGATAGACTAATTGATTTTAAAATTACTCTCAGGCATTTTGGAAAGAGTTAAAAAGGCTTAACGCAAAAGAAAATGCAGCCATTAGGTTACAATTGCAGCTTTTGACCTCTCTCAATATTTTACTTTAGCCATGTAAATCTGAAAGTTAATCATATCATATTCTATACAAAACAATATTTTATAATATTAATAATACATGTCAACGTTTTTATGATTTTTATAGTAGAAAGTTTTTTAAATATAACTTTTAAAAAATTCTGTCCTAAAACGTAGTACATTGGCTTTTTTTTTATTGTTGTTGTTGCTGTCCCTGTAAACAAGCTAGTTGTACAGGACCTATTAATGTCATTTTAAATGGGGAACATACTATAGGGAAAATATATTTAAAAATAACACTCATAGAACACAATGCTTTCGAATGCTTTTAAGTGTCCCTGTACACAAACCAGAAGAGACATTTTCTCCATTTTCAATATGGAACATCCGATTGTGAACTTCAATAAAATATGTCAGTTTCGAGAAATTCCATAAATATTTACAGGAGTTAGAGCGCGGGCAAACACACAGACAGATGGACAAGTACACAAACTGAAATCATATTCACACTTTAAAATGTTAGAAAGTGTTAAAAACGGTTAATGTAAACGAAAGTACAATTCTAGCAATTTTTTGTTAATAGCTCTTAATATAAATGGATATTTTTGTGTCACCCTGTAAACCTAATGCTAATTATGCTATTTTCTATATCAAAGCATTTTTTTGTGCATATAAATAACATATTTCAATTTCCTAAAACTTCGTGGAAAGTAAAATTATTAAAATTAGATTTATAGAAATATCTCTCATAGAGTGCAATGCTTTGGAATACTTTTAAGTGTCCCTGTACATAAATCGGTGGTGGTATTTCCTCCATTTTATACAGGAAGCATCCAATAGTGAACTTGAATAACATATTTAAATTTAATTGAGATATGTCTACGGTAAAACAAATAGAAATACCTCTCATGGAGCACAATGCTTTGAAATACTCCCGGGTGTCCCAGTACACATACCAGTCGAGGTATAAACTCCATTTTCAATAGGGAACATCCGATAGTGAACTTGAATAACATATATCAGTTTCAAGAAATTCCATAAATATTTACGGGAGTTAGATCTCGGACAGACAGAGAGGCTGATAGATAGACGGACAGGCAGATACACAAAACTGAAATCATAATCACAGTTAAAGAATATTAGAAAGTGTTAAAAACGCTTAACGTAATCGAGAGTACAATTCTAGCAATTTTTTATTATTAGCCCTTAATTTAACTGGATATTTTTGTGCCACCCTGTAAATCTAATGCTAATCATGCTATATTCTGTGCAAAGCATTCTTTTGTGCATATAAATAACATATTTGAATTTACAAAAACTTCGTGGAAAGTAAAGTTAATAAAATTTGATTTATAGAAAAATCTTTCATAGAACACAATGCTTTGGAATACTTTTGAGTGTCCCTGTACATAAACCGATGGTGATATTTTCTCCATTTTATACAGGAAACATCCAATAATGAATTTGAATAACATATTTCAATTTCTTTCAGATATGTCTACAGTAAAGTATGAAGATAGGATATATAGAAATACCTCTCATAGAACACAAAGCTTTGAAATACTTTCGGTGTCCCTGTACACAAACCAGTAGAGATATAAACTCCATTTTCAATAGGGAACGTCCGATAGTGAACGTGAATAACATATTCAAATTTCATTAAGATATGTCTACAGTAAAGGTGGGAAAATATAGTTTATAGAAATACCTCTCATAGAACACAATGCTTTAAAATACTTTCGGGTGATCCTGTACACAAACTAGTAGAGGTATAAACTTCATTTTCAATAGGGAAAGTCCGATAGTGAACTTAAATAATATATATCTGTTTCATAAAATTCCATAAATATTTACGGGAGTTAGAGCGCGGACAGACAGACGGACAGACGGACAGATAGACAGACAGACAGACGAACCGAAGTCATAAACACTTTTCACCCTTGTTGGAAAGTGTTAAAAAAAGCTTTAACCGTAAGTTTAAAAAACGCGAACCAAGTTTCTGCAATATTTTTAACGCATGGAATGAGGACTGATAATGAACGCTAATTTTTCTGACTATGAGGATATAGTCACACGAAATTGTCATCGCGAGAAACCCTTAACTCTAAATTTTTACCGAAATCATTTGATTCATTTCCAAGAAAAAATAGGTTTTTGTCATGTTTTGCAGATGATGGTGTGAGGTGTAAAAACTGATTTTCCCAAGGATGTTGAAAAATTGAATAATCTTTTAACCTTAAGTTTGTACTAAAATTGTTATATTTATTTATCGAGTAATCTGAAATTTTGCAAGGGAACGCAAATTTTACTAAATAACAATATCCATCCAATCCCTCCCCTTCCTCCCCCGCCCCCCCAAATAAAAAAACTATAACCCCAAGTTTTTATCAATATTGTTAAATCGATTTCCGAGTCAAGTCAATTTCTGTCATATTATGTAACCGGTAGATTAAGGATTAATCACGAACGCATTTTTTTTTTTTTTTTTTTTTTTTTTTTTTAACTGAGAATAAGTTCAATAGATTTTTTTCTCCAAAAAAACTTTAACCCCGTGCTTTCATAAAAACATTATATCCTTTTCTGAGTATATCGACGTGGATAAAGGGTTAAAAGCGAACACGAATTTGCCTGAGGAGGATTTTAAATTCTGTGGATTTTATTACTAAAAAACTTTAACCCGAATCTTTCATCAAAATCATTATATACATTTCGGAGTACAACCAATTTTTTCCATGTTTTGTAGACGGCAGGTGATGGGTTAGCAGAGAACGGATTGTTCCTCATAATGAAGTTGTTCTCCATTCCTCCAATCAATTTTTTACCTCAAAAAACACTTAAAAATAAATTTTAATCAAAATTGTTACAGTCATATCGGAGAAATCCCAGACAGACACACACATATATGTATATATATATATATATATATATATATATATATATATATATATATATATATATATATATGGTTAACAAGTCGCGTGATTAACTCATTTAATATAAGCAGAAGATTTTAATGATCACTATATTAGTTCGATATACACGTTTCAGTTTGTGTAATAATGGTCTTTCTATCGAAATTGTTCAATGACATTTTTTTTTTTAAGTTCAGTCTGAAATTTCTGAATGATCAGTATTTCAAATAAAAGGTTTTGGTAGATTTGATTTAGATGCGGGCTTTATTATAACGAAAGCTTGATTAGAAAAATTCACGCTGCATGCATAAATTATTGATTTTTATAAATTTTCATTAATTAGTATATATTTAGTAATCAATATATTTAAGAAATATTTTCATATGGATATTTTTCAAACTGTTTTTAGGGGAAAATCAAGATGATTTTTAAAATTATTCTCAGAATGTGACTAATTTAAATGATCACAGAAATATATTATAAAATGTCATTATTTTTGGGATATTTATAAAACATATGTCCGACAAAATGTTTTCTGAGACCCGAAAAATAATTTTTTTGTTGAAATAATTCTTTTCCTTCTATTCAACTTTTGATACAATATTAAACATTGTATACGATTTCTTCACTACTTTCATAACAATACTTTCTTTAAAGCCAACTTTTCCTCGTTTATCAGAAAGAGTATTTGGAATATTTTCATAGTAGTGTTTCATGATAGAATGCTTGCATGTATTTATTCAAAAGCTTATGTATTTTCATGATAATCATACTCCACCAACATGTATATGAATAGGAATAAAAGACAAAGCGGATCCATACGCATTTAAAACGTATGGTTGAAAGGGAATATGTTACATTTTTCATAAAAAAATATTATTTAAATATAAATCCTTCTGAAGCATATTTATGAAAATAAATTATCAAACTTCTGTGAAGTGTTTCTAGGAAAACTGCATTCTATATAATTGTTTCTGATAAAGTGACTGATAATTTTCTTGTAATATTTCTGACTGACTAGTAACAACTGACTATTAATATAAATTATGTCTTCTGGGGAGATAGAGATCTTTGAACATTGCAATTGATTATCTAATGAAGATTACTTTCTTTTATATAGAAATTTATTTATAATTTCATAACCAGTTGCAGATTTTTAAGTTATCTTCTACTTATAAATTTTCCATTTATCTCTACTTTGTAAATCTAATTTAGTTAAACAGCACAGGAGAAAAATAAGTTGCATTTGAAAGTATATTAATATTCCGTATATGATTGTTTATCTGATAATAAAAATAAGCAATGCACGGTGTAAATAATGTAAAGAGCATTATGTTTATATATCCTGCGCTTAAATCTTAGATTTGTAGCAAATTGATTGTATCAAACGGTGGGATATCAAGCTATGATAATTTATTTATTGTTACATTGATTGAATAAAAATTGGTTTATATATTTTTAAAACGTATTAGTTTAATCATCAGAAATTAAAAAGTACTACATGAAAATAAATTCGAATAAGGTTTCTTTCTTTTTCTTATATGTTTACTGTAACATAAGATAGTAGAAGTTTATCTTTTAAATTTTCATTCAAAACATTTTCTCTAATTTAAAACTTCTAATATAATATAATTTTAATGTTTTAAGCTTCAATTTTAGGAAATTATATAATTTAAAATATATTTTTTAAGAAGATCATTTGAAATGATAATTTATGTAAAAAGATAACATATACTCTCCATCAAAATTAAAATAATACAAATTAACCTACTGATTTAAAAATAATTGACCAATCGTGTATAACAGAAAATGTTTTCATTAATTTGGCCACACAGTGTATATTCATTTTTTACGAACAAGGGTTCTCATTTGTTGCTACAATTGCTATAAACCCTGATTTTGCACCTTGATTTTAATCGCAATTTATTTTAACATATTTCATAAATGGTTGTCCATTGTTAAAGAAAAGAACGTAAGTAAAAATCGCAAACATTGGAACTGACTAAATCATTAAATTTTACTTGCTTGAAAGAAGCTTTTTAACACTTTCCAACAAGGTTGAAAAGTGTTAATGACTTCGGTTTGTCTGTCTGTCTGTCTATCCGCGCTCTAACTCCCGTAAATATTTATGAAATTTCTTGAAATTGAAATATGTTATACAAGTTCACTATCGGATGTTCCCTGTTGAATATGGTGTTTATACCTCTACTGGTTTGTGTACAGGGACCTCCGAAAATATTTCAAAGCACTGTGTTCTATGAGAGGCATTTTTATGAACCATGTTTTCATACCCTTACTTTACACATATCTTAATGAAATTGAAATATGTTATTCCAGTTCACTCACGGATGTTTTCTGTATAAAATGGAGCAAATACCACGAATGATTTGTATACAGGGACACACAAAAGTATTCCAAAGCATTGCGTTTTATGAGAGATATTTCTGTAAACTAAATTTTAATAACTTTACTTTGCACGAAGATTTATGAAATTAAAGTATGTTATTTATAAGCACAAAAGGAAATGCTTTGCATAGAATATAGCATGATTAGCATTAGATTTACAGGGTGACACAAAAATATTCAGTTATATAAAGAGCTATTAATAAATATTTGCTAAAATTGTACTTTCGTTTACATTAAGCGTTTTTAACAGTTTTTAACATTTTTAATGCTTCCCAACATGGTTGAAATGTGTTAATGGACTTTGGTTTGTCTGTCTGTCTGTCTGTCTGCCTGTCCGCGCTCTAACTCCCGTAAATATTTGTGTAATTTCTTGAAACTGATATATGTTATTCAAGTTAACTATCGGATGTTTCCTGTATAAAATGGATTAAATACCACCACTGATTTATATACAGGGGCAACCGAAAGTATTTCAAAGCATTGTGTTCTATGAGAGGTACTTCTATAAATCATATTTTCATACCTTTACTGTACACAATCTCAATGAAATTCAAATATGTTATTCAAGTTCACTATTGAATGTTTCCTGTATAAAATGGATTAAATACTATCACTGTTTTTTGTACAAGGACACTCAAATTTATTCAAAATTATTGCGTTGTATGAGAGATATTTCTATAAATCAAATTTTAATAACTTAATATAGCTGTTATATTAACAGCTATTAATAAAAATTTGCTAGAATTCTACTTTCGTTTACATTAAGCGTTTTTAATACTTTCTAAAAAAATTTTAATAGTGAATATGATACCAATCTGTGTATTTGTCCGTCTGTCTGTCTGTCTGCCCGCTCTCTAACTCCCGTAAATATTTATTAAATTTTTTGAAACTGATATATGTTATTCGAGTTAACTATCGGATGTTCCCTATTGAAAATGGAATTTATACCTCTACTTGTTTGTGTACAGGGACACCCGAAAGTATTTCAAAGAATTGTGTTCTATGAAATGTATTCCTATAAACCATATTTTCATACCTTTACTGTACAATATCTTCATGAAATTGAAATATGTTATTCAAGTTCACAATTGTATGTTTCCTATATAAAATAGGTTATATACCACCACTAGTTTATGTACAGGGACACTCAAAAGTACTCCAAAGCAGTGCGTCCTTTGTGAGACATTTCTATAAATCAAATTTTAATAACTTTACTTTCCACGAAGTTTTAGGAAATTGAAATATATTATTTATATGCACAAAAGAATGCTTTGCATAGAATATAGCTTGGTTATCATTAGAATTACAGGGTGACACAAAAATATTCAGTTAGTATATTAAGAGCAATTAATAAAAAAAATCCTAGAATTGTACTTTCGTTTACATTAAGCTTTTTGACACTTTCTATCATTTTTTTAGTGTGACTATAATTTTAATTTGTGTATCTGACTGTTCTTCTATCCGTCTGTCTGTCTCTCTGTCTGTTTTTCTGCGCTCTAATTCCCGTAAATATTTATGGAATTTCTTTAAACCGATATATTTTATTGAAGTTCACTGTCGGATGTTCCATATTGCAAATGGATAGAATACCTCTTCTGGTTTGTGTACAGGGACAGCCAAAAGTATTCGAAAGCATTGTGTTTTATGAGAGGAGTTTCTATAAACCATATGTTAATACCTTTAATGTATAGAATTTTTAATGAAATTTTAATATATTATTCAATTCTCTATCTGATGTTTCCTATGTAAAATAGAGAACATTTCTAACTGGTTTGTGTACAGGGTCACTTCAAAGTATTTCAAAGCATTGTGCTATATGAGAGTTATTTTTATAAACGAAATTCTGATAATTTGGTTTTCCACAAATCTTAATGAAATTGAAATATATTATTCGTATGCAGAAAAGAGTGCCTTCTTTCTATGTAATATAGTATGATTAGCATTAGAGTTTCAGGGCCACACAGAAATAATCAGTTACATTAGAAGGTATTAATAAAAATTTGCTGGAATTGCACTTTTGTTTACCTGAGCGTTTTAACAGTTTCCTATAATTTTATTCGGAATATGATTTCAATTTGTGCATCTGTCTGTCCGATTGTCTACCTTTCTACCTGTTTTTCTGTGGCTCCTATCATCCGTGAGAATCGGAGAGTATATTTTATCATCCGTGAGTATATTTTGAGAATTTTTAAAAAATGATACATTCAAGTTCAATATGGAATGTTCCCTATTTAAGATGTCATTAATAGGTCCTGTACAACTAGTTTGTTTACAGGGACAACAACAACAACAATAAAAAAAAAGCCAATGTATTACGTTTCAGGACAGAAATTTTTTAAATTATATTTAAAAAACGTTCTACTATAAAAATCATAAAAACGTTGACATGTATTATTAATATTATAAAATATTGTTTTGTATAGAATATGATATGATTAACTTTCAGATTTACATGGCTAAAGTAAAATATTCAGAGAGATTAAAAGCTGTAATTGTAATCTAACGGCTGCATTTTTTTTTTTTTGCGTTAAGCCTTTTTAACACTTTCCAAAATGCTTAAGAGTAATTTTAAAATCAATTAGTCTATCTGTATGTTTTTCAGTCCTTCTGTCTGTTGTGTGATAACATAGGCAAAGAATATTAAAAGTAATTCGATACAACAATTGCGTACAGTTGGAAAGTGTTACTAATCAATGCGTTCTGCATGATTTTTCTTTCTTGTTTCAAATTATATGTAGTTTTTTTTTTTCTGAACATAACTATATAGTCACGTGGACCGTATAAATATTTATAATTTTATTTTCTTACAAAATTGAATTTGTAGATTTTATTTTAGCGATGTTTCTAGACACTGACGCTGTAAATGGTGTCATAGCTAAAAAATGTATTGGAATAAAGAAAATAAAATTTAATCCACAGTTTCTACATATATTTCAACTGAATCGAATAATGAAAAAGAAATATTTAGTGGTAAAACTCTATCCCAATCGCATCATATTGTGATGAAGAAAATAAGATTTTATCCATAGTTTTGGAAGGTTCGTTCAGTGATTCAAATAATAAATTAAACATACAAAATTCATTGGTCCATTCACAGACATTTGTTTTAAAAATTTCTTTCTGTGTAAATTCTCTTAATAATAAAAGCTCTTCTGGAAGCTAACGCTAAGTCATAGTTAAAGCCGTGTATTCAGATAAAGAAAGTAAAATTTTATCCATAATTCCCGTGCATTCATTTCAGCTGAAAAAAAAAAAAGGATAAAGGATAATTAAACAGAAAATATTACTTCACAATCGTAACAATGTATTGAGATAAAAAATAATTATCTGTGTTTTGCATGCTTTTGGAAGATCCGTTCATTGATTCAAATAATGAATTAAATACGCAAAATTCAATGGTCCGTTTAGAGACATTTGTTTAAAGAATTTACGTTAGGGAAAAACATTCATACGTAAAATTCAGCTACATAACGAGAATTCCATAGAATAAATAAATAAATTCACAAGAAGTTATAAATTACCAATTAAAGGATTAAGATGACATTTCTTATTTCTTGGATATTTCAAAACTTCTAAATATCTCTTTCTTCTTCTTTTTTTTTTTTTTTTTTTTTTTTTTTTTGCGTTCTAGGCGTTTAAGTTTTCCTTTGTTTTATCAATTATTTTTATTAGTCTTAAAATTCTATTTATTCAATACAAAATTCATTTTTGTGAATTAGGATATCATTGTTTTACTTCCAAATACATATATCATAATATTTGTGCGAAATATTATTATTTATCAGTTATCATTTTTAAAATTAAAAAAAATTCTCTTCTTTAAAAAAAAAAAAAAAAAAAATTGCTTTTTATCCATTGTTATTATTAATAAATTTTTGCGGATTTTTCTAAATAACGTTCATGACAAAAATTAAATGAAAAAAATCTGGTGTGAAACAACCACACAACTTCCATTACCCACTATTACACATATTACATGCATTTTTTGGAGATAATGTGATCAGAAGATATAAAAGTGACCTAAAGAAGTAGAAACCTGACATTTTTCTGATAAGATAAACTTTATACACATGTAAAGACATATAAAACGAAGCTTACATATAGCGATGTATAAAAAAAGGCAGAGCAATTTTTTTAAACACCAATTTTAGAGATCTACCTAAACTTCTGATCCACCTAAACAGGGTAGCTGTTAATTTAACTCTAATAACTACGTGATACATAAGAATAAAATGGATTTATATAACAATTTTCAAGAAAATCGTTAAAGCCGTTTTTGAGATACCATCTTTTACCAAAAATCAATTACTAACAGGAAAACAATAATTACATACAAAAGCATTTTTAAAAGTTAGTTAATATAGCGAGACTGAAAAAGTTCCGAACAGCCGTTTTTAAAGGAACGCCCTTGCGAGACTTGAAATTAAACTATTTATACAGGATGCCTATCAATTTTTCGGAACTAACCAACTATATCATTCAAAAGGACATCTAATAGAGTGCTTATACAGCAGATTTGAAGAAAGTCGTTAGAGCCGTTTCCGGTTTTTCAATATTCACCAAAATTTGGAAAATTTATCTGTACACCAGACTTGTTTCAATTATAAAGTTTCGTAGTTTTATCTTTATTAGTTTCCGAGATATAATAGCCAGAAGATTCTCTACATATATACACGCACACACGCGCGCGCGCGCACACACACACACTGACCAATTGGCAAAAAACACTTTTTTGAACTCAGGGGACCTTAAAACGTGTAAATCAGGTGAAATCTCGATATCGAATTTTCAGACCGAATGCAATACTCCCATCACCTACGGTAGTAGGGTAATGGAAGTAATGTATATATATATATATATATATATATATATATATACAGTAGGTGCCGCTTAAAGCGATCACTTTGGGACAGATACTATTTGATAACAATAACCGATTGATAACAATAAAAGAAAAGTATCAGGAATACAAAATTTTAATTTTACTACGTACGTAACATTTATTTTTGGAGCTACAAATAAAAGACAATGATCCATTTAAAAACTATAATGAACAAATCGTTAGAGTAGGTCAATTAATAAAAGTCTTGCAAAGTTGTCTGCCTTGTTTTTTGTGTCAGCAAATTATTGATAAAACTTTCATACCTCTTATGTTCGCGAAAGTCTTCATCAGTGTCTTTGTGTTGCACTCCGAGTCCCTAGACATGGAGAGCCTGTCTCATTTCATTAACAGTTGGAGGATTCTCAACAATGTTTTCAACATCGTCATCATCTTCATCTGATGCTTTTTCATCTTTTTTTTTTTCGATAGAACAAGACGCAGTTCGGCATACATCTTCATAAGTCATTGTTGTAGACACTTGGGCGTTCCCATTTATAGACATCCATTCTGCAAAGTCATTTTCAGTCATGCCTACTGTTTCGTCAAATTCCGGTATGTTCATACCTTCGTCAGCTTTAACGAATCATCCACAATGCGAGAAACAGTAAGTGCAAATGGGCAGGGAGAAAAAAATCAGATATTCCTTCTATTCTTCTTAAATGGATTCTCCCTTTAATTTTATAGTTTGCAGTTTTTGTTGACTGAATGAAAAACAAATGAAATCGAAAATGGTACTTGAAAGTGATAACAATAAACGAAAGCGCTGATTACAAAAACCGATTTTTTTAACATGTGTTAATGTACAAGCGTTCGGGACTTCGTGATTCTGATAACATTAAACGAATGATAACATTATCCGCGATCCCATTAAGCGGCACCTACTGTATATATACGATAGATCAATTTTTATTTCAACTCATAATGAAATAAACAATGATCCAAATTTGTTAAAACAAAAACCTACATTCTACTTTTGCTTTTAAAACAGGACTAGTTATGTTTATCAATACGTAGATAATGATATATATATATATATATATAATAAAAAAAAATAAATAAAAGTGAAATAAAACATTTATTTTTCTCTGATAATTGATTTTCGTATTTTATCTTGATGATAAAGAACCATGAAAGTATTAACAGGGTAGAAGAAGACAACTCTTGTCCATTACGCCAACAAGTAAGATATTTGTCTTTATAAATAAGTAGATATTTCACATAGGCTCCCGTTCTTCTTTCTTTTACTGTCAAAATGGATGTAATATTATTTTAGAAGATCAGGGTAAAATAGAAAGTTACTGCCAACAAAAAAAATTAGAATATGTCACCAATAGTTTAGATGATAATTTTACAGTAAACTGTGCTAAAAAATAAGTTGAATATCTGATTCTAAAGTTTTAAAGGATGATTTTTATTATTATTATTTTTTTAAAGAAATACTAAAATATTATATTTTACTTTTAATACGCAAAAGACATTGCGTATACTCATAGCTTTAAAAACTGTTTAATACTATTTGTATGAAACTTTAAATAAGTGAAACAAAGCGTAATAATAATTCAAAAATAATACAAATATTTTACACTATTTAGGGAGAAAGGTTGGTATATATATAAATGTACGTATGTATTATTCACTGTTCTTGAAAACGGTAGCTCGGACAGTTAAGTGATTCGACAAAAAGGTGCCCCCTAAGGGGTCCTAGTGCACCTCGAAGTCCGATTTTTAAATTTTTGAATAGTTTTCTTTTAATTAATTAAAATATGAAAAAAAAATAACCTCAAATAGTTTTAAAATTTGCAATTTAATATTTTACCCATTGTTTAATTGTTGCCCAAAACTTTTTTTCGACAGAAAAATAAATACATTTACTTAAACGTGAACAATAAAAACTTATAAAATAATAAATTATGCCTCTCACAAAAATTGACGTCATTATCACTTTAAAAAATTATACACATTGATAAAATGCTAATATAGTTTACGATGCTAATATATGTCGTACTAAAATGCTCTTTATATATATAAATATATATATATTATTTTTTATATTTTTATCATCAAGTTGTTATTAAAAAAATAAATAAATGAATAAATAAACTACCCATGACGTCACCTTCCGCTTCCTAGTGTTTCTTTACTACTCTAAACTCTATGAACCATAAATTAATTTGATTAGTTTTATTTATAGATCCTCCTGGGTGATTGTTTAAATTTTGGCGCTGAAGTACATTGAACTTTTTTCGCCAAGAAGTTTAATTTAGCAACAGCCACTTTAATCTAAGTAGCGCATCAAAAATATAAATAAATTATAAAATAGTACAAAAAAAAAAAAAAAAAAAAAAAAAAAACGAAACAGTAGTCACGTCACATAAGTGATCTATTTTTATCTGACAAGGAAACATTCAAAAGGTGTCGTATTCAAAAAGTATTGAAAAAAATATATATATGTGATTCTATTCTTCATAAAACATCAGAAAAAGAAAAATCTATCAACTGAAATGAATTACAGCGACCACAAAAAATTATCAAATTTAAGCGTTTTTGGCGATTTAGCGCTGTTAGGCAATAAGTTCGCTAGCACTGAGATTGCCGTTTATGCACAGAACCGTATTTTGCTTCTCCGCCAGATACTCAAATTCAACAGCCTGTTTGATATCAAAGAAGCCTTTGATAACATCGAATGATTTCATATACTGAACACTCTTGAAAAACTAAATTGCCCGAGTAACCTGGCAGGGGTCATCCGTTCGTATCTATCAAATAGGAAAATAATGATCAATTGGGGGCATAAATCGAAAGACCTTCAACAATCAAAGGGCTGTCCACAGGGGTCTTGTTTGGGACCACTTCTGTGGAACATTATAGCCAACAACATCTTGACTGAAATGAATTCAAAGGGTTTCAAAACTTTTGCATAAGCGGATGACTTCTCCCAGGTTGTCTCTGGTAGAAGGAGGATTGACCTGGAGGGTCAGGCCCGAGAGACATTAAACCTTTTCAGCAATCTTCTTTCTCAGTTTAATCTCAACTTATCCACTTCTAAGTCTCAAGCACTGTCTTTTTCGGAACCAAGACCACTACAAAGGACAGCGGTTATGAGGATAGATGGCGTCAGTGTTAAACATGTACCTAAACTCAAAATTTTAGGAATAACAATTGACAAAAAATTTAATTGGCTAGCACACATTAATGAACTAAAAATCAAAACATTAAAAATTTTCTATAACTCCGCGAAAATTGTCAGTAAGAGATGGGGTATTTCTACTAAATTATTAAAAATCTGGTACAACACAATTGTGTACAAAATTTTAACTTATGGGGCAGGTATCTGGGGAGGGTTTCTTACAAAAGAAGCAAAAGCTAAAATAAACTCCATTCAAAGAATATTTTTACTCCAAATTTCGCGTGGCTATGAAACTATCTCTACAGACGCCCTCACAGTCATCACCGGGATTCCTCATGTTCATCTTCAGTTAAAATATTGTTACAGGAAAACTAACATCCTGCAGCTAAATAATATTCAACTAAAGAATTTATTATTCCCCGGTGTAAATGTCCAAAACTCTCTTCCCAGTTGGCAAATTGACCCAGCACAGGACATTGCCTCTTTACTAACATTATGTACAAAAACAGTTTTTCTCTGTCAGCTCCTGTGGCGATTTTTACAAATGGTTCAAAAACAGCACATGGAGTGGCGGCAGCCTTCTGTGTCCTTAATAGCAATGAATGTACCCACCGATGGTCATGGAGACTCGAGGATTTTAACTCTGTTTTTCAGGCGGAGCTTTTCGCCATAGAAAAGGCCCTGGAGTGGGTCACCACTCAAACCAACATCAATAATAAAACTCATATTTCAGCGACAGTCTATCGGGGCTTCAGGCCATTGTCCGGCACAGGTCCCGACATCCTCAGGTTCTTAAAAGCAAACACCTTTTGAAGGATCTAAATCTTCGAACGTCCCTGGCACACGTTTCTGCCCATTGGGGCGTGGTCGGAAACGAATTGGCAGATTCTCTAGCTAAAAGTGCAACTGAAAATGTTAGTGTTAACATTTCCCTGCCAGCACCTCCCTCTTTTATCAAAAGATTACTCAAACAGATTTTGTTTCGGGAATGGCAGACCTGTTGGGAAGATTCCGAGAATGGTAGATACACCTTTTCAATGATTTTAAATGTGGCCGTTAATGATTGGTCGCTGCCACCAGAGACTGCAGCCTTCCTATCAGGTCATGGGCTTTTCCCACAATATTTGTATAGATTCCATCACCGACGCACCCCCCTATGTCCTTGTGGAGAGGAGGGTACACCAGAACATTATTATTTCAATTTGCCCTATAACAAGTTTATACCACTTAAGAAATCCTGTACCAAAACCAGAAAGCTGGCTCGAAAATATTATTTCTCGTCCATCACTCTTAATTAAACTAAAAAGAATCTACAATCTTTGGATGGATATTTCCAACAAAACAGATTAAATTCACGTCATTTTCTAACTACCAGTTTTTAAAAATCACTTCCAGTCCTAAAAATCACTTAAAATGTAATTTAAAGTCTTTCTAAATCATTTCGCTTCAATTGTAAAGTTTAATCGTAATGTTTTATTTATTTATTCTTTCTTTCTCTCTTCACTCTCTCCTTCCTTCCTTTTGTATAAATGTGTGTTTGCGCTCCTTGCCCACTATGCTGCACTTCATTGATTCGGATGAAAAACCTGTCCTGTGGACTTTTCTCCTATCAACGCCCTTTGTCGGTTTAGGACTAAGTCCTGGCGTTTTTGTAAGCATTATTTTTTTTTCAATAAATGAAGAGATCGCCATAGAAGCGCTCAAAATCGCTCCAAGAGGGATGAGCGGCGTCCCTCTCCTTGTTCAATTGCCTAACAGTGTAAATTTGCCAAATATGCTTAATATTAATAATTTTTTGTGGTCACTGTAATTCATTTCAGCCGATAATTTTTTCACTTTCTGGTGTTTTATGAAGAGTAGAATTACATATATTTTTTCAATACTTTTTGAAGACGACACCTTTTGAATATTTCCTTGTGAGTAGATAATTTTACGAAAATAATCTGATATGTCAATCAGACAACTTTCTTTTACCCTAAATTTATTACTATAAATACAGATTGGAGATTAAGAGGTACGAAAACGAGTATTCTTATGCAAACCTATGTTAAAACAATCCAAATTAGGCTTCGTAGTAGCTTTATTTGACAAGTAATTCTGTGTGAGGGGGTTACCGCCCCCATCAATCCCCCGTTTCACTACTGTACCTACATTTATATAGAATTCGAGTCTGTTATTAAATTCAAAACTTCATTTGAAATTATTGAGATATGTTTCACAACAACATTCCTTGAAACTTATCAATCTTGATCAAACTTTTCTTGTGACAAACACATTAACTTCAAAATAAAACATCTGGATCGCCTGAATTGTTTTTAATTTATTGTAACAGACACAGACAAAGATCAAAAGTTAAAAACTTGACTTCGGTATTCAGGAAGCCTCAAAATGTCTAAGTATACAAAAAACAAAGCGATGAATATTTAGCTTAAAAAAACATTATTTACCATTTATTTACCATATGGCTATAAAGAATTAATTTCAGTTCCTGAGCAGCTTTCCAGAACATGGTAAATATTGCAGCAAAGCAATTCGACTAACTATAAAAAAGGATGTTATGGCTTAAATATTGGCAGCCCTGTACATCTTCTAAAAGTTATGTACACATCACGTGGATGGTATAAATATAATCCTCTATTAATAACACACGGCCCAACCTGAAGTACACTTCCATCAATTTTCGAGTATTGTCGTACTATAATCTATTTCCTTTGTGTAGCCCTGTAAATGAACAATGAATTATTTCTATACCATATTCTACATGAAACATGTTTTTACGTATATAAAACATGCATATTTGTTTCATTTGGTTTAGTGCAGTCTATAGATGTTAAACTCTACTTACCTGCAATTTTCCCCATAGACGTAATGTATTTGAATTATCTTGGATGTCCCTGTACACGAACCATTTTCTTGATCTCCACGAAAAGTTTAGTGTTGCATCCCGATATCACACACATTTAGAATACCAAGTTTGGACTTTTTGCTATGATTTGTTTTTGAGATATACTGATAACAGACAGACACACACACAGACCAACCACTAAAAACATGATTTTTTGGTTTCAAGGGACCTCAAAACGTGTAAATAAAACGAAAATTCAACTTTGAAAATTTGACCCAAAAATAATACTTTCTCTTGTTTATGGGTGAAAAATGTAAAAATGCAGTTTAAAAAATAGAAAATTTATTTCAGCAGGCACTATTTTAAACCTAAAATCCATTAGAAATATAAACAGAATATAAAGGATTCTTACATATTGACGAAAAGGTGTCCGATAAAAGTACTAGCAAAAAAAGGCTTCCCCTTTTTATGCAAGAAATTATATATAAAAATAAAAAATAATAATAATCCATCACTAATATGGCGACAAAAATTCAAAAGCCGCTAAGAGACAGATATAATAAAGTTGCGTAGCACGATAATCTTTATTTATTCATTTAATTTTTATATACCAATAACTACACTAATTTAACATACAAAGAATTGAACTGCTCTGTGTGACTGCACTTGCATGTTTGATTAATTCAAATTAATATTTAAATAAATAAAAAATAAATAAATAAATAAATATAAAAATATGTTTAACGAGAAGTGTATATAACCATAGAAACGTTAGTTGTCTAAAATACGACAGAAATAAGTGTTCATAGTATATTGTTACAGAGGTTAAGTATTTTCCTGCATCAATTGTACTGTTGCAATGAAAGTAGTTTTACAGGCAAAGTGAATATAAAAGGCAGTTCATTCACTTCAGCTGGGTCAGTCTTGGCGACAAACTTGGCAAGCGGGCGACCAAATTTGATGAAAAATGGTAGTTTACGGTTTCCGAAGTTTCAAAACTCTTCGACGCACGGGGACATAGATCTTAAGCTTTGCATGGGATTCTCGATGGAATCATCGCCAAGCCGCATCTCCACATTTATAAATAAGAGTGAGTTGATTTCCGCGAAAGAGTACGTAGTCACTGCGATTCAGAGTTATTCAAAGACCTATTCTGAGTGATTGCACTTTAGGGATTGAGCTCTATGCGACTAGACATTTTTCGTGTGCTAGTGAAAATTTCTGCTGTGGATTATTTGATGTTATTTGCTTTATTCCTGTGGAACAAGTGACTATTTTTTGAACTGTTACAGAACATTCATCGAATAGTGACTTTTACTGTACGAGTAACAGATTCAACTGTTTTCAAAATATTCAAAGAATTAATACTACTATTGGACTGTTTTCGAAAATATTGGTTTTAATAATGGTTTTATTGTACAGATTCGAGAATTTCAAAAAATGTTGGATGTTGGTCAAGGAGGTCCCATACTAAAGCGGTGACAAAAATTGTCGCCAATCGAAATATATTTAATTAAACGTTTCAATTAATCTATTAAGAAGAAATCATTTAAATATAGTGCCCAGCGAAGCGGACAAAGCCTGCTAGTTTTGATAACTGAAATAAATTTAAATAAACTCTTAATTATTTTTAATTTAAAGAAAAAATTATAAAAATAATTAAGAAAAGTAATTAATTATAAAATAATCTTATGTATCTTGTGTAACATTCACATGACTTTTTCTTACCATATCTTACATTGCTATAAAGATGGATTGTAAATTAAGGGGTTAGATAACAAATACTGTAAAGAGCGTACGTTAAAAAAGTTTAAACTAGGTTTAGAAGCACTTTTATTTGACATATATCTCTGTGTGAAGAAGGCTGCCACTCCCTCTATCCTCCTGTTCGAATGTAAAGCCAGTTTTTTTTAATACAAGTCAAAATTAGATGTTTACTCCAAATTATTCAGAAAAGTTTTGTTCGCATCATCCCTTGAACTTATCATAGGAAATTCAAAACGTCTCATAGGAAATTCAAAATACAATATTTGAATTGTCTGCAATTACACTGCGCTTGAAAAAAAAAAAAAAAAAAGAGCCCTTATACGTTTTTTCCTGATTCTTATGCACGAGTAAAAGGACCTCCTGAATCCGAATACTACCTCAGTTTTGCCCAATCAACCACCACTTTTGCGGAACGTAACCCTCTCTCGATATGTTTATAACCATTATTTTTGAATAAAAACATGTTTCATTAGTTTTCAGGATTTATAAATATCAAACATTGCATTTTACAATTAGTGGTGGAAATCTAATTTAGTGGGATAATAATTTTCAATAATTTATCTGTTAAAAATAGTATTTTAGAAATTGTGGTGCTAATGAAATTTAATGTAAATAGTTCTTTTGCCCGTCATAATCACGGACACCGTACGCGGAGGGATAAAAAAAAAAATACTTTATTTACCATATGGGTATGAAGAACTAATATTTATTCTTCAGTAGTTTTCTTAAATAAGGTAAAATATAGTAAAGTACTTCCATTGATTACATTCAATAAAAAGAATGTTTTTACTGAATTATGGACAGCCGTGTATGCCATATATAAACTATACAAATTTTAAGTATCGCTATATAGTTTCTGTAAGTTATTTATGCAAAAAAAAAGAAACTATGTACTTCCAAGTAGTTTTATATTAATAACCCATGCCACAACATGAAATGCACTATCAGCAATTTCTATGTGCAGTCCCGATCTATTCCATTACTTTTGGGTAGCCCTGTAAACAAAAGGTATATCATTTTTATATTCATTCTACACAAAACATATTTTTATGCATACAAAAATATACCAGCTTAATTTCATTTTGGTCAGGGAACCTACAGAAATTATACTGAACCGACCAAATTATGCTCTCTCAGACGTTATGTATTTGCTAACACTCGGATGTCATACGAACAATTTTCCTGATCTCAACGAAAACTTTAGTGTAGCACATCCTTATATTACACAAATCTATACCGTGTTTGGACTTCATGTTTCTATTTGTTCATGAGATAAGCTAATGACATATACACACACAGACCAACCACTAAAAATATGTTTTTATGCTTCAGGAAACCTGAAAACGTGTAGATATAACAAAAACTCAATTTTGAAAAGTTGACTCAAGAACATTACTTCCTCTATCATACATAGATTAGAGAAAGTAAAAATATCTATTTTTCTTAAATGAAATAATAAAAATATTGAACCACAAACTACATAATAATAGTTCAAATTTAGCGATTACAAATTAAAATTTAGCTATTTAGATTAGTTAAAATGTAGAGGCAATCGATGTTAAAAAGAAATATATATAAATATATATGTATATATATATATATATATATATATATATATATATATATATATAATGGCATAAATTTTTACTATGAATAAATGTGAATAAAAAAAGTAAATGACATATCAACTTTCTTTTCATCGATAGTGAAACAAATAACTGAATTTTATTAGATAAACAACCTACATTTTACATTTACTTAAAAAAAAAAAATTATGTTTATTAATCCATCATAATTAATGAACATATATATTGGTAAATGATTGGGGAAAAAAAAATGTCCTTTCTTGTCATTGATGCTAATTGATTTTCATACTTTTTC
This sequence comes from Salticus scenicus, assembly GCA_963930645.1. Taxonomy (NCBI): domain Eukaryota; kingdom Metazoa; phylum Arthropoda; class Arachnida; order Araneae; family Salticidae; genus Salticus; species Salticus scenicus. Next base: position 2,672,292 of record CAWVNO010000061.1, read on the forward strand.
TTGAAAAATAAGAACCACGAAAGTATAAACAGGGTAAAAGGAGACATCATTTATCCATTACGGAAACAAATAAAACGTTGGTCTTTATAAGTAATCGGTTATTTCACATGTGTTTCCGTTTGTCTTTCTTCTGATGTCAAAATCGACGCGATACTACATACGGAGACTAAGTTAAAATAGAAAATGGTTGTAAGCGAAAAAAATAATAATAAATAAATAAATAAATGTATATATATATATATATATATATAGTACGTCACTGATAGCTTACATGATATTTTCCAGCGCTGTTTAATGCGTTAAAATTATAAAATTTCTCTGATTTGCTTTGGAACTGAAATTTTGTTAAATTTTATAAAGGAGTTCAAAAATAATGCATTTAAATTACACTATTCTATACATTTAACATTGTCTGATCTATATAACGGTAAGGAAAGTATTGTTTTTTTTTTTTATCAGTTTTCGAAATTGAGTTTCAATTACACATTTTGAGGTCCAAAAAAGATTTTCTTATAGGGGCACTTTCACTTGTTTATGCACTGATGACGGTACAGTAAACGCTATCGAAATATGTGCCTGCAGTTCCATTATTACTTCCTTATACAACGTATAAGGAAGTATTGTAATCTCGATTTGCGAAATGGATAATTTATCTCGCATAGCTCAAAAATGAATCATCGTAGAATATTGCAAATTTATATGTGTGACTGTCAAGATGTCTAGTTGTACACCTGGAAGTTTCGGCTTAATACGAGCCCTCGTTTATGAGCTATCACCGACTTTACACGATATTTCGTGACGTCTGTATGTGTGTATATATCTCGCATAACTCGAAAACGGTTGGACGTAGAACGTTGCAAATTGGTATATGGATTTGTTATAAAATCTAGTTGTGCACTTCTCTTTTAGGTCTTTCTGTGATATTCCATTTGCGAGATATTAACGAAAATTATACTCATAACGACCAAATATACAAAAGTTTTGACCATTTTATATGGCCTACCATGACAGAAATTTCAAAATAAGCTAATGATAGAGCCGGTAATGATCTATATATTAATACGCAAGCATAAAATTTGTAGTCCTTTTTTAACATATTAATTATGGGAGTAGAGGGTTGAAAATGGTATCATTCAAAAGGTATGGTTAGCCGGAAGGTGCGAATACAAATATTATTTTCTTACGATGTCAAGAAGGTATTTAAAATTACATTTATTTTGTATGCATTTTCCCCCATTTTTCCCTTTTATACACGTATTCCTTTACATTAAAAAATACCTAAAAGTTGAAAGTTGTTAAATCTGGCAATTTCATAAAGCTCAAATAAAACCATAGACACAGTAATTTGTATAATGTAGCATCACTATACGCAAGCGAAGTGATGACGTCACTGTCTGTCCATGGAGCCATGAAAAAGATTTTCTATGTTAATCGTCAATTGGATTTTTTTGTAAAAAATTATTAAAAAATAACGGAAAATTATCTGCCAATTTTAATTCCGATATTTGGGTATAGTTATATATAAGTTACGGTCTACATGTGTTTGATTGAGTTATTTTTTCTGTAAAATTGATAAAATTTTAATTTAAAATCACAAAACTTCAGAAAAAAAAAAAAAAAAAATGGCAAACTTCCAGTTTCGAATGTAAACATAAACATTTCATTTCAAAGGGTGATATTTAAACAATAAATATTCAACTAATATTCTAAAAAGGAAAATGGATTTGTTACTAACTGCTGCATGTATAAGTAGACGATACGGAAAAAATTCCGATTTCCGTTTTTTGCTGAATTTACATGTTTTGAGCTTTCTTTACGTTTCAATTAACTGAAATTGGCTACTTATTTTTAAAAAAGTGTCTCTTGCTAGCTTTTGTGGGTAGAAGAAGCAAGTAGTGACAGAAAATTACAAACTCGAAAAGACTCCTTTATTCCAAAATGTGTTCTGTAAAATCGAACATTATAATAAGAACAAAAGTGTGTCTGTTTTCACCCTCCCAACTTTTCATCCCCTCCGTGGTTTGAAGGGGTGAAGATCTATTTTTAGAACTGTACCACGTGACTCCACACCTGTATGTTTTTCATCGGAATAGATTCTGATACTTTCAGTTAGTGTTTATGCTTTGAATATGTAAAGTGAGATCATTTCTCGCTCCTTCTTTTTTATTTTACTTTTATTTTTATTTTCCATTAAATGTACGTTTTAAACCCAAAGAACATGTTAAGATTAATTTCTTCGTTATATTAATAATATAATTACTTTTCAGAGAAGATATTAACAATTGTAATATAGAATAAAATATTTAGAAGAAGCTACAAGCTAATGGGACAGCCGACTCCTCAGAACAGAAATGGTAAGCTCATAATTTTCATTACTTTTGTTTTTGAATAAATGATTGATTGTTTTTTATTCTATTTAATAAAGCGCTCAGAATGCGCCACCGAGTGCGGAAATAAATATTAATATTAGATTATGTGACAGAAGGATTATTAAATAGATGAAGAAAAAAAAAAAAACTAAACAATTTATTATTGTTACTATTGTTCTTAAATGAACATATTAAAGTTTACCTTTAAAATATAAGTATTTTATAAATTGTCTGGCTGTCCCGAAGATAAAAGGAAAAATATATAAAAGTAAATTAATATGAAAATAAAACACATATATTAAATTATATTACTATTTAACAAAATAAGTATTCAGTGTTTGAAATCATATTAAGAATATGAAATAAATGCATTCGTACATTTTTTTGAATTAAGAAAATTAAGAAACCCTGTTTTCTGAAAAATTGAAGAATTAATAATATCATAAAAATAAAACAAAATAAATTCTTCTCAAAGATATAGTATTCACTATAAATAAAAATAAATCAGAAAATGGCATCCTTTAAGGAAAGTCCAACAATTGAGAAACTAAATTCTGAAAATTATTCAGTTTGGAAGTTTAAAATGCAAATGTATCTCATGAAGGATGAATTATATGAGGTTATTACAGATGACCCGCCAAATCCTATAACAGATGTATGGCGAAAAAAAGACAATAAAGCGCGAGCAATCATAAATTAGTTGATTGATGACGCTCAAATCATCCACATCAAACAATGCCAAACAGTTTTAGAAACATGGAATAAATTGCGTGATATCCACGAAAGAACGAACTTAAGTAGTAAATTATACTTATTGAGAAAATTATATAGCACGAAACTAGAAGAAGGTGGCGATATGCAAATCCACATAAATAAAATGTTGGAAATCATAGATAAATTGAAATCAATTGGGGAAGAAATTAAATTCGCGCACATTTCTGCACTGTTACTATGCTCCGTACCCAAAAGTTATGAAACCTTGATTATAGCCCTTGAAGCTCGCCCTGAAAATGAACTCACACCTAACTATGTTAGCAGCAAATTGCTAGATGAATTCAATCGTCGAAAAGACGTCTCCGAAAACAATACAAATTCTTCTAAAGCTTTTCATATAAATAAAAAACAACAGTATAATAGTAATTTCAAAAAGGAAAATAAATACTGCATGTACTGCAGGGAAACAAACCACAATAAATCGGAGTGCTGGCATCTGAAAAACAGAAATGCTGATTACACTAAAAACAAACAATTTAGAAATAAATTCAGAACATCCAATTCCTCACAGTTAGTGACACACAATGATGAGTTGCCACACACACATACACAACAACAAAGCCATTCAAAACAAATGAAGCAAATAACATCACAAACAAAACAAATGGCTTTCACGACTCAAAACACAATGACGAACAACTTTATAATTGACAGTGGTTCCTCATCGCACATAAGCAACAATATAGACCTTTTCGTTAATTTAGATGAGTCACAAAAATCGCAAGTATGTGTAGCAAACGGTAACACCCTCACTTCACTTGGTTCAGGAGAAATAAAAATTGAATACCTAGATCCAAATAAACAAAAAAGGGAACTAACACTAAAGGATGTTTTATATGTTCCAGAATTAAAGGCAAACTTAATATCTGTACACAAAGCCACCCAAAATGGCTGTAAAGTCACATTCACTAAACAAAAGTGTTACATCTCTATGAAAAATGAAACAATTTTAGAGGGTACAAAAAATAACAACTTATATGAGTTAAATTTGCCCATGCCAATAAACAAATATAACACATACCTGACTGAAGAATGCCAAAATCCTAACTGTATTACTCTATGGCATAAACGCATGGGACATAAAAATTTCAACTCTATTAAAGAATTAAACAAAAATCAATTAGTTCTGGGAATAAAAATCAATAACTGCAAACACGAGATAACATGCGAAACTTGCATCAAAACAAAACTGACTGACACCCCGTATCAAAAAACTGCAGAAAATAGGGGAAAACAAATACTAGAATTAGTACATAGCGATGTTTGCGGACCTATTCAGGTACCAACAATAGGTGGTAAATCATATTTCTTGACTTTTGTTGACGATTATTCTAGGTATACAATGATTTATTTTCTAAGTAAAAAGAGCGAAGTAATCGAGAAATTAAAAGAATACGTCAACTTTACCACAAACAAATTTGGAAAGAAACCAGAAACAATAAGGTCAGATAATGGTGGTGAGTACATGAGCAAAAATGTAGAAGAGTTTCTAAAAGAAAATGGTATTCACCATCAGCTCACCGTACCACATTGCCCAGCCCAAAATGGGGTTGCGGAAAGAAAGAATCGTACACTAATCGAAATGACACGTACACTTTTATCAGAAGCCAACTTAGACAAAAAATTGTGGGGAGAAGCTTTGAACACCGCCAATTACCTCCAAAACAGACTACCTACAAAAGCCACTACAAAAACTCCTTACGAATTATGGCATGGTAGAAAACCAAATTTAAATCACTTAAAAACTTTCGGCTGTAAAGCCTATGCTTACATTCATAAAAGTAAACGGGGTAAATTAGATGACAAAGCCCAAGAAGGCATTTTTGTCGGCTATGATAACAGTGCTAAAGCGTATAGAATCTACCTGAAAAACGGCTGTGTAATACTTGCAAGAACAGTTAAATTCATTGAAAATACTATAAACAATTCAGGAGAAAACAATGAAATAGAATTACTCTCAGGAAACAATAAAAATGAACACTCCGACACAGAATCGCACATAGGGCGCGAAATTGTCAAAATTGACATAAGTTCACCAGATCAAAATATCACTAGTGAACACGACAACACAAACGACACCTTGAGACGGTCAAATAGACACAATAAAGGTGTACCTCCCGAAAGGCTTATTTACTTAACAGAAAATTTTGAGGCAAATGAACCTAAAGATTATAATGATTTTCTCAACATAACAAACCCACAAGTAAAACAGAACTGGTTAAACGCAATGCAGGAAGAAATGAATTCCTTAATCCAAAACAAAACATTCAATTTGGTAGAACCTCCACCAGGAAGAAAAGTAATTGGGTCCAAATGGACTTATAAGGTCAAATATGACTCCTCAGGCAAAATAGCCAAATATAAAGCAAGATTGGTAGCGAAGGGCTTCAGCCAAAAATATGGCAAAGACTTTCACGAAACTTTTGCCACGGTGGTATCCCATAGCACAATTAGAGCTTTTTTAGCCAGTGCTGCTCACAGAAACAGACAGGTTCACCATATTGATATTAAAACTGCCTTCCTGCATGGAGACTTAGATGAAATAGTATACATGGAACAGCCTAAAGGCTATATTTTACCAGGAAACGAAAACAAAGTTTGGAAACTTGAAAAGGCCCTTTATGGTCTTAAGCAAGCCGCCAGATCATGGCATTTGAAAATTGGTGAAACTCTAAAAGAATTCGGTTTTACACAAAGCACAGCAGATGCCTGCCTGTTTAGGAAAAATGAAACAAACCCCATACATATAATTATTTACGTGGACGACCTTTTAATATCAGGGTCGGACCAACAAATAGAAGAAACTATCGAGAAACTTAGTGAAAAATACGAGCTCAAAAATCTCGGGGAAATAAGTTACTACCTCGGCATCAACATACAAAAATCTAAACAAGGAGAATACTTTATAAACCAAAGATCTAAAATTAAAGAACTCGTAGAAAAATTCAATCTTCAAGACGCTAAGCCCACAAATATACCTATGAATCCTGGTTATCTGGATAATGCGTCAGACGATAATCTACTAAACAACAATACAAAATACAGACAAGCCATCGGATCCCTATTATATATAGCTACTATCTCTAGACCTGACATTGCAGCAGCTGTCAATATTCTGAGTAGACGCAATGAGAAGCCCAGGCAGCAAGATTGGGATGCTGTGAAAAAGATTATACGTTATTTGAAAACCACTAAAGAATTAAATTTGGTTATAAGTGGAAAGGAAAAACCTATCCTAACCTGCTATGCCGATGCCGATTGGGCCGGTGATAAATCTGATCGCAAATCGATGACAGGAAACCTATTTTTAGTAGGAAAGACACCAATCCAGTGGACATCGAAAAAGCAAACGTGTGTAGCTCTATCTTCTGCAGAAGCAGAATTCATATCAGCCGCAAACGCTGGACAAGAGATATCATGGCTCACCAGGGTACTAGAGGACCTTGATTTACCACAGGAACTGCCCATAAAATTATTCGTAAACAATCAGTCAACCATCAAAATGATTGAATCGCCCAAACACACAGCACGCAATTTGGAACTAAGACACTATTCCTCGTTTGAGGAGGGCTGACAGAAAATTACAAACTCGAAAAGACTCCTTTATTCCAAAATGTGTTCTGTAAAATCGAACATTATAATAAGAACAAAAGTGTGTCTGTTTTCACCCTCCCAACTTTTCATCCCCTCCGTGGTTTGAAGAGGTGAAGATCTATTTTTAGAACTGTACCACGTGACTCCACACCTGTATGTTTTTCATCGGAATAGATTCTGATACTTTCAGTTAGTGTTTATGCTTTGAATATGTAAAGTGAGATCATTTCTCGCTCCTTCTTTTTTATTTTACTTTTATTTTTATTTTCCATTAAATGTACGTTTTAAACCCAAAGAACATGTCAAGATTAATTTCTTCGTTATATTAATAATACAATTACTTCTCAGAGAAGATATTAACAATTGTAATATAGAATAAAATATTTAGAAGAAGCTACAAGCTAATGGGACAGCCGACTCCTCAGAACAGAAATGGTAAGCTCATAATTTTCATTACTTTTGTTTTTGCATAAATGATTGATTGTTTTTCATTCTATTTAATAAAGCGCTCAGAATGCGCCACCGAGTGCGGAAATAAATATTAATATTAAGTAGAAGATACAAAAAAACTTTTGATTTCCGGTTTTCGATGAATTTTACACGTTTTGAGATTTTCTTGCATTTTAATTAAGTGAAATTGACTACTTATTTTTATTTTTTTAAAAGTGGATTTATTATTCTTTCCCCTGCATATATAAGTAAAAAATATAAGATTCAGAAAAGTTTTAGATTTTCGGTTTCCGATAAAGTTACACGTTTTGAAATTTCCCGAACTCAATTCGACCATTTTTGAAAAATATCTTTCTTTTTTTTTTTTTGGTTCAAACACTGTACTTTATGAACCAATCGAATTAATTTAACAGAATTTGATACATGGTTGGGCCTTGGTTTGACATTGTACCTATTAGCTTCTGGGCTGTATCACACAACAAGGGGCGTTTTCACGTTGCGATTTTCTCTCATTTCAGGAAAGGCTAACATCTACAGAGAGAAATAGTTACATTAAGTAAAAATCTGCTGATTCAGTTAGAGGTAATATCGGCAAACTATTGCCGCAGCTGTGTTGCAATTGCATTCCGTTTTGGACAAGGCAATAACTTTGCTTTGCCTCGCTTTGCAAAAAAAAAAAAAAAAAAGAAATGGTGGAGTTTCGACCACTGGGCGATACTAGTATTACTAAAGTTGCTGACATTTTTGCGTGTAGAAAGTAATTCGTAAAGACATAAGCAGGTTCTAGTTGACGAATGCATTTTATTTAATGAATATTCAACCCGCAAATAGAGCCCGTAATGATATTTTTATGAAAATTGTCGACATTTTTGCGTGTAGAAAGTAATTCTTAAATACATAAACAGGTTCTAGTCGAAGAATGCCCTTTCATGAATACTTAGCACGTAGATAGAAATGTAATGATATTGTTATGAAAGTTGCCGACATTTTTGAGTATAGCCCATACAGCACAGAATGTTTCAGTTATGTTGCAAAAAGCTTACAATCTTTCAAAAACGTAACACGTTTTAGTATGCTCTCTGATACCTTTCTGAAACAATCATCCTCTTTGATTTTCTATCTGTTAAGTGATTGTAACGTTTCTCTTACGTATCTGATTTTTTCTTACGATCGCGGACATTTTTACGTTTTTGAAACTAATCGGAAAGCAATCTGAACGTTTTTAAACGTTTCGGAAATGTTTATAATGTTTCAATGTTATATGATTGTTACGTTTCTGGAACATTTTGTGCTGTTAGGGAGAAAGTAATTCTTAATATATAAGCAGTTTCTAGTCGACGAATGCACTTTATTTTGTTTTAGTCTTGTTTGTCATTTAAAGAATTTTTGAAAAATTTAGTTCAGTGCTATCAACTAATGAATCTTTCAGGAAAATTCCTAATATCTGTTCTTACTGTGTCAGGTATAGCAAAGTGCTACAATCAAAGCTCGCACTTTGCGGGGAAAACGTGAATCTGCTGTTTTAGGATTCGATTTGAGTAATAGAGTTAGTGCCGATCCTAAGCTAAAATTGTAAATTGAAATATGCTAATATTTTGGAAACTGAATAGCAGAAACGGAGAAAGAAGATTGCTTTTAGGGTCAGTTTGAGAGGAGTTAAAGTTAGTTGGAAGGACGATTGTTTTGGAGAGTTAGCAGAGGATATAGTTGGATATAAGTCGAGTAGATAGCAGTGTCAGGGAATCCTCCTGCTAATCGAAAGATTACGTGACCTCATGAGTTAATGGAAGTGATTAAAAGTGGTTGGGATCATTTGTGAGTAATTAAGTAAAGTAACGGGGGTTATTTATTAATATCAAAGTATTTAAGAGGACTGCCCATTTTAAGTCGTAAGTTACTAGATGTTATAATAGTCCAGCGTCCCCCTCCTTATTTATGCTCAATTAAAGCTCATTTATGTTATATATTTGGACTCTGTCATTTCTTCATAGTTTAAGTATTTCATTTACAGCTTCAAGCCAATCTAAAGTTAAATAAGTAAGTTGCAGCATTCAACCTTCAGTCAAGTTAAAGTTAGATAAGCATGGAGAAGTTGCGTTCTCCACATTGGCCACCAACTTTGCTCGAATCCCCCCCCGAGCAAGTCTTTTTTGATGGCACCACTAGCGTGCTGCAATTTTTTGAGCAGCTAGAATATTTTTTCAATTTTCATAAAATCAATGTTAAAAACCACTATTCTTGGCTAGCCTATTCCCTAGAAGGAGAACCGAGGCAGTGGCATAGGTTAATCGCCTGCCATTCGCTTGGCCCAAATCCAACCTATGACGAGTTAAAAAGTCGGGTCATCGAACTCTTTGCCACTCCGTATGATAAACTACGATTACAGCATGACCGCTCCCTCCCCCCCCCCCACGAACGTCAGTGGGAAGCAGTAATAAACCCGGTGGAAAAACCACAAGAAATTCTTAAGTCACAGGAAGCAAGCTCCTATAATTTAAACCAACCTAAAACTGGTGAGGAAGCCGTTATTTCTAGTGACAAACGTCAAATAAAAGTGAATGAAAACCAGCAAACTACACCCTTAACGAGCACTACAGAAAAGTCCACATCTGTTATTCAGCCCTTAGCTACGGATAAGATATCCGAAAAATTGCCTAATATTGCGACAGAGGTTGGAACGGAAAATCCATTTAAAATTACTGTGGCTGCGGAAACTGTTATTTCTAGTGAAAAAAGCCAAATGACATTTGAACTAAACGAGCAAACTTCGCCCTTAAACAGCGATACAAACCAATTTACGGCAGTTATTCAGAATTTTGCTACGGATACTAATTCCGAAAAATTATCTCGTGTTGCGACAGGAATTGTAAAAGAAAATCCTATTAAAATTACTGTGGCTGCGGAAACTGTTAAACTAAGCGAAAAAGATGTTGGTTTAAAGAAGGTAATTTCAAAAGGGCAACTGACCTCTTGTGAGGTTTCAACACCATCTAACAGCCCTACATTCGACAAAATGGAGCGAAAGCAACCCCCTCCTGGAACTGGGGACAGTGACAAGGAACCGGGCTCGAGTCCATCCCAGAAAAATGCATCTCCGATGCCGGACTCCGTTCTACAAGCCACCAGCACGGAAATTGCCACAACAACTCTACTGACCAGTCTAACCTGCATCTCTTTTGCTGATATCAAGGACTCAATTTGTCAGGTCGTATCGTTCAGTATTTTAGTTTTTCTGAAGTATTGGTTTATCAGTTCTGTACTAAAATTTTCGACATGTAGAACTTTCTTCTGGACTTTCAATCATTATCTCAAAGAGATGAACTTTTTAAAATATCACAAATCTAAATTTAAATTTGCTGCATGAACTTTTAAAATTTAAAAATGCAAAATTTAAACGTATGGCATGAACTTACATCTCTCGAAATTTCATGTACTGTTTACATGTCATAAATTTTTTTCTGTATATAATATATGCATGTATGTACGTTAATGTTTTTTTTAATTCCTAGCCAACACCAGCAGTTTTTGGTAAAAAACCTTGTTGAACTTTTGTATAAACTTTGAATGATCTATATATATGTACTTAAATGCCTTCTGTTTTAGCCATCACCTGCAGTGATTAGTAAGATATAATTTTCTCTTTGTATATACATTTACCCCTCTTTAGTTTTTGAATGTACTTAAATGTTATGATATGTATGTAACTTATGATACGTATGTACTCTAATGTTTCATTCCTAGCCAACACCGGCGGTTTTGAAAAAACTTTTTCAATAATTGGTATATATATCTATTCATTATATATATTTTTTTTCTAAATGTCGTAAATTGTATAAAATACACTTTTATAAGTGTATAAACATTTTTCTCTATAGTTTTGTAAATGTAATGTAAAATATATGTACGTAATTCTTTTTATTTCTCAGCGATCAACTGCAGTTGTGAAAATTTTGTATCCTTAAATATGTTTTCTAAATGTTGTATAAAGTGTATCAAATGAATTTTCTTGTCGTAAACTTTTGAATTTTTTTTACTAAAAGTTTTTATGTGTGTATATCTATTAGTATGGGGTAAAAAGAGAATTTTTTTTTCTTTATTTTGCATGTTAATTCGCGTTTAACAAATTAACCTTAATACACTAACACTGTAGTTTTTTTCCCTATGCAAATAGCATAGCTAAAACATTGCTTATGTATAAATTATGTCATTTACCTATATATAAAAGTGTAGTTCACGTCTATTTTTTATGTCTACGTTTAAAAAGGTTTTAATTCTAGAAAATCTGAGGTCCAGTTGCTATCCTGACTCTAAACCCGAAGTACAGAGGTTAAATCTGAATCCAGGCTGATCTCTTAAAGATTGTTACTTTTCACATGAAGTCGAAAAAAGTTTTTGGAAGTCTGCCAGCAGCGTCTCTTTTTCTGAAGTAAAGTGTTTTTGGAACTGTGCCAGCAGTCTGGATTGACATTTTAGTGATAAATCTACTGGAAAACTGCAACTCTTTTTTTGATGAACACTTGAAATAAAGACTTTCTTTTTTTGCTATCATTTTTGCACAATTTAAAATTTGAATAATTACTGATCGCATTTTTTGTTTAAAGCGATCCGCCTGTACTGAATTTTTTAAAAAAAGTAATGAGAATTTGTTTTCTTTCCATTTGTTTAAAGGAAAGATGTGCCTGTATTTCCCCGCTGTAATTACGCTGGACTTCTAGTTAACTAAATTGAGTACAACCGGTTGGAGTAAAGCGACTTATGTTGAGCATAATACGAAACATTTTTTTTCAAAAGCTAAGTGTCCAGTTTTTGGCCGTGTACTCTTAATTTTTTTTCCTATTAGTTTTTTAAAACAATATACTTCTTGTTGGGCAGTCTAGTTAAATTTAAGTTTTCCCCCCCTATTTTTTTTTTCTTTTTCCTAAAATATTATATAGTTGAAATTTTAAGCAGTCAGTCACTGCAGCTAACTTTTCTTTGCATAGTGTTGCAATAATTTAAAATTTGCACGGGTAAAAACCCGTTGGGGATTTTTTCCGCGAATTTTTTTTTTCAGGGGAGAAACTGTCAGGTATAGCAAAGTGCTACAATTAAAACTCGCACTTTGCGGGGAAAACGTGAATCTGCTGTTTTAGGATTCGATTTGAGTAATAGAGTTAGTGCCGATCCTAAGCTAAAATTGTAAATTGAAATCTGCTAATATTTTGGAAACTGAATAGTAGAAAAGGAGAAAGAAGATTGCTTTTAGGGTGAGTTGGAGAGGAGTTAAAGTTAGTTGGAAGGACGATTGTTTTGGAGAGTTAGCAGCGGATATAGTTGGATATAAGTCGATTAGATAGCAGTGTCAGGGAATCCTCCTGCTAATCGAAAGATTACGTGACCTCATGAGTTAATGGAAGTGATTAAAAGTGGTTGGGATCATTTGTGAGTAATTAAGTAAAGTAACGGGGGTTATATATTAATATCAAAGTATTTTAGAGGACTGCCCATTTTAAGTCGTAAGTTACTAGATGTTATTATAGTCCAGCGTCCCCTTCCTTATTTATGCTCAATTAAAGCTCATTCATGTTATATATTTGGACTCTGTCATTTATTCATAGTTTAAGTATTTCATTTACAGCTTCAAGCGAATCTAAAGTTAAATAAGTAAGTTGCAGCATTCACCCTTCAGTCAAGTTAAAGTTAGATAAGCATGGAGAAGTTGCGTTCTCCACAACTGAAGTTAGATTTTCCAAACTTTGGTGACCCTAAACTAGAATTTTTTTGCGAAATTCGTTCGCCAAGTCGACAAATACCAAAACCAGCGTAGGCTATAAACTTGAAAACTTGGCGAGATGAGCGATCAAATTTGGCGGCAAATATTATTTTGGGATGACAGAATTAGTGAATCCTTTCTCAATTTTAACTGAATTATTTTTTTCGGTAAAATGTATCTTTTTTACCTCTAATTTTCAGTAAAGAGAACAAAAGTAGGCCATCTATACTCGAATGATTTTCATTAAACTCTAACTTATAAATTTGCCAATGAGAGATTCCGTAATAAGGCCGTAAAAAGAGTATAATTGTTTGGCGCTATACATAATTCTATTATCATGACTTTTGAGGTTGGAGTAGCAATTTTTCAGTTTTTTTCCGTGGTTGTAACCTGCCTCTTTATTTACGAATCAGTTACCTCACAGAAAAATGTGAAGGTTTTCATAACAATATGTATATTGCAATGGGTGTATAGGGAAGTCATGTGGTGTAGACATGGCATTTTTGTCTGGCGTTCAAGACGCTGAATAATGTTTTTATATTTAGTTATATAGCGCCAGGTTTCCTTTTAACAACTTGTGAACATCTTTTAAAGCAACGTGTATTACACAATTACTAGCTTTTCCCACGCAGAATATCTGCGTGATAGTAACTACATACCTAATATGATTTTCAGAAAATTCTCATAAATAAAATTACCTGAAATTTTCAGTTTATTATTATTATTATTATTTATTTATTTATTTTTTCTGGTAAAAGAGATTTAAACTTTTGATAATTGTATTATAATTTCAATTTTAGGAAATATATATATATATATATATATATTCCGCCGCTAAATTAAAAATTCTTAGAATTAAATAATTAAATTATTGTTATATTAAAAATCAGATATTTTCTAAAATTGAAATTACCATATCCCCATATATAACAGAAATTCAATAGTTAATAATTGTAGCTACAAAATAAATAAAGAAATAAAAAGAAATGACCTTTATTTTATACATAATGAATGAAAAAAAAAAATGTAGAATATATGACGCCACCAGATTACTGCCGAATAGTTACTATTAAATGCGAGGCCAAACTGTCTTTAAATTTTTCAAAATCTACTTCAAAATTTAAGTTCATGTTTCAACACAAAAAAGTTAATAGTTTTTTTTTTTTTTCAATTTCTTTAAGAAAAGGTGCATTTCAAATGTGTTATTTACACTTTTGTAGTCGATATTATAACCAAAGCGCTTTATCTCTAAAAGCCGAATTTATTCTTTGAGTCTGGGTTGACTAATCAGATATCAACTCACGTCACTATTGTATCGTTTCGACAAAATTTAATCGTAACTGGTCCACGTTAGGGAAGTGTTACATAGATAAAAAAAAAAAAAAAAAAAAAAAAAAAAAAAATTGCTTGATTATTTCTTAGGAGGATTTATTGATTAAGATACAATAGATAATTTACGAGATAATATTTTAAATATAATTTCGTTTATATCAAAATTGTCTTCGAGTTATATTAATGTGACTGAGAATAAATGTTTTATTATTGCTAAAATAGTAAAAGGTATTTCGCTTTTTGATTTATGAAATACTACAATATTTTCAAAATGAAGTATGTGAAAATCACTAAATGTTTCAGGAATTATCACTAGAAATCAGGTGTTTCATTAAAAATAAATAAAAAAATAAAAAAAATAAAAAAAAATAAATAGCAATAATAATAAATCGGTGTACATGGATGTTTTTCTGTTGTTGCATTATCGAATTTCATACTACTTGGTGATTCATATACATTAAAACTTGTATTTAGTAATTATTTTGCATATGATAACGGACCATATTCTTTATGAACTTTTTTTTACAGTCACATTTATTTATTTGTTTATTTTTAATTAATAATATTGTTCTGGTATCGCGGACTTTTGAGGGTTGCAAATCCTGAAGGCATACTTATTACAAAAGCTTTATATATATACATATATATATATATATACACACACACACATATATATATATAGATAGATAGATGAGACACTAGAAAATTAAATAAGATACAGTTTTGTAATTAGCATTTCTCAGTTAAAACTTAATTATATGTTATATTTGGAATTGAAATTTCTGTTCGCTTGTATTTTCATCTAATCAAATTCTGATAAATAGTATAACATTAATATAATTCAAGTGAAAAAAAAATTAAATTATCTGTCTAAGCTAAAAATTAACTGTCAAACTTCACAATGTTTATAAAAAGTTACTTCTATTGTACTAGAAATTTAATTTTTCTACGAGTACTTGTGTATTTTTAGACTTAATATGATTTATTAAGTTTAAATGGCATAATAAACATTAAATTCAAAGTGTAATTTTTAACAACTGTTTGAAACACAATGAACTTATAATTATTTGAGGGTTGGTTTGTGAATTAAATTGTTCTTTTTTAATATGGTGTATTTCAAAAGAAATATAAATTAAGTATAACTAACTTACATTTTATAATAGTTTAATCAATTTAATCGAGTTATGGAAGTTGTTGCATTTACCTTTTATTAACAGTGTTATATAAGCGATAAATCAGTATTTAAACATTTTTCGAAACGTCAATTGTTGCAAAATATGTTAGACGTAGATATGAGAATAATAGAAAGTCATTCTGAAAGATAAATAAAAAGGTTAAGAACATAATTGAGAAAATATACTTTAAATATATATAATTATTTTTTATTGCTAGGAACATACAAGTTTAAAGTTTATTTCTTTACTCTTCAGATAAATGAATTAAATTAATTGGAATTTCGTATTCTTTGTAATTTTTTTTTTTAATAACTGTAATGAAATAACTATAGGTAGAGATTGAAAATTGGGTTTAGAAATGCATTGGAATTTTGATGAATTTTTTTAAAACTACGTTATGAGATAATAAAATATATTGTTGAATTATAGTAAATTAGTTATCACCCAATAGTCGAAACTCGATCATTATTTCTAAAATTTTATTTTAAAGTAAACTTTTAAATAATAGGTATAGAAATACAAAATTTTCATGTAAACCACGTTTTCAGTAATTACTCTATACATAAAAAAAATCCACTATTAACATTTTTATTTATATTACGAAGCTTATCTCTATGAATTTCTACATCTATTTGTCCCTCAATCCAATCAATCAATCTTCTTTTTGACATTTTAATAGCGAATAATGTTGTCTATATCAAAGCAATATGTCAATCATTTAAAAAAAAAAAATGTTCCTAATCAAATAAAAAAGAAAACAGCAAAAATTTTTTTGTACATGAAGATTAATTAAATTTTAAAAATTTAAGGGTTTCTTTACGAGGTAAAACGAAAAATACTAAAAAAATTTAATTATTATAATAATTGGTAATCATAGCAATTATAGTAAGTATGATGTAATTAAAAAAAAAAAAAAAAACTGTATGTATATATATATATAGCTTTGATACTTAAAACTTCTGAGACTGGCAATCTTCAAACTTCCAAATCTTGTTAAATTATAAGTTAACTTTTTTTTTTTTTTTTGAGATGAAAAAGGAATTTTGCTTTTCTTCTAATATTTGCTTGTTAAATTTCGCATGTGTCTCATTTTTCATAAACTGTGAGTTGCTCTTTTTCAATAATAATTTTTTAGGTAATTTTTGGATTAATATTTGTAGTGGTGAGTTTATTTTAATGTACGTTTTTAAATGGTTATTGGTTTATCATTTGTCGTGATGAGTTTTATTTTGATCTTCGTTTTTCTGGTTTTATTTACAATGGGTATTTCGGGAATTCTTAGCTTTTGCTTTCTTTGTAACAGAAAAACAACCGTCTTCGTTTTTGATCAGAATAATTGTTTGAATGCATAAATTAAATTTCAAATGTTTGCACTGCTAATATTATATATATATATATATATATATATATATATATATATATATATATATATAAGTAATGATAAGTGCTCTCATGAAAGTGAAATGTAATAAACAACAAGAAAAATTATTTAACAATGCTAATAAACAAGAAAATTAGTTAAACACTATTTAAGCCAAAAAATTATATTATGCTGTTCTAATCTCTTCAGCAGGCGGGAAAACAGCTATTAATAACTATGTAGTACTAGCAGGTTTCAAAAGATATGCAGGCTAGCATACACCAAATTATATTTCAAACTGAATAGTAGTGAAAAAATAAAAATTGTAAAATATGAAAGGAGATTATAAAAGCATTTCTATTTCTTGAAAATTAAATATTGGAATTTGAAAAATATATTACAGCCCATTGAAACTAAAAAGCTGTTTATAATAAAGCTTATTTATATAGATTTTTATATGAAAATGCTAGCCAAACATACCCCCACCCGAACCTGCCTGAAAAAAGAAGAAAACTCACCACCTGCAAGAAACAACAACTGCAAAATTCATCCTAGCTTAAAAAGCTTTTAAACATTGAAATTCTTTTTCCATGTCCATAGATGTCCAAAAATTTTTCCAGGTCTGGCGAAACAAAATAACTTGAAACATCAAAAAACGATCGTCCAAAAAAGGCTTTAAATCGAAAGTATCAAGCTGGACACCTATATGGATCACCAATAGAAATACAGCTAGAAGCTGCTGTGCTGACATTAAAAATTCAAATTACTAGTATAATGAGAAATGAAACTTAAAGGATACATATTATAATAATATGATAAAGCTTGAAAATTATATACTTGTTTATTAAAATTGAATTTCAAATTACATAATCTCTTAAATCTTAAAATTTGATTAATAACAATATTTATGTAAATTCTATGGCTCAGATTAGAATACCAATGTGGCATGCATTTAGTAACAAATTTGAAGTTTTTTCTTTTGTCAAATAAATCAGTACATAAATTATTATTTTTTAAAACATATAAAATATCCAAAAAATCAACTTCAAAATCATTATTGCTGGCTTTATTTAATTTTAAAATGTCTGGATAAATTAAATTAAAAAAAATTATCAAAATTAGTGTTAAAAACAATCAAATCATCAATATATCGATAAGCATGTAAACAATTATTTTGAGTTACAGTGAACTTATATTCAAAGAAAAATAAGAAAAGATTAGCAGTACTGGAAGAATAATTAGTTCCCATACCAATACCATGTGATTGATTGAAAATTTTAACATGAAAAAAGATATAATTATTATTTAGACAAAAATGACACAAACTAAGAAAAAATCTCTAGGGATATTCAATTCATCTTCAATATAAAAAATGTCAAAAATATTTTTAATAATATCATAGAGTTTATTTATAGGAATATTACTAAATAAGTCTTCAAAATCATAAGTTTGAATTGATGAAGGCTTAAAAGTGATTCTATTAATTAAATCAATACTATTATCAATAGACCAAAAATAATTTGTATTCTTATGTTTTAATTTTAGATAATCACACATTTTCTTCAAAAAAAAAATGCAATTTAATATTAAAAATTTCACCAATACTATCAGTTGTACAGTAAATAAATCTAAATTTAACAGGATTTTTATGAAACGTATTTGTCATAAATAAAAATGGAATATTACTTTCATTAAAGATTTTAATATTATATGAAAAAAGAGATTTAATATGTTTAGAATATGCAGTAAAACATTTTTTAACAATCGCAGATTTCAAATTTAATTTTGGGTAGTGAAAATCATTATTAAGTTCTTCTAAAGTTCTTTTAAAATAATATTTTTTTCAAATGATACCATAATTACTAGCAGGAACTAAAACAAAATATTTTTTTAATGATTCCATGTATTCATTATCTTCCTTATAGAATTTTTATAACTATCACTATAATTACTATCACTATGACTATCACTATAACTATCACTATAATTATAACTATCACTATTTAAACATTTAATTAAAAAATTGTTAAAATAAACAATAAGATTATATTTCCATTCATGAAAAGCTTCTATGGGTGTGTTGTATTTATAACAAATTTTATAAATAAAATTATTAATATATTTCAAAAGATTTCCTTGACATGTGAACTTTTAAGTTTTTCATTTAATCTAAATTTAGTACCTAGATTCATTTAAATCGTTATATTATAATTTTTTATTATATTAAGATCTCCAGTTATGATATATTTATAGTTATTATCAATATAAGAATTAAAATGATCACTATTACATATACAATTATTCGTATTGGATGGATCAACTGATAAAGCAAGTTCTCTGTAATTAAAAATCTTTTTACTGAAAGGTTTATTACATTTAAAAGCAGTTATAATATTTATATTTTTTACTGGAAAAAAGAAATAATTTTTAAAAACAACTTTATTCAATTTCAAGTTATCAAATGATTTTTGCAAGAAAGAAATTGTAAACTATTCATTTAATGCAGTATTTTTATTAACTTTTATTAACTTTTATTAACTTTTAATTAACTTTTATTAACTTTTTAATTTATCCAGACATTTTAAAATTAAATAAAGCCAACAATAATGATTTTCAAGATGATCTTTTGGATATTTCATTTTTTTTTTTTTTTTTTTTTTTTTTTTTTTTAAAATAATAACTTATGTACTGATTTATTTGACAAAAGAAAAAACTTCGACTTTGTTACTAACTGTATGCCGCATTGGTATTCTAATCTGAGCCATAGAATTTACATAAATATTGTTACTAATCCACATTTAAAATTTAAGAGATTATGTAATTTGAAATTCAATTTTAATAAACAAGTATATAATTTTCAGGCTTTATTATATTATAAAAATATGCATCTTTTGAGTTTCATTTCTCATTATACTAGTAATTTGAATTTTTAGTGTCAGCTTCTAGCTGTATTTTGATTGGTGATCCATATAGTTGTCCGGTTTGCTGCTTTCGATTTAAAGCCTTTTTTGGATGATCGTTTGCTGATGTTTGGAGTTATTTTGGACCTGAAAAAGTTTTAGGACATCTATGGATATGGGAAAAGAATTTCAATGTTTAAAAGGTTTTTAAGCTAGGATGGATTTTGCAGTAGTTGTTTCTTGCAGGTGGTGAGTTTTCTGCTTTTTTCTCGCAGGTTCGGGTGGGGGAATGTTTGGCTAGCATTTTCATATAAAAATCTATATAAATAAGATTTATTATAAACAGCTTTTTAGTTTCAATGGGCTGTAATATATGTTTTTCAAATTTCAATATTTAATTTTCAAGAAATAGAAATACTTTTATAATCTCCTTTCATATTTTACAATTTTAATTTTTTTCATTACTATTCAGTTTGAAATATAATTTGGAGTATGCTAGCATGCATATCTTTTGAAACCTGCTAGTACTGCATAGTTATTAATAGCTGTGTTCCCACCTGCTGAAGAGAATAGCACAGCATAATGTAATTTATTGGCTTAAATAGTGTTTAACTTTAAATAATTTTCTTGTTTATTAACATTGTTAGATAATTTTTCTTGTTGTTTATTACATTTCACTTTCATGTCATCGCTTATCATTACTTAAATGTATTATTGTTTTGGTATATAATTTTGTGCTGCTTTAAGCGCCTTTTTTATACAAATTAATTTTTGTCATTAATAATGAATTTAATATATATATATATATATATATATATATATATATATATATATATATATATATACAATCGTCAGCAAAATTATTCGAGCGCTAGCAATAATTCCTATGTAAAAAAAAAGAGTACACCCAATACTGCTTTGTTAAATAAGTCCTTCTCGAGTCATGTTCTTTGACAGTCTAACGACTGTATTCACCAATAACTTCAACTCCCGGTTGAACACGAAAATTTGAAAAACGTATAAAGTCAGAGTTCAAGTCTTTAGTGACATTTGACTCATTGCAACTGCCATCTAGCGGAATTGTTATTTTCAGCTATTATATCTGTAAATAACCAATCGAAAATTATATGAAAACTTTGACGCTAGATGGAAGAAGGAGCGTGCCAAATTTTCTTCGAAAGCTTTACTCCGCTTTTAGATACTTTTCAGGTTTTCCCGTTGAACCGGGAGTTGAAGTTAATGGTGAATAAGGTCATCAGAACATGATTCGACAAGGAAGCAATTTTCTGTCCTGTGGGCAATACCTTAGAAAATTAATTTTTGCATTTACTCTTTTTTTAAATCGTGTATTTTATTTCAAATTACTACAGATGTGTGGTTCAACTATTCATTTTAATGAAATTAGTGATATATATATATATATATATATTTGTTTGTTTGTTTGTTTTTCTTTTTTTTTTTGTTTTTCTTTTTTTTTTTTTTTTTTCGTATTTTTTCAGAATTGTTATTGTTAAAACAAAAACAAATTTCAAATTTTCCGCCAGATAGAAGTACTAGGAAAATTAATATTTGTATCCAAATCCAATTTCTTTAATAAATCTTGTTGCATACAGCTAATAAAAATAATATATTTCTTATGAGTTATCTGACAAAATTATGTTTATAAAGATATGGGGGATTAAGTTAAATAGATCAAAAATATCATAAACAATCACTCTACTTATTATTTCAAGAGAATGTTTTACATATGTTTGTTAAATTATCATATTTATTAGTTTCTCAAATGTAATGTTATACCAACACAATACATTGTCCTATGAATTTTTACAAATAATCCTAAGATGTGGTTAAAAAAATGTTTGATTCTTCAGCTTTTAAAAAATTCTTATATCCCCCTCGTTCAGAAGTAAATCCTAAAATAAAAATAAATAAATAAATAAATAAATAAAAAATGAAAAAAAAAATATAAATAAAATTAATAAATAAAATTTATATATTAGATTTATTAGACAACATTAATTAACGAATCCTATCAACATTC
The DNA here is from genome assembly GCA_963930645.1 of Salticus scenicus. Lineage (NCBI taxonomy): Eukaryota > Metazoa > Arthropoda > Arachnida > Araneae > Salticidae > Salticus > Salticus scenicus. The sequence continues at coordinate 2,694,039 of CAWVNO010000061.1, forward strand.
AAATTCTAAAATTAAAATTAAAAGGAAAAGGAATTCCTAAAACAATTAAATAAATTAAAAATAAAATAAATAAATACATAAAAATTAAAAAAAATTAAATTAATAAATAAAATGTATATATAAAATTTATATATAAAACTTATTAGACAACATTAATTAACGAATCAACCTATCAACCATTCAGATCGATGCTCAAATTATTGCGCATGCTGCCATGAGATGCCATTTTCCCTACTACTTAGGAATCCATATAATGTATACATGAACCGTTTCTCAGATTACAGTGAAGTGTTCATATTTATACAGATATATACTCATCTGATTAATAATTTTTGAATCCGAAATTTGCCCTTGTGGTAATATTTCTTTTTCAGTTATAATAATAGCACTTACCAGTACACTGCACATTTACGGATAGAAAGAAATTTACATAAATTTCAAATCGTTGACCGTAAAAATTATATTACCAGCTCCCACCTTTAAAAAAAAAAAAAAAAAAAAAAAAAAAAAAAAAGTTTAGTGCAAGTGTACAAGTGTTTGTAACAAATAGAATTAATATTCAGAGTATGGGCTGTTTATTAAAATTCACTTCCCTATTCTTCGAGGGGAAAAAAAAAAGTCATGATAGATATAGGGCAAAATTTTATTTTTTTGATCAGTGACTGGGACATATTTATCGGTTACTGACCGTAGGGAAACCGGGGTTATTTGGCATGGATTTTGGCTTTTGATATTTTTTCTATTTGTTTTTGTGCAATATTTAGAGAAATTCTAATAAATGCATCAGAAAACGCAACTAAAAATCATGTAAGAATGATCAATTAAATGCTTGTTTAATCGACGCACAAATTACTTTTTCTATGCCAATTAACCGTTCATACGAGGTTAGTTGACATACCATAAGAGTGTGTTGGCGCAACGTTATATGTATAGGGAAATTTAAGCAGCATACAGTAAATTTCAAGAAAAACATTTTATTTTATCAAAACATTTTATTTTAATAATATTTGTCAAAAAATGTCTGCATAAATTTATGAACAAATAGTGAATTCATCAAGTTTTAATCTGCTTGGTATCGTAACTAACTATAGATATTCAAATAGAATTACACAATGTTTGAAATGAACGACGAGTGTAGGAGTTATGCGCTCAATATTTGAACAGATGGGTTCAATTTTTACACAATTTTACTTTGATCGTACAAAATTGAATCGTTGTCTAGCCATCTCCACCTTGTCCCTTTTTTGACCATGGTGGATATGCGTATCTTATTGACATCGGTTTCATCAATTTTATTAAGGGACATTCAGGATTGATTTATCACCAACACAAAGTAATTTATTTTGTTTGTTGATCATCAGAAGGCCCTTGATTTTATGGAGGATTTGTTGATAGTATTATTTTATGCCACCTCTTAGCACATTTTTGAAGTTCTTTGGCGTTCGTAAGAGATGTCGAATGTAAACAAACCCTCACCATGTCTTCTCAGGAGGGTGAGAGAGAAAATTCTTCATCTTGGAGAAACTTTTGAAACTTTTAATTATCATATATAGATATGCAAACTGACCTCATACACAACTATGCCAACTAAAGTTATTGAGATGTCCAACATACGGTGAATCGCTTTGTTTGCAGCACTCGTGCTTATATTGATGGCTTGACAAAGGATTGTGTCTTCTTTCGAACTGAAACAATTGTTGTTTTTTTTTTTTTCATTTTATGGTGTTCATTCAAAAATTTTGTTCTTAGAATGTTCAAACGCTAGTTCTGAGGTGGTTTTTATAATAACATTCTGCTCTGTATCTCATATAGATGACATTTGATAGAATATATTCATTGCAGATTTTTCATATAATGCAGCGAGGAGGTAATAAGAAATTAATTATATCTTTAATATGAAAAATAATTTTTAATTAATATTTTTTTTTTATTTTTTTTTTACAAATTAACTTTTAATTCTTTATTTAAAAAATCTGCTTGGCTTATTCTGCGTGTACATGTGTACATTACACTATCGTAATAAAACTCCGTTTCTTTTGATAAAATTAATTTTGTTAACTAATAATTTTATATATGTTAAGTTTTAAGTTCTTAGGTATAATGTACTACCAAATTTAGTTTGTTGAAAGTTTTAGCCATGGAAATATATTCCATTTTCAAAGATTTCACAATTTCAATCATCGTAAAAGTATTTCATAGAGTAAATATCTTGGTAACGGAACTTTAAATTTATTTTGATTTTAATGAGTTCACTCATATTCAATAACCAACCAATTTTACAAGCATCTCTATACTTTCCAATTAAATTTAAAGCAAAGATATTTCAAACTATATTTATTATGGAAGCAAATCTGAAATTCTATTGTTAGATTAATATTTCACTGAATATATTCCTATGTTCAAAATTTTATTATGATCAAAGTTGTTGTAAATTGCTTAATAAATTTGAAAATTTGAAGAGCGTTGTTATGGAATGCTGTTTAATACATCATGAGTTCATATCATCATCATAAAAAAATAGCAAATGTTATTGATATTTAAATTTATTTTATATAAGTACAAAATTAAAGAACTGGGGTGAAAAGGTATGAACCTTCAGTACTTTGAAGTCCTTGTATGAAATATAAAATGATAAATGTCGAATGTTTTTTAATGAAAATGACATAGATTAAAAACATCAAGAAAAATGAAACCATTAATATAAGGAACTGTTGCATAAGTTTCTAGAAAAATTATATTATACAAAGTGGTCTAAAATTATTAAGAGTATTTCATGCTTGGGAAAAAAAATGAGGTACATATATGCTATATTCTTGGAAAGACAATTTAAAACAGTTTTACACAACAAAATTTTAAGCACTAATAAACTGTCACATGAGCTCCACTTGTGGCACGCAGAATATCTACCCTATATTCAATTTCACGCCAATTTTTTTGCAGCATGTCAGTAGATATTTCTCCCATGACTTAGTGATTCGGTGCAGGTTACACCTTAATCTATTATCTATATATATAAAATCGTTTGTCCTGAGTGAATGAGTGAGTGACTGATTCATCATATCCCTGAACTTAAAAGCATGAAAGTTTGTGACAATGTTCCTTCTGTTACGTGGACATACACTAAGAAGCGATTTTACAAAATTTTGGGGGGGTGGAGTATAAAACGTAATTTCACAAAATCCTTCATATCTCAAACGAGAAAAGACAGATATCTGTAATTTTTTTTTGCTTTTAATTATAGCTAACACAAATATCTAAAACCCAATTTCTGGAATTTTAGAAATTCATTCCCCAAGGGGGGGAAGGGGGCAAAACGTGATTTCACATGCACAAGACGTGATTTCACATAATCGTATATATATCCAACAAAAAGACAGATATATGTGAAATTTTTGCTCTAAAATATAGCTAAAACAAATACCCCAAAACCAATTTCTGGAATTTTAGAAATTCAGCCCTTAAATGGGGGAGAGGGCAAAACGTGTTTTCAAATAATCTTCTATATCGCAAACAACAACAAAAATATATATGTGAAATTTTTGCTCTAAAAAAAATGTCACATAAAATCTGAAAACCAATTACTGGAACTTTAGAAATTCGGCCCAGGTAGAGCGGGTGAGTATGGGGCAAAAAAATAAAATAAAAATACAGTTACAAAATTGGTACCGATGGGTTTTAGAGGCCTGCAAGTCGAATGAGGATATTTTGGAAAGTGCAATGTTATTAAGAGGGGCGGGAAGAGTGCGTGGAGGAGAAAAAAATAAGAATAGAGTTAGATCGTTCAAAATTGATACATAGAGGTTTTCGATAACTACAAATTGATTGCAGATATTTTACAGTTTGTTAAATTTTTAGGAGAGCCAAGAAGGGAGAAGGCTATGGGGCAAAACAATAGAAATAGAGTTAGACCGTTGAAAATTGGCCCATATAGGTTTTTGGGACCTACATATCAAATGCAGATATTTTCAAAAGGGAAAAAACTTTAGGATAGACGGAAAGGGGGGGGTGGAGGGGCAAAAATATAGAGATAAGAGTTAGAGCGTTGAAAATTAGTAATTATTTGGTTTTAAGACCCGGTAAATCGATTGCGGATATTTTCGAAAGTGTAGAATTATTACGAGGTGCGGGACGGGGAGCTGGCGTAGGGACAAAATAAAAAAATTCAGATAGAACGTTGGAAATTAGTATTATTAGGTTTAAAAGCCCAGGAAAACGATTGCGAATATTTTTGAAAATGTAAAATAATTAGGAGGGATGGGGACAGTGGGCGAAGGTTGCTGCAGGCAGTGGGGGCCCAAACCAATTATTCCACCGATGAGAGAAGAATTTTTTTTGTATTTTATATTTATGTTCTCCCCTTACGATAATATAGTGATTCATTAACAGTGTCGAACATAAATACGCGTGCGCAGCACACAAAGGCCTGCGCTGGCGAAGGCAGTGGGGTTCCGGTGCGACATTTTTTCCGATCAGATTTTTTTTTTTTTGTATTTTTTTCACAGGATAAAAATTAATGTAATTTTTAATATTCATTAATTATATTTAGATTTTTATTTAAATTACTTTAAAAATAGTGAGCAACGAAGCGGGATTAGTCTGCTAGTCATACATATATAATAGGAACTATTTTTCATTTAAACTTATTTTGTTAAAATTCAAAACATTACATGCATTATTTTGTAAAGATAACTGAATTTTGTTGTGTAACACTATTTAAAATTGTTTTTTCAAGAAAACAATAAACACATAAGTATTGTTCTATTCATAGTATTTTGATTAATACTATTAATACTATTCTATAGTATTTTGCTCCATTTATTTTCAAATGTGAAAAGAACTCAATAATTTTGTACCACTCTGTATAATGAGCGTTTGTGTAAGCAATTTTTCTCTCTCTCTTTCTTTGTCTTTCTTTTATTATTATTATTTTTTTAATCATAGTCAAATTTCACTGAAACAGACTTATTTCTTGTATATTTTAATAAAATAGATTTAAATATAGAGAGTGGTCAAAAATGATTATCCAATTTTACAACATTTTTATTATTTAGAGATCTATTGCATCGATTTTTATTCTTGTTTGCGGACAATTTAGGTCAATCATTAGGATTCCTTTATATCAGATATTAACTAGATCTCTGACATAAAAAAAAAGCAAGGCTGCAAAATTGTTTTTATTATAAAGTTTTCGGAAAGTTGTATAAAATAGTGCAGTTGAAGATTCTCTCTTACTGCGGGAAACAACGACCAGATGTGAAGTATGTGTGTAGAAATTTTTGTAGGTTTGTCTATTTGTTAGTTATTTCGTTGGAACATTAGTTAGTTAGTTAGACTATTTAGATATTATCTGAAAAAAATAATCGTTAAGAAGTTAGGCCAACTTGTTAAAAAAATACTTATGATACTGGCAAGAACCCAACTGATTTTTAGAAACCTAATTTGAAAACTTCATAAATTATCAGAGAGGGCAAAATTTCCCATAAAATTTACATGGTAAAGATTTTTTTTTTTTTTTTTTTTTTATCGTAAAGATTTTAGAGCACTTTCAGAATATAATTTATGATACTGGTATGAAATTCATTAACTATAGACATACAATTTTGAACACTTCGTAAGTTATTCAAAATTTACATGGACTACGAATGTTCTTATTTGAAAACTCAATAATTTATTCTAAATTTCGGATTATTTTAACAGGGCAGAATAAGGCATTATTTCACATACACTTGCATAATGGAAATTGTTCCTTTGGAAATAGTATGGACTTGCATGAAAATTAAAATACGAAACCAATCCTAAAAGATTAAATCAGTAAAATAAATTAAGGTAAATGTATTGATACGAAGGGAGGGTATTCGGCTAGATTGGGAAGGGGTGGAGAGAGAGTATTTTACACTGTCCGATTTCATTTCTGTTCTTCATACGAAGCGCAGAAACAAAAAGAAACGCTTTACCAACCTGTGCTTATACTAAACAAGGTATTCGCGTGACTTGTTATACCCAGCATTTTTCAATAAGTTATCATATTTTGTCATATTTATATCATTTCTGCACAATGCGCTTATAAATGAAATGTTATATCCATTTATCAAATTTGATAAGCGTTTGTATTTTCAAAGCAGACCCATAGGTGGCGAATTAATTTTGTTTATTATTGTGAGTCACGTCTAAAAAATGTTGAGAACCTGACCTCTAGAAGTTTATAATTGTGATATAAAACAATTGATGGAAAATTGGAAAATTAGAAATGGTGTAACAAAAAAAAACATAATTTCAAAATTTGATTTTTAAATTTCCATTTAGAGTTTTTAATGCCAAAATATGCCTTTTTTTTTTTTTTTTTTTTTTTTATTTTTTTTTTTTTAATGATATTTAGAACATTTCAGATGTTTTAGAACAGGGAAAGAGAATATCTCTATTATTTGTTATCTGTGTGATTTAGAGAAAAGTAGGTGATACTGACATAAATAAGGAAAATTGTTTGTTTTCCCATTAAATACACAAACACATACACATATATATATTCTTCAAATTAATTAGAATTGATAATTTTTTTTTCTGTAAAATAGTCTTCGGTAAAGCTATTTATTTTGAAACTGGATTTCTTGGGCCTGATTTTTTTTTTTTTTTTTTTTTTTTTTTTTACGATTTCAAATTGTAATTCGTTTATTGTATACCCTCTTTATGTTTTTATTTCGAAAAATACCTTGAAGTAACGAGATTCTGTCACATTAACTATCGTTTAAACGATCGGCATCCACAGCGGTGGATTTCTTTGTAGTGAATATCTCATTATAGTTATCCATAAATTAACATAAATCAAATAATAAATGCATAGACATTCGTTATGGTGATTGTCTTAATAATATCGGTTGTCCCATAAGTCTGTAGATATTTTAACCATTCATAAAAATTGAAGGAATTGGTAGAATTGAGTGCCGTTTGCGTAAAAGTTATCCTCGTGAAGGGGAATTTTTTTAGTAAAGAAAAAAAAAAGTTAAATTCCGTCGATAGAGGGTACTGCACGGTAGAGTAACGAAAAATATGAAAATCTGAGTCCTATAAAATGCATGGTTTTACGATTAACTCATCTTATTTATAATTTTGCTTCCTACTTGTGCATACATGAAGTTTTAATTGCGATGCTGACTTCATGGATAACTCGTTATTGGTGAAGATTTGTTCCGTGAGCTAAGAACGGCCGACTGAAGCTTTTATTAGAGGTCTTGTTACTCGTTTGAAAACTGGTGATGCCAAACACATAGAATTGGATTTTCATGCCTACAAACATTTGCATGGAAATAAACAGACTTTTTAATAGAAATTTGTGATTTGCTCACGTATAGTAAGTACCCTCTATCGACGAAAATTTTAACTAAATAATTTCTTTACCCCCCCCCCCCCCCAAAAAAAAAATAAAATAAAATAAATAAATAAATAAATAAATAAATAAATAAAAATAAACAAATAAATAAATAAATAAATAAATAAAAATAAAATAAAATAAAATATACATATATATGTGTATTAAAAAAAAACTCCTTCTTCACGAGAATTACTTTTTCCGAAACCGGTTTTAAATCTACCAATTCCTACAATAGTTATGGGACACCCGGTGCGTTAGAAATCATTGTTTGTTACCTTTTCCTTGTCAAAGTATTTTTATAATTTATCTAATACCATGCAGCCTTAAGGATTGGAAGGATATCACTAACCCGTTTCTATGAAATATAATTTAAAAGGCTAAATGTTCGTAAAAAAAAAAAAAAAATACAATAAGAAAACAGATCATTTTATAAAACAACTTGAACTTGAATTTAGTTAGATGAATTAATTTTCTACAAAATTTGTAATTTTTAGTTGGAAAAATGTTAGCTTGTAAATTATAAAATGTAAACACATAGGTAGCTGACCTTATATATATATATATGTATATAAGTTGAATTTATTCTCAATATTACATTAAAAAAATCGATAACTTTATTTTAAATTATCGCAGATCGATGGTTCAACCATTCGTTTTAAAGGTATTGGCGAGCTCATTTGAAAGATACCCATCGTGAAAATTTACTTCCCTCGAGGGGGGACTTCATCCCCAGGGGGGAAGGCTAGGCTCCTACATACATAATTTTTTTCCCAGTTCACTATCTCTATTACACAAAATATATATTCGTTTCATTTGGTTTAGTGCAGTCTATATATGTTAAACTCTACTTACCTGCAATTTCCCCCATAGACGTAATGTATTTGAATACTTTTGAATGTCCCTGTACACGAACCATTTCCTTCATCTCAATGAAAAGCATAGTGTAGCATCCTTATGTGATACACATTTAGAATACCAAGTTTGAAATTTCTGCTACTATTTGTTCTTGAGATATGCTGATAACAGGCACACAGACATACACACACCCAGACCATTCGCTAAAAACATGATTTTCGTATTCAGGGCACCTCAGAACATGTAAACATAACAAAAACTCACGTTCGAAAATTTGACCTTAAAAAAACACTTTCTCTACCCTATGGGTAAGAGAAAGTAATTAAATATCTATAAAATCTAATAGTAAATATCTACAAAATCTACAAAATCTAATTTTTAACATGAAATTAGAGATATTTGGACTGAAAACTTATAATCATTATTTATAGCCAATAGCTAATAGCCTTTATCAAAATCGGATCACAATTTTTAAAGAATGTCTTTTTATACTCCAATACAAAAACGACGTATTTCATGTCACATGTTATAAAATTTGAAAGATTGCAATGCGCAAAATTTTTAAATATTAGTGCTAAGTGGCCTATAAAAGCATATTTTTATTAATATATATATATATATATATATATATATATCCATATTTTCCTGAAACATTGCTAAGAAATATACCGATTTAATTATCATTCTAATTGAAATAAATAAATAATAATAAAAGACTTTATTGATATCAATCTATTCGTTTGAAAGCTACAGAGTAACAGATAGAAATACAAAAGCTTCAAACTTATAACGCTCTTCCATTTTGATTGGGGATTAAAAATAAGAAAGGCACACTTTATTATCTTGAAGTTAAAATTTTAAACTAAAACATTTTATTTAATGACAATAAATATTTATTTTTTTAACCTTTGATTGCTTACAGTTAACATTCGGCAGCAAAATTATTCGAGCGCTAGCAGAAATTCCTATTTAAAAAAAAAGTACACTTAATACAATTTTGTTAAATAAATCCTAAAATTTTGTTAATTAAGTCCTTGTTGAATCCTGTTCTTAGTCAGTCTGAGAACATGAGTCGACAAGGATTTATTTAACAAAATGGTATTAAGGGTACTTTTTTATATAGGAATTTTCGCTAGCGCTCGAATAATATTGTTGCCGACTATATTTGTTGCCGACTATGTTTATATTAAAAAAATCATGAGAATTTAAATGTTTAATGCCAGATTTATGTCAAAAATATCTATGCTTTTAAAAATTGATTTATCGATAATCCTTGAGCTCAAAAGCCTTTTTGAAAAAAAAATAACATTTAATGATTCTAATAAACTCTTTTACTACAAGTCAAATGTCATTTTGAACAATATGTTTTTTATCATATCTTGCATTTTTACTCAGAATAGAGAAAACAAATAAAAAATTTGCACATTAGATGATTATGTCACTTTTCTCAACGATAATTACAGAGATAATTTTGCGGAATTTATTTAACGTTTCATTTTACAGGATAATTACAAGGTTATTTTGATAATACTTGAAGTGTGATTAAACTACTGTAGTTTTTCTTTATTTTTTTTTTTCCTTTGAACTATGAATTTTTTACGAAACAAATATGAATGCATTCTTTACATTTTTTTTTTTTTTTTTTTTTTTTTTTTTAAATATGGAAGTTAATAACTTAATCTTCACATCTAATCTTTTAACGTTTTGAAATTTGCAAATAACTAACGATTTTTTTTTTTTTTTTTTTTTTTATATTTATATAAATAATTTTTTTTTCTAAGTTAGGTCAACTTTACTAAGAAGCAAGAAAGTTTTTTTCAAACATAAAATTAAGGATTGATTATATAACTATACTTCTCCCATAAAATGCATCCCACATCTCACATGCTTGGGCAGAATGTCGCTCGTTTTGGTATATGGTGTGCCTCGTGGCAGAAACACGGCGACACGGCGACAATGTCGCAGAAACAGAAATGTTCTTGCAGAAAGATTTTACTTAAGTCAAATAAATTTTGCTATTGTGTTAAAAAAAAAAGAGAGAGAGAGAGAGAGAGACTCAAAGAATGGTTTGTAAACTGTTCTGCAGAATAAATTTTCGTTTCTGCAGATACGATTGCCTCAATCCGGAATAAGGAGAGGAGATAGAGCGGATGTAACTCACTTGGTTTGGCTTTGATGCGGCATACATTAGCGATTCGTAATGCGGTGATATGATTCGGTGTATCGACACTTTTCACTGGTAACCTCTTCACATCGGAACTTCATTTTCGTGTCTGTCGTGTGTATTTATTGTATTGCAAAAAAGATGTTTTTTCGAAAGAATGTGGCTTTGCGACCATTTTCCGAATTTCATATTTAATGTATTTTCAGATTCATGCATAACAAAATAGCTGCATCCAGTGATTTTTTTTTTTTTTTTTTTTTTTTTTTTTACATAAGTGCGTGATTGCTGCTGTACCGATTTTCATACGTTTTCCGATTTACGCACGACAAATTAGTTGTATCTAGTAATTTTTTTTCTTTAATGTATGCGAAGCGTGCATACGTGCGTAGTAGTACAGTCGGTAACAAAAGTGTCCGAATACTAGAAAAAATTCCTATGTAAAAGATGTACACTTCATACGCTTTTGTTAAATAAATCCTTATCGAATCATGTTCTTACACTAAGAACAGGATTCAACAAGGATTTATTTAACAAAACCGTATGAAGTGTACTTTTATTACGTGCGAATTTTTGCTAGTGTTCCGACACTTTTGTTACCGACTGTAAATACACGTAAATTTTTAAAAGCTGCATTACTTTTAATATTTGGTTCAAACTATGCAATACATTTCACAAAAATATACAGAAATAAGACTATGGGGAAATTTGTAACGTCTGTAGTTATACGCAAAATATAAAATGAAGCTTCAAACCTTGCTTCAAAAAATAGAAAATTAAGAAATTAATCTTAAAAATACTTTATTGATTTTTAGCATTTTATATGTAGTAAAAGATCTTAGCAATGAATATTAATGGGTATTTTAAGTTATAAAATTGATAGCTTTTCTATTTTTTTTTCCTTTACTAATCATTAATTATTTTAATTGTGATTAAAATTCTTAGCTTTAAATTTTGTTGTTTAAGCATATGAAGTCGTTAAAAAAATTATTATTATTATTATTATTATTTATTTTTTTTTTTTTTTACAAAAATACTCTTATTATTAGTTTTTACAGCTTGTTCATTTCATTTTTTAAACATTTGAATTTTTTAAAAATGTTTATTTTTTTAAGTGAAATATTGCAAATTAAATAGTTATTTTGAATAAAAGTCAAATCAAAGGTTTTGTTGAATATATCTGTACTGATAAGTATAAAGGATTTAAGTCCATATTCTTGATTTTTCAGGAGACAAAATATAAAGTTAAACTAACTAAAAACTAACCAGTAGAATCGGTTAGAAAAAAGGGATTATGTTGGTTTATACGCTTTATACCATTCAGTGATTGTCAATCTTCATTTAATAAAGGGAAAAATTGAATTAAATATTTTATATCGAAGATTAATGCTAAATTTCTGATTTGAATCTTTTTTTTCCAATGGATTTTCTCAAACACTAAATGACATGGATTTAAATCCTTTATACCAATCGATAGAGAATTTTTTCTGAGTCTGACTATGTACGTAACTCAAAATCGACATTTTTGGACTTAAATCCTTTATACTTATCAGTACAGATATATATTTGTAAGCAAAAGGAATTTTATCTAATAGTAGCTGTTTTTGAATAAATACTAATTAAACAGCAAATGCTTATATTTATTTATTTTTATTTACTTACTCGTATAGATATCAATATCAAATATTACTTTTAATTTATTTCTATTTATTTCATTCATCTGTAATCATTATTTTCTATTATAGATTTTATCCATGAAATCTGTTATATTTCCCCTTTCAACATTTCTTTAAAAATTAAATATTTCACTTGCCTCAATCTTTATGAAAATATTTCGACTATGCTTTGTCTATAATAATTTTGTTACTTAGATCTTGTATTCTGTTTTACGTTATGTATTTAAATGATGGTATAATTATACATTCTGAATTCTTTAATGTCAAATCACATTTTTTAGATTTCAAATGCACATCTTTATGCTATTTGTATATAATGTAAAAATGAATCGTGTGTATTAGAATGTTATCTTTCATCTTTCTAATAATCTCAAAAACTATAAATGTTGTAAATTATTTATATTTCATTATAATATTCAGTATTCTATATTAATTTTTACTTTTAATTTGTTGTATTTTAATTTTGAGTCCTGTATCTTATTTTATGTTGTTTGGTTTGCACCTTATGAAATAAGTGCATTTGTGTGTTTAAATACATATATTTAATATAAAAAAAGTAATGAAATTTCAAAAGTACTTGTAACATTTGTTTAATTTAGACATTTCATGATTTAAATGCCTTAAAAAAATTTGCAGATTATTTTTGTTGTGTTACCGCATTTTATGGTTTGAATTCATTGAATATTTCATAAACAATATTGTATATTAATGTCAACAAAAAATCTGAAGCAATTAAGATCAATAGATTTATTTTCACTTTTCTTAAAAAAAAAAAAAAAAAAAAAAAAAAAAAGATTATTTTCTTGCAATAGTGCAAATATGTGCATTTGAGCCTAGCTAAAATTTAAATACATTGGTTATACTGAATATTATTTACTATTTAAAAATAATTTATTTTGAATTCATAAATGTTAACTTCACAAACTATTCCTGCAGAAAGATTTTGGTGTTGACGAAGCTTGTCGCAGAAAGCATAATAAATTTCTGCCACAGGGATGGTGTGTGCGTTTAAAATATAAAATGATTCGTTAAAAAAATTTCACTAAAAGACCCTAAACGTGACAAATGCCAAATTTAACAAAAGAATAGATGCACATAAAATTAAAAATTAATCAATAAATATTCGAGTGATTTCTACCTCATTTGATCACGTTTGTGTTTTTTCCGTACATATTGTCGCCTGTTACCCATATTTGAACCATTTTTAACACTTTCCAACAATGTTGAAAAGTGTTAATGACTTCGGTTTGGCTGTCTGTCCGTGCTGTAACTCCTATAAATATTAATGGAATTTTTTGAAACTTAAATATGTTATTCAAGTTCAATATCGGATGTGCTCTATTCAACATACAGTGAATACTTTTATTGGTTTGTGTACAAGGACAACCGAAAATATTTAAAAGCATTGTGTTCTATGAAAGGTATTTTTATAAAACCTTTTTTAATACCGGTACTTTGCACAAATCTTTATGAAAGTGAAATATGTTATTCAAATTCACTATTGAATGTTCCTCATTGAAAAAGGAGTAAATACCCTCATTGGTTTATGTACAAGGACATCTGAAAGCACTTCAAAGCATTCGCTTTCTGAAAGGTATTTCTATAAACCAAATTTTGATAACTTTACTTTGCAAAAATCTTAATAAAATTAAAATATATTATTCATATGCTCAAAAGAATGCTTTCTATAGAATACAGTATTATTAGCATTAGATATACAGGGCCCCACACAAATATTCAGTTACATTAAAGGGTATTATTGGAAATTTGCTGAAATTGCATTTCCGTTTGTATTAAAATTTTCATCCCTTTCTAAATGTTTTTAACATTTTTTAACAAGTTTGAAAAGTGTGTATGTATTTTATTATACATTAGTATAGGTCATAAGCGTAATTTGAAAGCAATCTGCTCACCCTTATTAATCGTGAGATCTATCAATAATGGAGGCTTAGTTATAATTGTCATATATGTTTTAAAATTATACAGATTTCTATATCTTTTATTTTTTTATTTATTTATTTTGTGTTTGGTTTAATTTTCATATGAGAAAAAAAAAAAAAAGTTTTTCGATGTTTCTTCATAGGACGTTGCCATATGGTATGGTATATCATACATGTGTCCATGGTCATTTTTAACTCTTTTAGTAGTGTGAACTAAAAAAGGAAAAATCACATCTATCAACAAATGTTGTTTGCTTCTATGAATGATTTTGCAAAATATTACTATTATTATTTTTAAATTCTGTACAGCCTACGCAACAGATTTAAATATCAAAGTTCAATTTTCCAGCAGTTAATTTGGAAAAAATACATTTCGGGTAAAGTTAATATAAATAAATTAATTTGAAAAATAATATATTTTTTTCCTGTCACACATTACATAATTTAATCTTTTAGATTTTCGAGATATTTTCGAGAAAATGTACATTATGCATCAATTGTATTTTTAACATATAAAAATATTATTCGAAATTTATTTTGTGAATATAAATCGCAGAGACAAATTACAGAAAATTTGAAAGAAATATTTCAGATATCTCAGTAGGCCTCTTGTACTGGCTGAAGAAAACATTAGAATAACAATAATAATAATAATAATATTTTCCAAAAGTGTTCATTGGACCAATCCACAACTATTTATTTGTAAATGTTTTCGATAATAAGGGTTTCGGTGTTATAAACAAAGGAATATGATAATTTAAAATTAAAATCATATCACAAATATTTTCAGATGAAAGACAAACGTATTTCTGAAATTTTTGATTAATAAATACAGTTTAACATCATTTGAATATTCATTTTGAGTGAAAATTAATTAAACATCTATACAAATGATTTTGCTTCAGAAATTGAACTTGTGCATATGTGTTTATAATTGATTATCTTCGAAATATTCGTGCGTTATTCTCCGGGTTTTTACTGATTACCAATAATAGCAGTATGTTATTATAATTAACTAACCATCCGCTTGTAGATACCTAATTATATATCTATGCATCTTAGTTTATTATAATAGAGGGCAAGATAAACTGGAAAGATATAATATACATGACGCATTATAATTGTTCTTTATATTAGTTGTTTTAATTTTTAGTAATTAGAAATACAGTCGAACCTCGTTAACGTGAATTACTTTTAACGAGAAATGTTTCCACATATCCCATCAAAACGAAGATTAGTATAGTTATATGAAGATTAGTTACTGATAGCATGGACTACTGATAACATGATTTTTTTTTTTTTTTTTTTTTTTTTTGTCTATCTTGAGATTCACGCTAACGAGGTTCGACTGTATATATATATTCATCAAATAATTTTAATCCTTTAGACTCCACACAATTTGCTAAGAGTGAAAAAGGCACTACAAATGTGTATATAACTATAATAATAAAAATAAAAGTTTGTATGTTTGTCAATCTAAACGCTCAGCCTGCACTGAATGCAGAAGTACAAAAATTTACATGCTATAACATTTCCATTATAGGCTAACTGCACATAATATAAGCACGTTTTGGTTGGTTGGTTGGTTGGGTTAGCCCTAGTGATGCGCAGATGGGCAATTAGCGACGGTCTGGGACACACCCCTAGAGGTGATCCGGAGACATGCCATAACAATTTTGATCCTCCACGGAAGGGATGGCTCTCCCGCTTCGATGACCCCCACTGGTATAATACATGTTTTGGAGATGTAATCAGAAGGCATAAAATTAGCATAACAAATCAGATGTCTACCAATTTTCTAGAAGGTAAAACTATTACATTCGTCATAAAGTCGACAAACAATTATTGAAGCTCACATCCACATTTTCCCATATATATATATGTGTATATTATATACTATATATATATTACTTTGATCGCTAATTTCATCATCATCTTACTCTTTTATAAACATCATAAAGACCAATAACATAACTCGACAAATATTTCCATAATAAAACAGTATCAGATGCACATCTATTACATACGAATTATTGCTAGCGCTTCAATAATTTTCAGCTGACTGTAACTACAAATAAAGATGAATTTATACTGTGGTTGGTTGGTTGGGTTTTACGTCGCACTAGTGCTGCACAGATGGGCAATTGGCGACGGTCTGGGACACACCCCTAGAGGTGGTCCGGAGACATGCCATCACAATTCTGATCCTCCACGGAAGGGATGGCTCTCCTGCTTCGGTGACCCCCAGAGGTATAATATTTGAGGGGAACATGGAGGACATTGCGGCCACGACAGATTTTACGTGCACCAGCCACCGTTAGTATACCCGACGGTCTTTGGCCGACTCGAGTACCGAACCCGCAATCTTCCTATTACGAGGCCGGCGCTCTAATGATTGGGCTACCGTGGCCCGAATTTATACTGTGAGTTAAAAGTAATAGGTAGAGAGACCTTCCGGGACACCTATTTTCCAAATCTAAAACTGACCAGTCTAATCTAGACGCTAATCAATTTTCCTGTACAAAACAACTACTGAACACAAAAGGACATCTAACAAGAGCTTTATGTAACAAATTTAATGGAAATTATTAGAACCGTTTTTGAGATACCGATTTTCAGTCCTATTTCCGATTTTTATCAAAACTCTACAAACACATCTGTACATCGTAAATCAACTAATACATATGAAAGTACAACTGAAAGGGAGTTAATATGGAAGGTCTGATAAAAATCTTTAGACCCGTCTATTAAGATACTTACTTAAGATACCAAAAATTGGCCTATCAAATCAAGTCACCTATCAGTTTTGCTGCAGTGACTAAGACGAAAGAAAATCTAAAACGGAGTTTATAAATCAACTTTGTAAAAAATCATTAGAGATGCTTTTGAGATACAGACTTACGGTCCCAATTCCAGTTTTTCAATTTTCACTGAAAATTGGCAAACTCATTTATACACCGGCCTGTTTTAAATATAATGTTTCTTTGCTCTATCTTTTATCTTGTTGGAGATATAATAGTCAGTATACTCTCCACACATTCGCATTAATGAGCTTTTAAAAAACAGTTCTTTTGGATCAAGAGCCCTTAAAACGTGTTAACTTTAAATTATATTATACAAAATATACTGCACAATTGTAAGAAAAATGATCACGTTCTTAAAATAATAATAATAATAATAATAATAATAAATCTGAAGATTTTTTTTTTTTTTTAATTGTTGTTATTTTGTTTCTGTTTTCCATTTTACTAGAGGTTCGGAAAACTTTGGTATAAACAAAAAAAAAAAAAAAAAAAAAAAAATCTTTTTCATTTGTCGTTGTTTAGCGTTTTAAAAGTATTAGGAAAACAAAAATAAAAAGTCGTAGTGATGTCCTTCTGTAGGTTAGTCAATTAAATTTATTAGTTAATTAGTTTATTTATTTATTAGTCCGTTAGATTGTGTAGACATTGTGTGAGGAATGTATGATCGTATAGAAGTCTGAACAATTTTAACATAATGATTGTACAATAAACAAGAATCATATTGGGTTTCAATATTCCAAATAAATAATAATAATAATAATAATAAAAAAATCTTCTAATATTCCAAATTTAAGATTTTCTTAACATGGCAGAATAAAGCAAGATTTTAATCCATCGCATAACCTAACTTTACGTATAGCTCCAAAAATGTCTGCCTCTGTAAATTTGTAACTGAAGGCTATTTGTATTATTTTAGAGATCTTCCAGTAATCATACTAATTATTCAATTCCACAATAACCTATATTATTTAGTCAGAAGGTCAAATGTATGACAAACTTGATATAATTATTCATATAGTTAATAAATATTTCATGTAAGTTTACGTTTCTACTTCCATATCCCATTTTTAACAGCGATGGTATCAAAAGTGTTTCATCGACTTCAACGAATGTCACTGAAAGCACTTCAATGACATTCTAGACAATTATTGTTAAAAATAATAATTGTCTATTATACTAATACAAATTCAGAAAAAATACTGACTTTCCACACAATTATTATTAAAAAAAAATTGTCTATTTTTCTAATACAAATTCAGATTTTCGTAGAATTAGGCCAGTTAATTTTTATATAAACGGAAGGTGACCTCATTAAGATTCGAACGTGGTATATATTGTGTCTGTTTTAACATCCTGACTCTTTATTAGATTAGTTATTCTGGTTAATATTTGACGAGATAACATTCACCAATAACTTCAACTCCCGGTTGAAGATAAAAATTTGAAAAGCGTATAAAGGCAGGGTACAAATTTTCAGCAAATTTTGCCGTGTTGTTTCTGCCATCTAGCAGTATAATTATTTTCAGATTTTTTAGGTGAAAATAACCTACCAAAGATTATATCAAAGCCTCGACGCTAGATGGCAGAAACAGCGCGCCAAATTTTGCTGGCAAACTGTATCCTGCCTTTAGACACTTTTCAAGTTTTTTCGTTGAACCGCGAGTTGAATTTAATGGAGAATACGGCCATAAGAATTAAAGAATTTGCTTATGACCTCACAGTAAAAAAAAAAAAAAAAGATGAAAATACAGTAAAAAGTGGCGTTGTAAAGGCACTTTATACTTATTTAAAACACGAATACACTTTAATCACTCATAATTTATTTATTTCTCGACGCCACGTTCTGCGGTCGCCGAACACACACTTTGTTTCACAACACAAACTCTCTTCGCTTCACTTCAAAGTTCTTTACGAAGAATACAAATTATAGGTGGCGCGGTGTTAACGCATGCAAGCGTAACATACCGGCCCCCGTTGCAATGTTTATTAAACATTCAATCACTGTTAGAAACTAACATACTTTTTTTTTTTTTCAAAAAAAAAAAAAAAAAATAGTTTATAATGTAATCCACACATGAAGAAATATAATACTCAAAGGCTATTCATAAAAATGTCAATAATGCAACAATTTAATAGACAGAACATGAAAACAAAAAAATTATGTACAAGTAAATATTAATAAACTTAAAGTTTCATTGGTAGTAATGATATTTTGCAAACAGGTCTCTTATATGTACCTGATGCAGTTTTAACCCCAACAACCCTTATTTTTTTATCCTTGCCAGGATAAACCTCACAAATCCTTCCTAAAGCCCACTGGCATTGAGGCAAATTCTCTTCTTTCAAAATAACCAGATCACCGATCTTTACGTTACTTTTATCAAAGAACCATTTTGTTCTTTGTTGGAGATGGCTCAAATAAGAGTTTGACCATCTTTCCCAAATAGTTTGATTTAATCTGGTTATTTTTTTTCAGGATGCCAATCTTGATTCTTTAAGTTTTGATAAATCTGGCTCTATAAGCGCACTTTATTTAAGTGGGTTGGGGAGCAGAGCGAGCAGGGGGGCAGAGCCCCCCAGTAGATATAAAAATTATTTGAAATTTATTAGAAAAAATTTCATAACCAATGAATAAAAAGAAAAAAAAACATTAATTAATTAATACTATCACAGCAAAAATAAATTTTTGTGATTTAATATATATATAGTCCTCGAATGGCACAGCTATTATTGTTATGTAATCTTATTTAAGTGTTATTTAAATGACTGTTAGTATAATTATGTTTTTTAAACGATTGTTAGTTATTTACTCTCTCTTACCCATACATGTTAGAGAAAGTTTTTTTTTGAGGTTAAATTTTCGAAATTTAGGTTTTGACCTATTTGTATATTTTGATATTCTCTGAATCGAAAAATCAGGTTTGCTTTCGTATTTGATGTGTATGTTATTTGATGTTTCTGCTCGTGAGTTCTTTATCAGCATATAACTATAAAACAAATATCAACCGGAAAACGTACTTCGTTATGCTAAACTTATATGATATCTGGATGCTAGTAGGTAAGAAAGGCCGGTTCTAGCCCATCAGGGGGGAGCACCGGTGCACCGGCGGAGCGAACGGAGCCGTGCGGGTGCCGCACCACCCCCTGAGGGCCTAGATGACTTGGGTTTGACCTTGAGACATCCTCTAACTTAATCGTGAAACGTGACGAGGGTGTTAATGAGGAAATTTAATTAAAAAATTAATTAGTGATTTTTGTAAAAGAAGATGATGGTTTTAAAAACGGATGTTTTGTATGGTTATGTGAAGGCTTATGTGAAGGTTTATGAGTAATGAATTATAAAAATTAAAAAAAGAGAAAAAAATTTAAAATTTAAAAAAATTTAAATTTTAAAAATTGAGAAATAAATAGGAAATAAATAAAAAATATGAATTTAACAATGAAGTATGTTGATGTGAATATACTATGAAAGATATGGAGAGATCTGACTGGGGTTCGAACCCGGCACCTTGCAGTAAAAAATATTTCAGCAGTTTTCGCGTATGTGTGAGTGATTTTTCTATTATATACCTGTACAAATCTTTTTAAATCTATGAATGCAATTATTCGAAAAGAATTCAATCGTTTAAATGATATTAATTAGAGAACAATAATTAAAAAAAATTCACACTACTATTTTTCAAGATTAAGTTTTATATTTGAATGATATATAGAATTTTTTTAAATTTATTTATATGGGGTCCCACCTCCGCCCGTCACATTTGTAGAAATATGTGACGCCCCAAATCTTTTTAAGCAAGTTTTGTAGGTAGGTTAATAGAACTATTAGTAACTGAAGGATGATATTTTGCTATTGAGCTAACACCATCATTCAAAATGTAGCTTTTATCGTCGAAGGGACTTAGACTGATTTTATTTTGGTGGATTGTATACAGTTTGTGTCATTCTTGAACGATTTTTATTTGTTTTTCAATACTTGTTTTCTGTTGCTGTAAATACTGGGAATAGTCTTCATGATTAATTTTATGTCGAACAACCTGTGTGAAAACACCTTTAGCTCTCTTTTTTTCATCTTTACATGATTTTATAGAATACATTTTTGCCTTCAGTCCTACAAACTCTAGAGTTATATCACCACTCAACTCATCTTGAAATTTTCCAATGACTTTTTTGTTTTCAGTTGGGTGAAACTTCAATGTTTTAAACACATTAGTTTGAAATATTTCTATAGGACAGCGGTTTAAGTCATATCGGGATTTCGATTAATCATAATTTTTTTATACATGAGAAAAGTATTAACTTTCCTTATACTGAAAAGATGTCTAAAATATATCATTTGATGTTTAGACGAAAACTTTTTACAACAAAGTGTGAAAAACGAGAAAGTTTTTTTTACAGATTATTGGTTTAATATGTAGAGTAAAATAATACAAGTCCAGCAAAGGCGAGAAGTGTGAACAAAATGGTTGTTTTTGTCACATAATGGGTTCGTGACATAGTGTATTAGGGGGAACTCGTAGCCAATGATTAAAATCTTCCATCACACACGTTATGACGTCAGCAACAGGTTTTAGTGTCTCCTCAAGCTTGTTCAACCATGTCTAAACTTGAAACTATATATATATTTTTGTTATTACTTCACATATGGTGTTTCATACCTTTTAAGTTTTATCTACAAATTTTCTAACTTAATGCTTTGTGTTAGCAATTCTACTAAAAACAATTATTTTTTTCTAAGTGATGGGACATAAAGAAAACATTTGACAAAAATATTTAAAAAAATGTTTGTAAAATTTCACAAACTTCTAAAATTAAGCTTTCACAATTCTTACAAAATATTTTCTGTATTCTAAAAATAAAAAAAGTTAAAATAGAATCGTGAATGTATCTATATACAAAAGTTTAAGTTTTTACTCTAAAATTATTTTTACACTCTTCAGAATATTGATTGTGATTTTAGTTATAGTAGAAATCACTTTGAATATGCATTACCAAAGTAAGATTTAAATATGATACTTAGGAAAATACTAACTTCATAAGTATATCTAAAAATTTTTATAAGTTAGTTTTTCAGAAAAAATGTTAATAAGATAAATTCATTTAAGATTTTCACAAGTACTTAATGAATGAGAAACAAAACAATTTGACTACTTTTTTCTTCTTCGATGAAAGTTTGATATTTTATGAAACTACTATTGTGCATAAATTTTACTTAGTGTTTAAAAATAAAACTCAAACAATACTTCTACAGTAATTAAAAAAGTATATCTCTAATACCCAAGTAAACTTTTTTCATGCTTTATTTCAAAAAGATGACACTGAAGTTTGTATTCTAATAGAAAATATTATATAAAAGGTGATTTTGTAACAAAAATTAAAACAAACCATTTTCATTGAAATCTTTTTTATTTGAAATCATATACAATAATACAAAACAGCAAATTCATACGAATCTATATTGTTGGGATATCGTTCATACATTCGACATTAAAGTTATTCCAATTCATATTTTCACTGTTAACAGAAAAATCGTGAACATCATTCAAGCATTTGAGATTAAAGTTATATAAAAAATTTAACAAGTTCAGACTTTCGTTGTCATAGTTTACTAGAGTCAAATCAGTTTGTATCAGGTTAAAATTATTTAAGCCCTTATTTTTCAACTTTGGTGGATAAACCATCAATATTATTTTCACTTGTATATTCCACATTCGAATTGTTCAAAAAAATTTTTAAGTCTAAGTCTATATTTTCATTCTGAAAGTTGTTGGAAGGTAAGTCAAAAACACCATTCATACATTCAGTGTGTAAATTATCCAAAAAATTTAACAAGTTCATATTCTCACTGTCATTATTAGCTGTTGGTAATTCATTGTTAGTACTTCGTTCATTGCAATTTCTACGTATGTTAAAGTCTTTAAGATAATTCTTTCTCGTATGTTGCAATAATTCATACTTACACTGAAAAGTTTCACTGCATTCATCACATCTAGTTTGTATTGAAGATTTTTTATGCATATTTCTTTTATGTTTTAAAAAATGTCGTTTGTTTGTATCAGTAAAAGTATCAGTACATTCGTCACAACAGTATGTATGTAAAGTCTTTTTATGATTTTTTCGCTTATGGTTTAAAAAAGTATGTTTAATTGGAAAGGTTATAGAACATTCCTCGCATATATACTCAGGTTTACGATAATGTACACTCTTGTGCTTTTCCGATTCATACTTGTGTTTAAAAGCATCTTTACAAATAATACATAGATGTTCAGGTAAGACTTTTTGATGAAATAATCTCTTATGTTTCGATAAATCACACTTGCGATTGAAATTTTCAATACAATATTCACATTTGTATCTTATGGAAATTTTTCTATGGGTTTCTATATGTCTTTTTAAACGATGTAAAGTAACAAATCCTTTCTCACACACGTAACAAATATTAGGTTTATTATCATTGTAAACCTTCACATGTCTAGTAAGATAGGATTTTTTTAAAAATGACTTATTACAAGTTGGACAAATAAAAAGTTTAGATAACTTCTCATCTTCAAAACTTGGTGAAGGGGGTTTTGAACAGAAACGTGAGTCTCCTCAGACGGTAAAGTATTATCCATTTTGTACTTAAAGTATAAAAAATCACTCTAAAAGTAAGACTTTAAAAATGTTTAAAAACTACTAAGTATGTGAACTTAGAGAACTCTACAGCGAGAAAAGATTGTAACTAATACAAATTTTTTCTTCATCCATCAGTTTTACTTAAGAATTTACGCCAAATTCTTTTATTTCATGCCAAAGTTTTATAACTATCGACAATATTAGTTGAAATTTAGCCAAATTTTGTCTTTTATGATAGTATAATAATTAAATCTTACTGGAGATTCTAGTTTTTTGACGAAGAAAAGGGGGTGTATTTAGCCATATGGAGTTCTAATTCGATAATTTCTTCTAAGGTCCAGTCTGATCCTTGTTCATTAAATTCTTCAAAACTCTTTATCATCTTGGTAAAAGCTTTTTCAAGATCATTATCAATACTTATTGATGAAAAGGATGTTAAAGTATTTGATCGAAAAAAGGGAGAAAAAAATTCCTGACCCCCTTCTTGCACAGTACGGGTAAGTTTAACTTTAACAATTGTATGCCATTTCAATGCTCTTTTCTCATTTAATTGAAAGTTCAGTTCGTTTAAAATATCGGTTTTTAAATTATTAAAAAATGATAATAAATCTATATCATTGTTTTTATTGTCAAAGGTAGTGGTTATAAACACATTGATGGCATTTTGTCTTTTAAAATGTTTAGTTTTTTCTCTAAGTGAATCTTGATCAGAAGAATTTGTTATTTGCACTTGTACTAAAGGAGACCGATGTTTGTCTAAAGTATGATGTCGCAAATCTTTTTTATATTTAAATACTTCACTGCATTTTTCACAAAAATGTTGCGGTGAAGACTTTCGATGATTTTTTCTTATGGAATCTGACAACTCATGTTGTGGTGGAGGCTTTTGGTGATTTTTTCTCATGTGTTTCAATAACTCATATTTCCATCTGAAGATTTCACTACATAGTTCACAGGTATGCTTAGTTGTAGTCTTTTTATGATTTTTTCTAATATGATTCAGTAATTCATACTTGTGATTAAAGCTTTCACTACATTGTTCGCATCCATATTCTGTAGGAATCTTTTCATGAATTATTAAATGTTTCTTCAAATCGTCGGGTCTACTAAATGATTTTTGACATACATTGCAAATAAAAGGTTTCACACCCGAATGAATCATTGCATGCCGAGTTAAATTAGACTTTTTAGAAAAAGTTTTATTACAAATTGAACAAATCGAAAGTTTAGATAACTTCTTGTCATCGATTTGTGATATAGCGGTTTGTTGATTTGAAATAGGTGTCTCCGCAGATAGATCCATCTCTTGACCCAATTTAAACTATCAATAAACTTCACTGAATTCAGGTTAGAAAACAGACGTCTTCACTCCGTAAAAATAAGTTAGTAAGTGATGATATTTATGCTCGCTCCTCATTTATACCGTATGTTTCTCGCCAAATCTGAATTAATCACCAAATATATTTTAAACTCTACCAAATACATTCTAAATCTTGTAATATATATTCGAAAATATTACTAAATTGTTTTAAATCAAGCCAAATTTATGTTAAATGTTTTCATATTTGCATATTTATCACTAAATTGTACAGGTTTACTCTAAAATAATGTGAAGAATCAGGGAAGTGTATAAAAAATTATTAAACTATAAAAGTTAATAAAGGTGAGGAAAATATATGTAAGTTGATGAATAGTAGCCTATAAGGGGTGTGATTTAATGGTATTTTTGTTAAAAATGATAGTTAAATTTATGTCAAGTAAAATAATTTGTGCGAAAACTTTTCAGTTTATAATTATATGTTTGTAATCTACAATACTTGGCCAAAATATTTTTTAACTATGTTTAAATACATTTGTAAAGTCTAAGTATATATCTGTGAACATGAACGTATTTTTAAAATCATATATTAATATTTTTTCAACTCTGAATTTTTTCAAAGTTATTTTCATTATTTACAAACTTACTATCTGTAAAGAAAAACTGTGTGAAAGATAGTTTAAAAGGTGGAGTATTTCGCTATGTTAAAGTGAGAGAAAGTAGTGAAAAGTGGTAAAAACTCTTTATTTTGAGATAGATTGTTGAATATTTCTTAGGAAATATAGCTTAAAACAACTAATGTTGGAATGAATTACAAAAAATTTTCGGGAAGTGTCAGGCAGATCACGTTTAAAACGAATAAATGTAAATTTCTAATAATCTCTATGTTTGAAAACTTGTATACTTTTAAAGAGTGTGAGAGAATTTATTGTATGTGAAAGAAAAATTTTTAAGTACGGTCAAATAATATTAAAGGAAAGTTTGTATTACTCAGTTAAATGAATTCGATGAACTGATATTTTTTGAGTGTTGGAGGATTTGTAGTATAATATAAGACTTGAAATAAAAAAGATTTAAAACTTCTACAAGAAAACTGATGTGTTTTGCCAAAAACGTAACATTGTTTAAATAGCAGATACAAAAGCCTTCCCCTCCGCTTGTCCGTTCCTGTATCGCTCAATGTCACCTAGAGAAGCCTTAAGGGGAAAAATTCTTCAGCTATTGTAAAACCATCTTTTGAAAACAAGTTAGTACAGAACTAGTAAATGTCTTGGTGGGAATCCTTTTTAATTATGTTTTAAATTGGTGCAGTCAGTTAAAAACTTTATTGTTTTATTTACTTTAGATCAACACGATACAAGTTGAAAAAAGTTAGGCGTGAAAAATCTTTAAGAATTTATTTAAACTGTTAAATACAATTAACTAATTGTAAAAAAACTATTTTTGCTGAAAATTGTTTAAAATCAATAATTAGAATTATCTAATATCTCCCATTTAAAATATTATCTATTGTGAGGTAGATTAAAATATATACAATTGGGTTGAAATGAAGAAACTTTACGGGAAAACTATTTTTAAAACGAATATTCATCAATCAAGTAATTATACAGCATTCTTTGGTTTAAAAAGATCTGCGTATGCTTATTTCTAAAGAACAGTGGTTAAAGTACTTGCAAACTACTGTTTCTTTACTTCAAGCAGGTGCTGGGTTCGAATACCACTCACCCTCTATGTTTCTACGCTTTCTTTCTTTCATTCTATTTAATTTTCATGTACATTGTCATTTTTTTCATAAAACATATGGTGAATTTTTACAAGGAAATCCTTAATTAATATTTTTTTAATTATTGTTCTCTAATTAATATCATTTAAACGATTGAATTTTTTTCGAATAATTGCATTCATAGATTTAAAAAGATTTGTACAGGTATATAATAAAAAAATCACTCACACATACGCGAAAACTGCTGAAATATTTTTTACTGCAAGGTGCCGGGTTCGAACCCCAGTCAGATCTCTCCATTTCTTTCATAGTATATTCACATCTACATACTTCATTGTTAAATTCATATTTTTTATTTATTTCCTATTTATTTCTCAATTTTTAAATTTTTAAATTTTTTTAAATTTTAAATTTTTTTCTCTTTTTTTTAATTTTTATAATTCATTACTCATAAACAATAGCCTTCACATAACCATACAAAACATCCCTTTTTAAAACCATCATCTCCTTTTACAAAAATCACTAATTAATTTTTTAATTAAATTTCCTCATTAACACCCTCGTCACGTTTCACGATTAAGTTAGAGGATGTCTCAAGGTCAACCCCAAGTCATCTAGGCCCTCAAGGGGTGGTGCGGCACCCGCACGGCTCCGTTCGCTCCGCCGGTGCACCGGTGCACCCCCCTGATGGGCTAGAACCGGCCTTTCTTACCTACTGATGCTATATGCACATTTTAATGATGTCAGTCAAATAATCCGTATTCAGAAGCATACAAAATTGTTTAAATGCATTTTGTCTATGGGCGAAATTTTTCATAGATGAAGTTTAACGTATTTAGACAATACAGAACGAAATGGAATTGATCTACCTGCTTCATATGCATATAGTTTGTTTTATGTAAAAAATATTTATTAAATATTTATCCTTTGATTTCAGAGCCACACCGAAGAATTTCGACATATTATTGCTATGATTGGAAATAGCTCACAATTGAAGTTTGCCATGCATTTTAATTTTTTGTGTATGTATGTCCTGTACTAAATTTAATCACCTTGTTAGGTACGTTTGAATTTAATTTATGAATAATACACAAGACTACACACACACAAAAAAAAAAAAAAAAAAAAAAAAAACTCATGCATTAAACAGGATGCTTTGAGCGGAAATTATCTGAATAACTTAAATAAATTTTAGGTATCTTAAATTCCATAAATGTTCAATGAGCGTCTAATAAATAAACAAATAAACAAATATTTAGAGAATGTAACAAAACAAACGGTAACAACTATAAGGGGTGGTGGAACTTGCCCAAACAAAAAACTTTCATAAATTGGAGTGGGGTGTGGCAAGCAAAGGCGAACCGTGCTAGAGCGCTTTCTCTGTAGAGGATGAAACATTGCTTTATAATACGATTTTTATAATTTTATTTTAAATAAATAAATAAATAAATATATATATATATATATATATATATATATATATACTTAATACAAGAGGGAAAAATGAAAAAAAAAAAAACATTTTTTTAATTCATCCGAAGATACAAAAAGCATAATAAAAAAATATATGAAATAAAACAAATTACTTATATTTTACATTAAATGTGAAGTTGCGTTCTTTAGCAACGGTTATTGCATTCAATTCTTACAATTTATTTTCAGGTTTTGTATCAATTTTAATTTATAATTTTTTAACTTGTTACGAATGAGAAAAACATCATGTTCGTGTTCAAACGCAACAAATGATGGCGAAGCGAAATAGTTGATTGAAACCAATAGTCCTATCATATTAAATAAATGTTATACACTTTTTTATTTTTTGCTCAAAAAGAAATATATTTATTAAAGTATTTCCTTCAATGGCGGAAAAAAATTAACGCGTACATTTTATTTTATTTTATTTTATTTTATTTTATTTTATATTATTATTATTAATATTTTTGCGTCAACATTTTTCCCCTTTTTAATAATTTTATAACTATAATGAAGTTTTTAATTAATATATACTGATCCAATTATCCGAATGAACTAAAAATATTATTATCTAGATTTTCTTCTGATTAATAAGTGTATCAAATTTCGTTGAGACCGATTGGATGGTATAATTTCCGTAACGAAATAAGACCTGACAAAAAAATTATTAAATAAAAAATAAATAAATAAATAAAAAATGGAATACTTATCCACGCATCATGACAATATTAATACATATATTCTTTTTTCTTCTAATCTTTACAAAGAACAATGTCATCAACAGATGATGACGCGAAATGTCTGACTGAAAGCTGTAGTCTTATCGTATTAATAACAAAAACGCAAAATCATGCGGGACGCATTGATTGTTAATACTTTCTAAACGTACGCAATTGTTGTGTTGTATAACTTTCAATACTTTTGCCTACGTAATCCCACAACGAACTGAGAGTAGTACTGAAAGGCATACAGATAGACTAACTGAAATTATAATTATTCAACATTGTTAGATAGTGTTAAAAATGCTTAACACTAAAAGAAACGTAGCTCTTATATTCTAATTGCAGTACATAATGTACCTGAATATTTTATTGTAGTCCTGTAAATCTGAAGGATAAAAAAAAAAAAATTCTATGCAAAATATTATTTTAGAATATTAAAAATCAATGTAAATTTCTTTATGATTTTTACAATAGAACTTTCTTTAAATGAAATTTATAAAAATGTCTGTTCTAAAATGCAATGCATTGGCTTTTTTTAGGGTGTCTCTGTACACAAACCAGTTGCACAGGACCTATAATGCCATTTAAAATAGGGAAAATTTCACAGTGAATTTGAATAACATATATAATTTTGTAAAAATTCTGAAAATATTTACGAACGCTGGGGCGGGCAGATGGAAAGAAAGACATATGGATAGTCGGACACATATATACTTAAATTGAAATCATATTCCGACTTAAAAAAATGTTAAAAAGTGTTATATCGCTTGACGTAAATGAAAATACAATTTCAGCAAATTTGCAATAAAAGCCTTCCATGTAACTGAATATTTTTGTGTGGCTGTGGAAATCTAATGCTAATCATACTACATTTCGTAGAAAGCATTGTTTTGTGCATACAAATGGCATATTTTATTTATTTATTTATTTATTTTTAAGATCTGCTCGAAGTAAAGTTATTAAAATTTGGTATATAAAATCACCTCTCAGAGAACGAATGGTTTGGAATACTTTTAGGTGTCCCTGTATACAAACCAGTGGTGGTATACTCCATTTTATATAGCAAAGGTCCGATAGTGAACTTGAATAGCATATTTCAGTTTCGTTGAAATTTGTGTAAAATAAAGGAATTAAAATATAGTTCATAAAAATACCTCTCATAGAACACAATGCTTTGGTATACTTTTGGGTATCCATTTTCAATAGGGAAATATCACTCCATTTGAAATAGGGAACAACCGATAGTGAAGTTCAATATAATATATTAGTTTCAAGAAATTCCATGAATATTTACGTTAGTTAGAGTGCGGATACGCAGACGGAAAGACAGACAGACAAACCGATGTCGTTAACATTTTTAAACCTTATTGGAAAATGTTAAAAACATTTAGAAAATGAAAATATAAACGAAAATGCAATTCCAACAAATTTCTAATAATAACCATTAAACTAACTGAACATTTTTGTGTGGCCCTGTAAATCTAATGCTAATCGTGATGTATTCTATGGAAAGAATTATTTACTGCATATGAATAATATGTTTTAATTTTATAAAGATTTGTGCAAAGTAAAGTTATTTCAGTTTTGTTTATAGGAATACCTCTTATAGAACGCATTGCTTAGGAATACTTTTTGGTGTCCCTGTATACAAACCAGTAATAGTATTTACTCCATTTTCACCGGGGAACATCCGATAGTGGAGTAGAATAACATATTTATTTACTTTTTTTTTTCTTTAAATTGGTGTAAAGTAACGGTATTAAAATAAGATTTATAGAAATACCTCTCGTAGGACACAATGGTTTGGAAAACTTTCGGATGTCCCTGTACACAAGATAGTAAAGGTGTATTCCATTTTCGATAGGGTACATCCGATAGTGAACTTGAATAATATATATCAGTTTCAAGAAATTCCATAAATTTTTACGGTAGTTAATGCTCGGACAGACAGACAAACCAAAGTCATAAACACTTTTCAACCTTGCTGGAAAGTGTTAAAAAGGGATAGAACAGTTAACCATGCATTATGACATTATTAAAACATGTTCTTATTTTATCCTAATCTTTATAACAAAAATGTTATCAAAAGATGACGACACAAAATGTCTCACTGAAAACTGTAGTCCTATCGTACTGATAAAAAGGAAATAAAACCACGCATCATGACAATATTAAAGCACATTCTTATTTTTTCTAAATCTTCATAATAAAAAATATATTTCTTAATATACTTAATGTTGCAATAAAATAAAAAAATAACCACAGAAATCGTCTTTAAAAGTAATAAGTACAAACCTTTGATAAGCACTTTAAAATGCAAGAAATCGCAACAATTATTCCGGGTCAAAAGAAAACACGAGTCTATGTTTTCTTTCGACCTAAAAGAACTGTTGCGATTCCTTGCATTTTTATGATAGTTATTCAAAATTTTGTACTTATTATTTTTAATATTGCTTTATTACTGAACACTTGTGTTTAGTCAGTAATTATAAAATCTCTCCAATCGTAAAGATTAGAGTTTTATTTATTTATTTATTCTTATTTTTAAAGATCTCATGAAGAATTTCTTTGTTGTTTAATAACAGATGAATTTTGAAGTGCTGGATTTTTCTTATTATATACTTAAACTATTAGATTGTCACAAAACAGTGAAATTGATTTCAATAACATGGTTGTTTATCATCTGTTACATTCTTTGTAAAGAATGGGACAAAAAATGTAATAAAAAGAAATGCTAGATTTGCGTGATGGTAATTAAATGCCGTCATAGGAATGTGTTTTAAATAATAATATTACTGGTAGCTGTGAAAACATACTCATAAATCCACTATAACGCATGCATAAGTTTAATATCAGAATAATGCGTGCGTGGGTGAAATATGTGCATTATGGATGCACAACTTTAATAACTTTCTGAAAGTGTTTAACAGAAGGTTAAATTATAATACATTTATGTTACACAGAATTGGTGAGAAATACAACAAAAAATTAGTGAAAAATCTGTTGCGCCAACAGTCTGCGCATTTCATTCTACAATAAATATGATTTACACTTTAAAAATATTTTTCAAATATTTCAACGAAAATGTCAAAGCAGTACTTTTTTTGTACTGTTTTACTTATTTACAAAAATAGACTGCCATTTAAATCCAATTTCTGGATATGAAATAATCTGTTTGAACAATTTCTATGCACAAAACTTTTAATTTTTAATTTAATTTAATTAATTTTTTTTTTCCTTAATAGGCAAAGATATTTATATTCTGGAATTCTTTTCATCCAGAAATGAGGGACACAATAGTAAAAACTAATTTTTCTACGGAATACTAAACCTATCAGAAAGACATCTAGTTATCAAAATTATCTGTCTTTGTTTTTATCAAAATTGTTAAAGCCATTAACAGCCAGTAATAGTTTTTGCTTCGGCGAGGAGCGAGTAATGAGAAAAAACAATTTTTTCCTACTTTAATCAATGGTAATAAACTATGTAATAGATATGTATGCATAAATACATCATGATTCTTAATTTAAACTAAAATATGTTTGATAAATATGAAACATTTTAATGACCCTTTATTAGAAAAATAAAAATGAAAGAAAAAAAATGTCTAAAGATCACAAAATTGAAAATTAAAAACTCAGTTAGTTTCAGTTCTAGAATAATGCTTCTGTTTATTATCTTTATTATTATTAGTTTACATTACAGTATTAAGATTTTTTAAAATAAAACTGTAATGGTCTAGGGATTGTATAAAAGCTTAGATTGTGTAATTTTTGCTAAATTAGAATTGTGAGTGTTTTCACACATGACATACCCAAGTCGAAATTCATGCTGGTATTTGTTTGCTAGGCAAGCACTACATGCTTCATCCCAGCTAGTAAAATAGCATAAAACTACCATAAATATTTGCTAGTTCCACCAGAACTACCAGCAAGTCATGTGGTGTTTTGGCACACTTTTTATGCTTGTCCAGCATATATATTCCAGCTTGTGTAGCTTGAATATTTTGCTGGTCTAGCAGCCATCACGACCACTACTTGCTTGCACTTTTTGCTATTCTAGCAGAAATTCACAACCAACAGATGCTTTTTTTCTTTGCTAGACTAGCATTAAATGCTGTATCCCAGCAAGTAAAATAGCATAAAACTAGCATTAATATTTGCTGGTTACACCAGAATTACCAGCTTGTCATGGTGTGTTTTGGCACACTTTTATTGCTTGTCCAGCATACAAAATCCAGCTTTTCATGCTGGTATTAGTTTGGTGGACCAGCATTAGATGCTGTATCCCAGCAAGTAAAATAGCATAAAACTAGCATTAATATTTGCTGGTTCTACCAGTATTACCAGCTTGCCATGGTGTGTTTTGGCCCACTTTTATTGCTTGCCCAGCATAATCCAGCTTTTCATGCTAGTATTTGTTTGGTGGACTAGCATTAGACGCTGTATCCCAGCAAGTAAAATAGCATAAAACTAGCATTAATATTTGCTGGTTCTACCAGAATTACCAGCTTGTCATGGTGTGTTTTGGCCCACTTTTATTGCTTGTCCAGCATACATAATCCAGCTTTTCATGCTGGTATTTGTTTGGTGGACTAGCATTAGACGCTGTATCCCAGCAAGTAAAATAGCATAAAACTAGCATTAATATTTGCTGGTTCTACCAGAATTACCAGCTTGTCATGGTGTGTTTTGGCCCACTTTTATTGCTTGTCCAGCATACATAATCCAGCTTTTCATGCTGGTATTTGTTTGCTGGACTAGCATTAAATGCTGTATCCCAGCAAGTAAAATAGCATAAAACTAGCATTAATATTTGCTGGTTCTACCAGAATTACCAGCTTGTCATGGTGTGTTCTGGCCCACTTTTATTGCTTCTCCAGCATACATAATCCAGCTTTTCATTCTGGTATTTGTTTGCTGGACTAGCATTAAATGCTGTATCCCAGCAAGTAAAATAGCATAAAAACTAGCATTAATATTTGCTGGTTCCACCAGAATTACCAGCATATCATGGTGTGTATTGGCTTACTTTTATTGCTTGTCCAGCATACATAATCCAATTTGTGTTGCTTGAATAAGTTGCTGGCCTAGCAGCAATCTAGACCACCACTTGCATGCACTTTCGGCTATTCTAGCAGTAATTCACATCCAATAGATGCTTTTTTATTGCTATTCTAGCATTACTTTTCTACCATCAGTTGCTTTTAATTTTTGCTATTATAGCAGGACTTTCCTACCATCTGTTACTTTTTGTTATTATAACATTATTTTTCAACCAGCAGTTGCTTTTAATTTTATTTATACTAGCCAAATTTAGGGTATTTACCTAAGGCCTGTGTGAATACCATAAAACTGGGTATTTTTGAAAGTTAAATCAGTAATCAATTTTTATCTAAATATATATATATTCAAAAAATAAAAAGGGATGCAAGGAATGGTACTTATAATGGAATGCAAATAATTAACTCTGTTTATTTCATATAGATGGCACCTGCAAAGCTTCTAATAGTGATTTCTTAGAATGTTGTGCTACAAATGAATTCTTATTTTGATTAGTGAACAGTTAACCATTCAATTTTTATGCTAATATTACTATAAGTAAATTTTATGCTACAAGGATGTTAAAATGGAAGATTAGTTACCTTACCCACTCATTAACACGGTATTCTGAAATTGGTGGGAAATGGTGAGAAGCATTTTTAAAGCTGTTCTTAAATGGATAACATTGTGGTAAATAATGCACAATTTTCAACAGATTCACAGAACTAATTTTTGATGAAAATGTATGACTTTTTCTGACATTACCATTGACAGGGTTACCACTCAAATAGGAGAATGAAATTCCCTGACTTTTCCAGGTTTTCCAGATGTGTTCTAAGAAAATTCCAGTCTAGCCACATATTGTGCATTGGTTGCATTGAGGGCAAAATAATTATGGTAAAACTTGAAAACACAAAAGTTACATATTACTTTGACCTAAGGACAGATTGCCCTCCATGCGGGGGTCTTTCTAAGACGTCTTATTTTTAAAAAATGGCAAAAGCTAAGAAAAAAACAAGAAAAATGACTCTACATTGGAGGAAAATTTAATTTTTTTTGGCAATCATTGTATGAAATTCCCTGACTTTTCCAGATTCTGGCTAAAATATTAAAATTCCTTGACTTTTCCCTGACTTTCATGGTCAATTTTCAAATTCCCTGACTGTTCCAGGATTTCCAGGTAGCGTGGCAATTCTGCATTGAAATGCCTAAAACGGGAAATAAGTTTAAATTTTTTCTCTAAATACAATACTTCTCAAAACTCTAATTTGTAAACTTTCACATCACAAAAAAGGGATGAAAATCATCAACTAAATTGCGAACTTTGACGTACTTAAAGAAAAAAAAGAAAAAGAAAGAAAATATATATATAGACAGAGAGAGCCAGAAATCTGCCGATCTAAAATCCGTCAAAGTCTGAAATTTGCATAGCTTTTCAGATACAAACAATGAAATTTAAGTTACAAAACTGCAAAGCAGAATTTTTGTAAAGGATCCTGAATGCAGACTTTGTGCTTGCATTTTATGATTACAATAATAAAAATATGAAAAACTGCAAGAACCAAGTTTCATATAAAGAAATTATCAACAATATATTAAATTAATCCAAAGAAAATTATGATTATTATGATGA
This sequence comes from Salticus scenicus, assembly GCA_963930645.1. Lineage (NCBI taxonomy): Eukaryota > Metazoa > Arthropoda > Arachnida > Araneae > Salticidae > Salticus > Salticus scenicus. Next base: position 2,729,367 of record CAWVNO010000061.1, read on the forward strand.
TCATTATCAATGAGGAAAACAATAAATTAATTTTTTAAAATGCTATTTGATAAATACATAGTTTACGGAAGAATTCAGTTAAATACTTTGAAAAATAAATTTGAGTTACAAAATAAGAATTGATAACTATTTACAATAGACAAAAAAAAAAAAAAAAAAAAAAAATCTCGATGTATGTGTGCATGTTAAAGTGTAGTTTAAAACAAACTGCATGTGAACAGATTTTGTCTAAATTTGACGAATATTTTTTCATTTTTCATTTATTGTTTTCTTTATATATATATTTAATGTTCAGTGTTATTCTTATATACCTAATAATTTAATATACAAGTGAAATTGTGTTATTATTCACTTGTATATGTTTAATTTGATTAATATTCTGGTTTTATTATTCAAACTGAAAATGATTTTTTATGGGCTCCAAAATCCGCCAAATGCACAACATCTGGTCCTGAGCTGTGCAGATATTTGACTCTCCACTGCATATATATTTCTTTATTACTACAAAAATAATATCTCAATTATTAAGAGTTTACAAATTAAAATGGTACGGAGCTATACTAGAAGATAATTAAAATAAAAAATTTCTAAAAACATCAAACATTATTCTATTTTCTACTGTTTAAAAATGATATCTACATTTTTTTCTTTTTTCAATCATTGAAAACAGCCTTTATATCATCTCAAAAAATTGTGAGTTTTTATTTGAGAGCAGCCTTAAGGATTCTTTGAATTACTTTTCAAAAAACTTTAAAAATTAAGTGTTGTACAATGGTACAGTAAAAAATATTTTAAATTTAGTTAGTTTTGAACATTTGGTTTTTTTTTTTTTTATATATAATTTATATTCCTTTTAAAAATAATTATAACTATTTTAAGTTTTAACCAAAATGTTTCTTTCCTGAATGTTATTTTAGAAATGAGTTGCAAGTATTGCCATAAGTTTTAAGATATTTAAATTAGTATCAATCCGCCCCAGTATTGCATCTTAATTTTTGTGATTATTACCAGCTCTTTCTCATTTAAAAAAAGAAAGTTCTTATTAATTTAAATAAAATGACTTTATAAAGATCTTCAAATATATTATTCAAAAAGTACTGTTATTTAAATCAAGTAATTTGCGAAAAATGTATGATATAATACTGCATTATTATTTTCAGATTAATATACATTTTTTTTAGCCTTTATAAAATAAAAAATAAAAATTCTGTAAAAACTTTCAATTTTTTTCTTAAATTTACCTTAAAACTCTATATATATATATATACATAATATCATACTATATACTAATCATAGATACTTTATATATGAATAGAACTCACTGAAAAATAAATACCAAGGTAAGTACCCAAAATGGGTAAGGACAGAAAAGGACAAAGCAAATTATTTAAAAAAGATTTATTATGATTTCTTTTTTTTTCCATTTATTAAGGAAAAGTCAAAAAACACACTTTAAACATATTTATTACGAGGTACACATATCGATTGTAATTTTTTATTTCAGCCTCACTTCCACACATGTCTTTCCCTCTTTTCAGTAGATATTCTCTCATTTGACCTGGAATGAAAATGAAACAAGAAATATATATATGTATGAATCTAGTATTTAAAAAATTGTCAAAAAAAAAAAATCTAATAATTTGATTACCCACTGTATATAAAAAGGAAAACTGAATGAAAAAGTATATTTGAAATTTACAGTTAGTAAATTAAGTGCTATATATCCAAAGCTTTAGTCATTAAACAACGTTCTTTAAACAGTGTTGACACAGTTTAAAACAAACAGTCCCCCCCCCCCTCCCAAAATACATAAATAATTTTTAAAAAAAGTCCACTTAAAACAAAATTGGTTGTAACAAAGTATAGATTAGTACAAACTTTTATTGCTCCCTTTGAATCTACTATGCTTTAACCCTTTGAGTCGCAGTGTTCCCGCTGATGGAACACCTAATTTTAATTCTCAAGAGCAAAAACTCATCCCAGAAATTTTTTAGCAAAAATTTACATTTATAACAAAGCAGAAAATGCCCTTTTTTCAACATGAACATTTAAAATTTCTTGTATTATAATTATGTTTGTAAATTCCGGTGGCAGTGTAATTTAAATGATCAGAATTACCTTGCCCCGCAAAGGGTTAAAATACTCCGGAATATATTGAAATGTTGGGATCTATGCAACTTTTACAAGTTGATGTTGCCGGTAATGTTTACTTATAAAGTGATTTATTTATTAAATTAAATATTATTTGAATTTAATAAGGTTTACTTACAGATGTTTCAAACAGAACATTCCTCGAAAAGGAACAATGCTAATTTTTTATTTTTTAAATATTTATGATCAGCTATGTGGCTAAAAGCCATTTTTAAAATTAGTTTAGTAATTTTTAAAATAAATTAAGTAGTGAACCTTAAAGGGTTAATAAAGTCTGAGACTGGTTACAGTAAACAACTGAAAACATTAGTATCGGATATTGCGAAGTTTTTCCATTTGAATAAGTTTAAACAAACTTTTAAAGTTAAAACTAAAGCTTCACTTTTCCTATGTATTTTCTTTGAATAAATGCACAATTGGATATGTATTTCTGTCTGTTCCTCTCTCATCATTCAGAAATACTTGTTTCTACTACTTTAGAGCATGTGCATTTTGCTAGCTTGTACAATGATTAGTTTGATAACTGTGCTGCCCATAAACACAAGCATTCAGCTTAAAAACATTACATAATGTCATTTTCATCAAATGCTACATGAAAAATTCAACCTTTAGATATGGGCGTAATAAACTGTATCAAAGGGAAATACAGGATGAATATAATCTAGCAACTTTTCTTAAACCTTGAAATGAATCAGAGTTTTGTTCCTGATGTTAAAACCATCTGTGGATTTTTAGAAGATAGGTGGTGAACTTCTGTTGAACCAAAATTATAATATAAAAAATTATAAAATATTAAATTATGCATCTTTGAAAAGTTGACGTCATTATCAATTTGAAAATTTTATGCACATTGATAAAGTGCTAATATACTTTATGATAATATTACATGTTGTTCTAAAACATTTTTTTTTTAACTACTATTTTTATTGTCAAGTTGTTATTTAAAAAAAAAAAAAAAACTGTCCATGATGTCACATTCGACTGCATAGTGTTTCTTTACTACAATAAACTCTATGAATTATAAATTTATTTTATCAGTTTTACTTATAGATCCTACATTTTTTTTAATTTTGGCGTTGAAATATACCGAATGTTTTTTCGCCAAGAAGTTTAATTTAGCAACAGCCATTTTAATCTAAGTAAAGCATCAAAAATATAAATAAATTATAAAATATTACAAAAAGACAAAAATTATAAACTGAAATAGTAGCCACACAAATGATCTATTTTTATCTCAGTAGATAATTTTATAGAAAAAAAAATGCAGTTTTAAAAATGGAAAATTTATTTCAGCAAGTCTAAAAACTATTAAAAATATAAACAGAATATGAAGAATTCTTATAAATTAACGAAAAGGTGTCCGATAAAAGTATCAGCAAAATAGGGCTCCTCCTTTTATACAAGAAATTATTTTAAAAATATATATACATATATCCATTGCTAATATGGCGCCAAAAATTCAAAAGCCGCCAAGGGAGAAATTTAATAAAGTTGTGTAGCACGATAATGTTTATTTATTTATTTATTTTTCATATACCAATCACTACGCTAATTTATCATACAAATAAACGAACTGATATGTGTGATTCCACTTGTATGCCGTCGGGCAGAAATATTTGATAAATTCAAATTAATATTTAAATAAATAAATAAAAATAGATTTAATGGGAAATATATATAACCATAAAAACATTAGTTGTCTAAAATGAGGCAGAAATAGTGCTCATAGCATATTGTTATAAGGGATTAATTCTTTGCTCTGCATCAGTTGTACTGTTGCAATGAAAGTAGTTTTACAGGCAAAGTGAAAATAAAAGGGCAGTTCATTCACTTTCAGTGGGGTCAGCCTTGGTGACAAACTTGATGAGTGGACGACCAAATTTGGTGAAAAATGGTAGTTTAGAATTCCCGAAGCTCTCTAACACACGGGAGCACAGATCTCAATCTTTCCATGGGATTCTCGATGGAATCATCTTCAAAAGTTATAAATAGGAGTGAGTTGATTTCTGCGAGAGAGTATGTAGTCACTGCGATTCAGAGACTTCTTCTGAGTGAGTGCACTTTAGGGATTGAGCTCTAAGCGACTGGATATTTTTTGTCAGCTAGCAAAGATTTCTGCTCTGGAGTATTTGATGTTATTGTCTTTACTCCTGTGGGACAAGTGACTGCTTTTTAGACTGTTCCAGAACATTCATCGAATAGTGACTTTTGCTGCATGAGTAACACCTTCGACTATTTCCAGAATATTCGAAGAATTAACTTTACTATTGGACTGTATTAGAGAATATTCGTTTTAATGAGTTTTGTTGTACAGATTCGAGAAGTTCAAAAAATATTTAATATCGCCAAGGAGGTCCCATAATAAAGCTGTGATGAAAATAGTCGGCAATTGAAATATATTTATTGAAAAGTTTCAATTATTCAATTAAAAAGAAATCATTTAAATATACTGATCCGCGAAGCGGGCAAAGCCTGCTAGTATATACATACATATACAGTCATACCCACTTAATTGGGTAATGAATAATTGAATACGCCGCTTATTCGAATAAAATTCGTTAGAACCAAAATCAGTCTCACAGGAACAATGTTAAATTTCGCCATTTAAACAAATATTTTTCACATACCGTCCTCGGTTATTCGAATAAAGTTTGAACAGTCTTCCTTATTAAAAAATGTGTTCTTAATCGAAAAATACAAGATTTCCTTTTCTAAAAGTAATTAAAAATTGTTTATTGTTGTTGAAAAAAGCAAAATTGGAAAATATCGAATGTGAAATATGGGATGATGAAAAAGTAATTAATGATTTTGAGCACAGTGAAATTTGGTATTTTGAAGACTTCGGGATAGGTGATTTCAGACAGCTGAAATTCACTCAGGCAGAGCTCGTGCAATTTAAAGAACTGGATGGAAACGAGATGACAGAAGATGAAGAAGAAATTTTCACATCTTCCTCACAAGAAAAATATGAAAATGAAAGTAATCATGAGACAATCGATTCATTCCTCCTCTGAAACAAATAAATGAATCATATGCTATAATTCGCTGACATTTTGATGTTTGTTTAGGTGACTATAATCTACTTTATAAATTAGAAAAAGAATTGTAGAAATATTAAACATCAGTGAAAACATAATCACCTATCAGAACTTTCTTCCGAGAGGGAATAAAATATTATATGAGTGAGTGATATTGAATAATTCTACTTCTTTATAAGCTCTGGAATCTAATTAGGTAAGTTTAAAAAGACATTTCTGCATTTATGTTGCAGATAGAGAAAAATTAGAAATTGCAAGTATTACAGGTGGCATTTGATTGCCGATTGTTGGGAGAGGGTGGGAAGCACACACACACCAAAAAATAAAAATAAACAAGCGAAAGATATTGAACAATTCGACTTCTTTATATGTTCTAGATTCTAAAAAAGCAAGTTTTAAATGATTATTGCATACCTGCCAAACTGAGAAAATTCCAAGGAGTAAAACAGCACACGAACAAAAAAATTTGCACCCCCCCCCCCTAAAAAAAAAAAAAGCAAATGGGATTTTTTTCTGTTTTGGCTTATAAGATTTAAAAGTATTAACCCTTTCAGTCGCAGTGTTCCCGCTGATGGAACACCTAATTTTAATTCTCAAGTGCAAAAACTCATCCCGGAAATTTTTTAGCAAAAATTTACATTTATAACATAGCAGAAAAGGCCCTTTTTTTAACGTGAAAATTTAAAATTTCTTCTGCTTTAATTATGTTGGTAAATTCCGGTGGCAGTGTAATTTAAATTATTTGAATTACCTTGCGCCGCAAAGGGTTAAAATACTCCGGAATAAATTGAAATGTTGGGATCTATGCAACTTTTACGAGTTTTTGTTGTCGATAATGTGTACTTATAAAGTGATTCATTTATTAAATTAAATATTATTTGAATTTAATAATGTTTACTTACAGATGTTTCAAACCAAAAATTTCTCAAAAAGGAACAATGCTAATTTTTTATTTTTTAAATATTTATGATCAGTTATGTGTCTAAAAGCCATTTTAAAAATTAGTTCAGTAATTTTTAAAATAAATTAAGTAGTGAACGTTAAAAAGGGTTAAAAAAAAAAAAAAAAATCACTAATTTACTTTTTAAATACATTAACATTTGATAAAAAGTAATATAATGCAAAGTTTAGCTATCATTCATAATTATTTACTACACCTACATATTTAATGTATTCACACAGTGATGCAATTAGTCTGAATTTCACATTATATTTATTTTAAAAATAGTTTTCAAACTTCTTAGAAGTATCAGATACAGTAATTATTTTTAAATATTTCAGATAGCTATTTTTCAATTTAATTAGTTATTACATTTACAAACTCAAAAAAAGAAAAAAAAAGGAAAGGAAAAATAAATTTAAAAGCTTCATTTATTAAAATACAATGTAAAAACTACATCTGTGGAAAGAATCTTTTTTTTTTTTTTTTTAAACACTTTCTCAGAATATAGTAAAATACAATTCATTATCTTCCTTGAAGTAGTAATGTATTTTATTCTTTTTGCTAATAGCTGATTTTGCATAATATAGACATTTTTTTCTTTCCAATGTGTTTGGTTGTATGGTATTTGCCGCCATGAGAAATTGTAAAACTGGATTGACAATAAATGCAATACGCAAACTTTTCACCCTGACTAGATGCTCATATACATCGGAATTCAGTTCTATAGCTATCTTACAACAGTTGATAAAATTTCTTTTCAGACGTCATCAAAATTTTCAAAAGCATGTGACAATTGTAAGCACAAACATAATAACAAAACAAACATCACCCACGTTTCCCGTGCTTCCGTTTCTGCGAGATGAGCAAGGGTTGAGGTGAACCGAGCATGTCTGGAGAGGAGGGAAAAAACACGCCATGCCTCTGAAGCGATGATGTTGAAACGGAGCACGCTTCAACCAATAAATGGGGACCAACGATAGTTGTAGAAGCATCAACTCAGAATCAATCAATCGATCAAATACATTGCAATCTTTGTTTACTAAGCCTTAGCAGCAAAAATCGTACTTTTTTTTTTAAGATGAGTTTTTTTTTAAACTTTTTTTAATTAAATCTAATCGAATACTTAAACACAAAAAAAAAAAAAAAAAAAAAAATCTGAAAAAAAATGTTGAAATAGTAGAAAAAGAGTAAAAATAGCGATCTAGGCATAAAAGCGTAAATTTTACGCCCGGGCCATAAAACTTGGCAGCTATGTTATTGACATTTATGCTGTGGATGAAGGAAGATTAGAAATCGCAACACTTCTGCAGGGAATTTCATCTCAGATCATTAGCAGAGAGGGGGGCATGGTTGTTCGGTTTTTTCCATAGTGGAAAAAACCTGGTTAAAACCATCCCGGATAAAATACTGTTTTGTCCACTATTAATTATTTGTCAGTCTATAATAATAAAAGAAGATGTCTGTCTGTCTCTCTGTCTGCCTGAGCATCTATACATTCAGCCCCTATTGAACACAGAAGTATAAAATTTGACATATGGGTGCTCAGGGGGATAGTTAAAACAGATTTTAAAAATTTTAATTAGTTGCGGAGATATTAATTAAAATGTTGACCCATGTCGATCGAAAAATGACCGAGAAACTACGGATAATTGCTTAAAAAGAAACATTCTATCAGCACACGATTTTCTAAGCTGTCTCGATCCGAAACAAAACACATGCCAGACAACTGTCTGCGATAAAAAAGGAAATGAATGCAACCAATTAAATTGATAAAAACATTCTATATACATTTGTGATTTTTTTTTTTTTTTTAACCTAGTATAGAAATGTTAAATAAGATATTTTCATGTTAAGTACAAAATAACAAAGAAACAACTTAAATTATTTTTAAGATTATAATCGTCTATGTATTAATCAATCACGGAATCACATCGTTTGTGAAGAACTTTAATATTGAAAATAGTCTCTAGGTGGTCTCGAGGTAGGGGTGTTGGAGGGGATTAAGTTATTCTTCATTTTTAATTGTCAACATTATGTAATGAAGAAACTCAACATTATGCATTAAATCTTTTTCTGGCTAAGTAGCCGTATCTATTTCTTTTGTTTTTAAAGATTTATATATATCATTAAATAACTTTTTTTTCCCTTTTAATATTCAGTATGATAATATTATAATAGTCCACCACAATAGATTTACTTTGTTACATCTACAAGCTGTACATAATTAATGTAATTAGCATTTTCTTCATGATTTTTTTTTTCCCCTGTGGTTAAAATGAAATTACACTTTTCATTAATCAAATTAATTTTTAATAAAATATTTCTATTGTTAAAATTGCTAATTTAAAGTTAAAAATGCAATTTATTGTTTTAAAAGAATAATTTTATGCACTGAACATGTACAGCTCAGTGAATTTTATTTTGTCCAGTTTCGTGTGGCTTTTTCCACTTTTGTCCAGGTTTTTTCTAGGGATGGGACGAATATTCGGCAACTATTCGGTATTCGGCAAGGCCAAATAGTGATAGATATTCGGCCTGTTACCGGCCGAATATCTGACAGAAGTTGTGGAAAATATACTTTCAATTACTTTAAATATTATTATTACTTGAAATTGAAATAGTATAGATGCAGTATTCTGCAGTATGTCTAGCAACTTAAAATTAAAAAATGTTATTTAAATAAGTATACATACAATATACTTCATATTATCTATTAAAATAGTCTGTTTAACTAACAAATAATTCTGATTAAACTTAGAAATTTTGTATTACGTACACAGTTTAAGTAAAGGAAATATAATTATGAAAATACCTTAAAAGGTTACAAATTAATAAACTTTCTTTTCATTATAAACATGTTATACAAAATTACCATAAAATTGATACTGCAAATTGTATACAATAGGGATGCACAACCTTTTTGGCCAGAGGGCCACTCTCTCTGTTCAGTAGGATACAAAGGGCCACAGACGAGATAATATAAAAGAATTTAAGTGTACAGATATATTCGCCGTGTAATGTATACATACACACACATATACACCAGGGTTGGTTTTTTGACGTCAAAAACTGGTTTTTGACGTGACAAGTGTCAAAAACTGGTTTAAACTGTCAAAAACTGGTTTAAACCGTCAAAAACTGTCGAAAACCATATGTCATGTGAAAATTGTAACGAAAAATAATTGTATTCATATTTTTAAGTTGCAATGTACCAATACGTTAACATTGGTTATATATATTTTCCGAAAAAGATAAATGTTTATGCAGGGTTGAAACATTTTAATTTATTCCAGAGCATTTTTAGCCCTGCCTTTATTTCGCGCCATTTTTTTCATAGAAATTTTTCTCCAATATATAATTACAATAAAATAAGAAAAAAAGTGGTGTGAAGTAAAGGTGGGTCTAAATATGCTTCAGAATAAATTAAAATGTTGGCAACCCTGGTTTATGTAGGAAACATATTTATGCATTGTATTGAGAGTAGGGTGAATGTTTATAATTTTTTTTTTTTTTTTTTTGAATTTCAATAGAGCTCCGAAAAATTGCATTTGTGTATGGTAAATTATAGTAATACAATTAAGCATATTAAAAATTCTTTAAAACTGACTAAATCCCCCCCCCCAACCTTCTCACTTTGACATCATGCTTTAAAAATATAAACTAAACATATATGTTATTACTTAGTTTGGGAATTCTATGATAGGTTAATTTTTTAAATTATGCTGAATGCTGAAATTTCAATGAAAATTTTTAGCATTTAAATATATATATATATATATATATTAAATTAAATCATATCAATGAATCCACAAAATAATATCCAGATATTTTAAAATATATTGTTAAACTTATAATAATGTGAAGTCAATATATAAAACTAAAAATTAATTAGGATGCGAGCAATTTTAAAAAGTGAAGGCTATTTACTTATTTTTTACATACAGTTTGGGAAATTTTAATGTATTATTTAATATTGGGTTTCAATGTATTTAATATTACATTCCAATGCATATAAATGCAAATTTTTATACATTTAAGACATTAATTCACAAAAGAGAGATATGCTTTCCATTAACCTCATCATTAAAAATTTAGTTCAACTAATCATGCAATACCTCAAAAATTTTTAATCATAATCATAAAACATGCTATTGATTATAACCCAAAATGAAAAAACATGATGCAATATTGCACAGTAATTTTATTCATTGGGATAAAATACTTACGGCACCTTTTAATTATCAGTCAGTATATATTTAGAAGAGTATACTTTTTAAAAATAAGACTTTGTAAAATTTTTTATAACTTAAAGTGCAATAAGTAGTTCACCTTAGAACAGACAAATTTCTATTTTCAAATTTTTGTATTTTGTAAAGGTAATAAATAGGATTTTTTTTTTTTTTTTTTTTTTTTTTTTACTTACACAGAAAGCATTGGCAATTCATAAGAAACAGACAGATAATACTCTTCTAAAAATTATTTTTATCATGGGAAACTTATAAACTAACCACTTTTTTTTAAGACTACATTATTTTATTTCTCTAAATATGACTACTTCATTGTTAAAATATACCAAGAAATGTAAAATTTGAGGTTTTTGACGAGGTTTTTGACAAAGGGTTTTTGACGTGACAGTTTAAACTGTGGTTTAAACCGTCAAAAACTGTCATGCGTCAAAAACCTGCCAACCCTGATATACACATGCATGTATAAAAAGGTTCATTATCATTGCCAAATGCCTGTGTGCAAAACTTCAGTTTGTATTGTATGTTGCTAAAAAAAAAAAAAAAAAAAAAATTATAAAAGTTTTTCAATTAGCGAGTTAAGTGAATCTTGAAGCATAATAATCATAAAGTTATTGAATAGTACGCAAAATAATGAAACAAATGTATCATATAAAATACAAAATGATAAATAAAATAAACAAATAAAAAGTATGGTTTGCAGAGAGAGAAAAAAAAAAGTTACATTGGGAGTCACAAAAACAATAAACATAAATGTAAAGCCTGGATAGATTATTCCATGATTTTTCCAATAAAAAATTAAGGAACATACTGTGGGTTACATTACTGAGAAATAGAATGGAAAACTTAGCTCTCAAACAGAAATGTGTATAAAAGTGTACAAGTTTAGTGTATAAGTTTAGTATAAAAGTGTACATGTGTATAAGTTTTGTACTTATTACATATATACATAAGCTCTATAAAAACCAGCAAATACAAAATTACATAAATGCTGTTTTAATTTTTTTTTTTTTAATTCATAAAAATTTTCAAATTGTGTTTCCATACAGCAGAGCCTCGGTTATCCAAAACCTGATTAACCGAGGTAATCTATAAAATGCCATATCCCAGTTGAGGTGTGGCCCTTGAGAAATGGCATAAAAAACTTCGACTTTGAGAGTACAGTACTGTTTTTTTTTTTTTTATATATATAATTCATGTATGCATGTATTGTATTGCATTTTTAACTGATTACATTTAAATGTGTAATAGATATATTTTTTTACTTCATTGGTTGTGTTTCCATTCATTTTAAACGTTACTGTATATTTTCCCTCGATTTACAATAGAGTCCATTTAACCTGAGTTTTTGATTATCTGAGGTTCCATCGGTCCACATTACCTCAGATAAACAAAGTTCTGTGGCATATTATTTATCTGTCTGTTACAATCACTTAGTTTATCTATATATAATCAACAATTTGTTATGACAATTTCTGAAATACTGAAAGAAGCCTGTCCACTGTGGAAGACTTTCCAAGGTGTCTTAGTTCGTATTCAAAAGAATTTCGGAGAAAATCACAGAAAAATCCGACCTACAAAGAATGTTATCCATGGGAAATTTACTAAGGTATTTCAGTCCACATTCATGCAAGTTTCAGAGAAAATCACAGAAAACTTAGAACTTTATTGACGAAGTACTCACCGTTGGAGAAAGAAAAAGAATATTTTCTGTAACACTGGGATAATCGAATATGTTATGCCTCAATTTTTATAGTGCAGCAGTAATTCTAAGAAAATTTCGGATTTAAAAACGACTATTTCACAAAAATTGGCGGTTTTAAAAGAATTCTTCTTAAAAATATTTTTAAAATCGCATGAGAGAAGAGAATTATGTATTTGGAAACCAGCAGCGAAAAATGACAATTTCAGTAATCAAATACCAAAAAAGATTATTATTGAATTATGGACAGATTTGGCTTCATTTTGCCAGACCTGAAAAAAACTGGGTGGGTTTTTTGGGGCCTGGTCGTTTCCCCTGATTTAAAGGGGGGTGAGAAAAATTTGGTTTTTCCCTTACAGGTCGATTGCGCCGGTGAGTTCCCCCACATATCTTTCCCCATCTCTTCCTCTCCACTTCTTTTTCAAGACATGCTTCTCAAAGGGATTAGAGCTATTTATCTATAAGAAACACGTGACACTTTGTATAGAAAATTGAATGGAGTTAACAGTTTTAAAATCTTGTTTAGCTTATGATTTCATTCCTATAAGCGTTTATATTTTATTGTGTTCATGCTGCTAGATTGTAAATTATGCTATTATGGAATTAATTTACAGCAAACGTGGTAAACCACTAATTTTGTTTTGTAATTTCAAATTTTATAAAGATTCTGTAACAATGACGGTATTAAATGGCGATGTGTAAACAAAAAGTGCATTGCAAAATAATGAAAACAAAATAATTTTTTATACCCCACCCTGCATCCCCATCAATAAAAAATATATGCCTATTTATGATGCAATATAACTGTAGAATGCAAGAGAAACAAATGAACAGTTGCCAAAAGTATCTATAAATTTAAAAATATATATTTAGGATCCAAATGAAATATGAATTAATCCACAGTACTCATACTTTAGTCATTAAACAATTATACATGGAAATGAAACTTTATATAAAGCAATATATATTGAAAAGTTAATGAGCTTTATAAGGAGCCTGATACATAAGATCATACAATAACAAATATGAAACAAGTTTAACAGAAATAAATAAATGGTAACTAGAAGAAGAAGCAGAGGCCCCCTACGGCTATATTATATATATATAAAGAAAGAAAAACAAATACTGTACTTCAATTATTTCTTTATTTTTTATTCTATGCATTTCATACTGCAAAGTTATTTCGATTGAAGTATATTGTAACAATTTTATTACAAATTATTAACACTACTATATAACATTTAAGGATTTAAATAACTATTTTAGCTTTAATATGAGGGTTATAATTGTAATTAATACATAACAAGTTTAAATTATCATCACAATAATTGTATTTTTTAAAAAGTAAAGTTATTGATGAAGGTGCTTAAGATAATAGTTAAATTATTAATCAAATTAAAATTCATTTTAACGAGTGTCTTTCAACAACATAATATTAAATGTTATCTAACACAATTGTTGATATCCTATAATTGTCTCTAATCTCATTTAAACAAAAAAAAAAAAAAAAAAAAAAAAAAACTTTTCTACATTACGATCATAAAATTACTATGTTAATTAATTACATTTTTCAGATATCTCGTTAAGTTTTAATTTTCACTTGCTTATTGTTATTGTTTTTTAAATTTACAGTAATTATTATCTTCATTTTAACTACAATAAGGTCTCCACTTGTCTGTGGTGGATTCTGCTCCGTATTCTTCTTCTAGTAATTATTATTATTTTTTTCTGTTTGTTTATATTTGTTACACATAACTCATCAGTAAATATAGCAGATACAACTCATTAACTTTTTCAATATCTTCTGTCGTGTAAAAGGCTATATTTCTATAAGTAACTGTTTATTGATTAATTCAAGCCTTCTTTCCTTATGTTTGATCATAGTAATATAAATTATATATATACATATATTTATTCAAACTTTCTCCCTTCTTTCACCACCAGTTGGTTATAAATAATTATTTATAGTGATAATTAAAAAACAAAAAGAAAGAAAGTAACACATTTGAAAGTTTTTTTTTTCTCTCTTGAACCCAGTTTTCAAATTTTTATCGCAAATTATTACAAACAAAAATTTTATTTTAAAACTTAAAAATAAGAAAATCAAATATTCCCATTGTATTCCTTACAAAATCTTTACAAAATATCTTATTAATATTGTTAATACAAAAATAATAAATTTATATTCTAATATCATGACCTGATAAATCAGTACTTGAATTTTGGGTAAAATGAAAATAGATAAATAAAAATAAAAGTACAGCACATACACGTATAAATAATTAATTACACATTTATTTATTCTTTTTGCACGCCTGTGTGTGAGAGTGTGTACAATTTATGTCACCTGTAAGGGAATGAAGGACACCCCCCCCCCATGCTTATCAGTACATGTCAGCCATAAACATGGACAATGGACACAGGAAAGGGGGGGTGTCAGGGCAAACGACTTGTGGCTGCGAAAAAAGGGTGAGGGGAAACGACCCATTTTTTCTGTCAAGATATCACACGTCAGGGGAATCGACCTCCACCCGGGTTTTTTCAATAAAACCCACTTGAAAAAACCTTGTTTAAAATTCCACTTTTATCTAACTTACAATAAACATATAAATATAAAACGAATATTATATACATTATTAAAACATGAACTAAGAATTTTTAGAATGTTGGAGTTTCTAAAACTCCTCTGTAGAAAAAAAAATCCCCCATGGAAAAAAATTATAATCCCAGTGGCAGAAAGTTTTGTAGTTATCTGCGGCAGGCTTTTAAAATTTTATAATCTGTCTGGAAAATTTGCATGTAATCAGGGGAGAAAATGGCTTACACTAAAAAAGCCTGGAAGCTGAGGGGGGGGGGGGGGGTTGACATCAGAGGTGATCTCGTGCAACAATACACAAATACAATTTTACTACAGAACAATATAGTATAAACAATTGTGTGTGTATTCATTCAATTCATCTCAATCTCATTCAATTAAATATTTTATAGCAATGTTTGACACAACACAATATAAATAATTATAAATAATAAAAGTTTTAGTTTTGATACAGAAATTTTTATAAGTGAATTGTTATCCGAAAGTTGCGGACAAATTTTTTTTTCAGTCAGACAAAAACTGTCCGCAAGCCGTTTTTCTGTGTCCGCGACTATGTCGCGGTGTTTCTGCCACTGGGATTATAATTATCTTATTAAAACAGAATAAAAAAATGTACAGTTTAAAAATTAAAAAGGATTGATTTAAAAAATTATTATATTAAATATACCTTATTTAAAATCCTTAAAAAGTTTGAATTGATATAGTTTGCCGTCCCAAATGGGGCCATCTTCAGAACTTGAAATGACAAACTACAGCTGGGCGGTATGTTTACTTTTCTCCTCTTCTTCTTCCTTTTCATCCTAAACAAGAGTTGTTTATTAATACAAATAAAACTGTGGGATTCAGGGAATGTAAAATATAAATAAAAATCAAATTTTAAAAAAATTCTGAAAACTTTAACAGTGCACCACTGTTAGGTAATACAGAGGAACCAGGGGTCGATCCCGGCAAAAATTGGGACCCTTTTGCTGCCCCTTGACGACTTCTAGACGAATTCTTCCGATTTTCATCCTTACTTTGTGAAAATTTCATACGTGATAGGAAAAAAAATTATCATATCTGATTTCAGATTACAAAACACATTAGAGACACCCAATGCAGTACATAAAAAATTTGAAAAGTACGATTTCGCAGACCAGAGTATTCGGAAAAAATTTACCCGCTAAATTATTATGATACCAGACATGCATTCAAATCAACAATTACTATAAAAATCATTTTTGTATTCAGAGAACTTCAAAACCTGAAATTATCGCAAATATTTAGTTTCGAAAATTCGACCACGTAAATAATGCTTTCTATAACTCATGGTAAGGGAGAGTAATTATAATTTTTAAACGTTTTTACTGGACGCAATA
Source organism: Salticus scenicus (assembly GCA_963930645.1). Taxonomy (NCBI): domain Eukaryota; kingdom Metazoa; phylum Arthropoda; class Arachnida; order Araneae; family Salticidae; genus Salticus; species Salticus scenicus. Next base: position 2,745,399 of record CAWVNO010000061.1, read on the forward strand.
TAATTTGGTATGAATGCTTTTAATCGAACCTAACTTTTCTTACAATCTTTTATACGAAAATTATTTTGTATCAGTAGAATATGTTAGTTTCATTATGTTTAGTTCACTTTAAAAATGTTGTTGATATGTACGAACTAGAAATTTTGTACTTAAACAATAATGTATTTAAACTCTTTGCATGTCATAGTATATGGATCATTATGATATAAATTGAATACGATTTTTAGACTTCCTGCCAATGCCTGCTTTTGAGTTATGCCCATGCAGACTAACCACAAGAACCTGGTTATACAATTGAGCAGACCTCAAGACAAACTATTGTAAAAACTATTTCATATTCAAAAATTGGACCACAAAACATTACATTCTCCAACATGTATGGGTAAGTTTAAAAAAAAATGCTCATTAAAAAGAAATGACAAAAAAACTTGACTCTCTGTTAAGGCCATGAGTTTAAATAAACAAAATCATTTTATCGCCTCTTTTCCTTGAAGAAAAAACAATACTAATTTTATTTTATTATTATTTTTTTTTTTTTTTGTTTACCAAGAAAAATTACTTTCCAAATTTTTGTAAGAAATGTGCAAGTAAATTTGGAACCATGAACAATTTAAATTATTCTTTTAAATATATTTTACCACAATGTTTAAGAAAGTGTCTTTCTATTGCATAGAATGATTAGTATTAGTAATAACAATTTTTTTTTAACCTTCAAATCTTTTTTTTCTGTTTTCAATATGTTTTTGTTAAATATACTGAATGTGTGTGCATGAGCGGGCACCCCCTGGCCACACGTGATTTAAAGGTATCAAAACATAGTATTGGAAAGGGTCGCACGAAGCTAAAATAAGTTTTAAAAGAGCCACTGGAAGCTGTGCTCTACCAAAGTCCAGAGTCAGCACTAAAACCTTTAATATTAAAATGAAATCTTGTTTTATAAAAATTTTGATCCTTTCACAAAAATTTTTACACATTTTTGAAAAGCAGATACAAAAACATTGCCTGTACTTGGTTCTATCATTATTATTACCTTAATATTAAGCATTATATAGAGTAACTGTTATTTCTTTTCTCCTATAATTTTTTTTTTTTTTTACAAAGTTCTAATAAAGTTCTACAAGAACTCTTGTTGAAAGATTATTTAATATCATGTTCTCAACTTAACTATGCCATCAATACGATCCTACATAATATTAAAGTTTTGTGTAGACTTGCAGGGTTTTGATGTGTGTTAAGATATGAATATGGAGTAATGCTTCATAACAATTTCATTTTTTCATAATTACCTACTTCATTATTATTTGTTATTGTATCAAATTCATTGTTTTGAAAGCCTTTCATTTACTTTAGCAAAATATTTTGCAATATTGTAATTAGATAAATAAAAAGATGGTTGTCCCAAAGTGCCCCATCATTAAATCAGTGTTGTCCCAATCTGCCCCTGGACGGGGAACATTGGGACACTTTTGCATAAGATATGTTTTAATTATTTCTGTTTGTAAAACACATTAAACAATGCTCATTACACATTTAAAAGGTGACCAATAACACAAATACTTAAATAAAAATGCACAAAAGCATTAAAACTTTTATAAATTGGAAAATAATATGCTTTTATAAAAAGTGTCCCAATGTCCCCCCTCTTCCCCTACCATTAGATTATAGGCCAATACAAGCACTGGAAAAATAAGTTGGTAGAAATAACAGTTTTACACTTTACAGTTGAAATAGTGTAATGCATTTAATTATGGCGTATGAAAATGAATGCAAACAATAAATATCGTACAGCGAAAAGAAGAATTTCATGAACTTTTATTATGAAATAAATAATTTTGACTATTTTAAACACATTTCGATGCTACTTAAATATAATCTATTCAGACAAGCATTTAGAATAACGTTAACCTTTTAAAGGACGATTTGGTAAACATATCAATAATTTTAATTATAACTGTTTTCCTACAGCTATGTCCAAAATTAGATGTACTGGAAAACAAAAATTTACCAACAAAATTTAGCCCTAATAAAAATGCACATGAATCAATTTCTGAAAAGACAGCCTCGATTCCTCATTCTGGCTTTAAAATGACAAAATCGAAAACATATTAAAATGTAACAAATGTTTTATTTATGAACTTACCTCGATAATTATAATATTAATCCTAATCAGAAGCACCACGCTTAGCAGCATCCATCTTGTACTTGATCTTGTAAACAAACAAGCGCTACGTTGCCATACTAGTTTTTCAAAATACTACGATCTGCTAAAAAAGAAATAAGATTCGCCATGGAAATTCTTTCAGGTTGAGATTGAGTGGGTTTTACATCGTACAGTCACCTGTAAAAAGAATTTGGTGCCAGGACCCTCGTAGAAATTTTTAAAGTTTATTAATAATCAATATTGCCTCGGAAATATTGCATCATTGCTCCACCCCAATGATTCATCCAACAGCTACTTCATGGTTGAATGAGATTGGCCGTTATACCCGAAAGCGGGCATCTGCTGCTTGCGTGACCCCAATCCAAACAGCTGTTGCCATCGTACTCTTTTTGAAAGGGTTCATTGTGTTGTGCCAACGAGTCATCACGGGGATTCAATGCACCTGGTCCCTTTTGAAAGGCCCCATTCATCCAAAGACATCATGGTTGAATGAGGTTGGTCGTTATACTTGAAAGCACCTCCCCCCTCGTGCACCTGGCCATTGAACAATGCTTCATTGTCTGCCCCCAATGAGTCATCACGGGGACCCTTTTGAAAGGCCCCATTCATCCATATACATAATATATATTAATAATAATTATAAATAATTTTTTGATGGATAAAAAGTTGATCTCAAATAAAATCCCCAGTGAAGATAAAATAATAATAATAATAATAATAAATAAATAATTTTTTCTGAATAAAAAGTTGATCTCAAATAAAATCCCCAGTGAAGATATAATAATAATAATAATAATAATAATAATAATAATAATAAATAAATAATTTTTTATTAATATCTGGATAAAAAGTTGATCTCAAATAAAATCCCCAGTCAATCATTTTTTTCTGAATAAAACGTTGTCCACTCGCTCCCATTGGTTCCTCCCGACACGCGGAGGCGGGGCCTCGCGAACGTCTAGAGCGGCTTTCCGTTTACCGAGTCAGTCGAGATGGAGTGCTCCATCTGTTACGAGTCTCTCTCTTCTTGGAATGGGTTTACCCTTCGCTGCGGACACATGTTCGACACGACGTGTGTCCGGCGCCTACTCCATCATGCGCGGAGCTATTCGGAAGCCCAGTGCCCCCTCTGCCGGTTCGAATTCTACTATGCAGGACTGGAGGGGCAGTTGAACATTCCTGAACAAATACAGTTGTCGTCGGACACCTCCCGCTCCAGCAGTCCGGATTTGCCGAGCGTGGAGGAACTGCTGCGCTCCAGCGAAGGGTCCTCTGCCGCTCCCTCTGCTGTTTCCTCTGCCGCTCCCTCTGCCGCTTCCTCTGCTGTTTCCACCGCCTCTTCCTCTGCTGGCCCCCAGTTTATTTCTCTACGGGAACTTCGGGCTACGCGCTTTGAGCCCGAATTTTGGAACTGTTTACGAGCCGCGGCCGCCCTCTCATCCACCGCCTCTGCCACCGCCTCATCAGTCTCTGCAACCGCCACCTCCTCATCAGTCTCTGCCACCGCCACCACCTCTGGTCCCTCATCATCCACCGCCTCTGTCACCGCCACCGCCTCTGGTCCCTCCTCATCAGTCTCTGCCACCGCCTCCTCATCAGCCGCTACCGTCACCAGCTCCTCAGTTCCCGCAGCCATTTCACCTAGTCCTTCCTCTGCGGCCGCCTCACCAGTCCCCGGCCCCTCCAGGAGAAGAAGAGGAAGAAAATCCGTAAGTGCCCTGAAATTTCCATTAGTTAAAAAATTATCTTTAAAACTTAAAAAAAAATTACGAAAATCATTTAAAAAATTCAACCAATCAGCTAAACATATCAAAGACTTAAAAAATTTAAATTACTCCATAGATTTTAATTTTAAATTAAATAGATTGCATACACAATATTTACAATTGAAAAAAGAACACACACTCTTTATGAGAGAAGTAATGAAAGCCCTCCCCTCTTCTTCTTCTCCTGTTGTATAAAAAATGTTGTATATAAAAAATGTTGTATATAAAAAATGTTGTATATAAAAAAATGTAAATAATTGTATATAAATAAAAATATTTTATTGTTATTACAGTTTGTTTGTTTTTTTTTTAAAGTTGTTTGTTTTTTTAAAGTAAAAAAATGGGACTGGACAAGGTATTGTGGGGGTTACCCCCACAATACCTTGTCCAGTCCCATTTTTTTACATTCAATTACTTACCAATATTGGATATTCAAAATAAAAAACATATTCCTTAAAGTTTATCGGATATAATCAAGAGTGAATTAAATTAAGACAACTAATATATAAATGTTACTGAATCTTAGGGTGATCTGTGTTACACTTTTATTTTATTTTATATATGTCACTTAGTATCGAATAGCTATATAATAATAATAATAACAATAATTAATATATATATATATATATATATATATATATATATATATATATATATATATATATATATATATATATATATATATATATAATATAAATAATTTCAAAACTTTTGTGAGCAAAATGAAATGGTAATATTTTCAATATAGTATCAGAAAATGAAAACACCTCACAGAAATTATACTCACCTTTAATCCAACAAAATATAAATGATGTGATACCACCATTTTGGATTCTCAGTATATAATCGATAGAATTCAAATAAAATGGTATCAGAAAATGAAAACAATTACTTCAAATCTTAAAAGGAAAGAGTCGGTGACTGAGAGAGAATAAAAAAATCTTTCACCGACGCTGACAAACTATTCAACAATTTTTTTTTTCAATTTCAAATTTTTTTTGAATGTGTTGGTCAACCTTGAAAGCTTTGGTGAGTTGATAAAAAATTTTTCTTTCGCTAGGTCTCCGAATAAAATTTTTTTGAAATTGAAAAAAAAATTTTTTTTGAATGCTTTGTCATCAATCTTGAAAGCTTCGGCGAGTCAGTCATGACAACGCATTCAAAATTTTTTTTTTTTCCAATTTCAAAAAATTTTTATCCGACTCACCAAAGCTTTCAAGATTGACCACAACGCATTCAAAATTTTTTTTTCAATTTCAAAAAAATTTTATCCGACTCACCAAAGCTTTCAAGATTGACCACAACGCATTCAAAATTTTTTTTTCAATTTCAAAAAAATTTTATCCGACTCGCCAAAGCTTTCAAGATTGACCACAACGCATTCCGACTCACCAAAGCTTTCAAGATTGACCACAAGGCATTCAAAACAATTTTTTTTCCCAACAATTTTATTCGGAGATCTAGCAAGAGAAAAGTTTTTCACCGACTTGCCAAAGCTTTAAAAAAAAAAAAAAAAAAAAAAAAAAAAAAAAAAAAAAAATTTTTTTTTTTTTTTTTTTTTTTTTAACCTACTTAAAAAAAAAAAAAAAAAATTTTTTTTTTTTTTTTTTTTTTTTTTTTTTTTTTTTTAAACCAGGTCAAAAAAAAAAAAAAAAAAAAAAAAAAAAAAAAAAAAATTTTTTTTTTTTTTTTTTTTTTTAAAGTTTTGGCGAGTCGGTGAAAAACTTTTCTCTTGCCGGATAAAATTGTTGGAAAAAAAAACTTTTTGAATGCCTTGTGGTCAATCTTGAAAGCTCGGATAAATTTTTTTTTGCAATTGAAAAAAAAAATTTTTGAATACGTTGTGGTCAATCTTGAAAGCTCGGATAAAATTTTTTTGAAATTGAAAAAAAAAATTTTAGATTGGCATTGGTTATGGTATCATGGAATGGACTATACAAACACGTCAACCCACAAAAACTATTCCCATGAAGCACATCGATCCAAGTCAAGCATTTACCCGATATACGACCCTCTAAAAATTTTCGACCGTCCCACGGACTGGTGGGAATTTTCGATGTTCTCTAAGACAAATTATTATCTATTTCATCCTGTCGTGCGTGTTTGAATTGTGCAAAACCACTAAAGGAAAATGAAAGTTAAAAAATTTTTTAAACACAATTGTGGTATGCGGCGCGGCCCCGGGCCATCGGCCCGAGGCCTCCCTCCACCACCCGCCACATACACGTGACACCCTTCAACACTCTGTGGCGCGGCCCCGGGCCATCGGCCCGAGGCCTCCCTCCACCACCCGCCACATACACGTGACACCCTTCATTTTCAGTGGGACCCGGGGCGCCCCCACACAGGGGGGCGTCGCCTCAAACCCTTATTTGAGTGTCACACCATTGTTTTTTAAAACCATTTTTAAAAGACACACACCATTGTTTTTTAACACCATTGTCACACCATTGTTTTTAAAACCATTGTTTTTAAAACACACCATTGTCACCCCATTGTCACACCATTGTTTTTAAAACCATTGTTTTTAAAACACACCATTGTTTTTAAAACCACACATTTGTTTTTGAAAACCACACATTTGTTTTTAAAATCATTTGACACTATTGTTTTTAAAACCACACATTTGTCATTTTGAAAACCACACATTTGTTTTTAAAACCATTTCACACTATTGTTTTTTAAAACCACACATTTGTCATTTTGAAAACCACACATTTGTTTTTAAAACCATTTCACACTATTGTTTTTTAAAACCACACATTTGTCATTTTGAAAACCACACATTTGTTTTTAAAATCATTTGACACTATTGTTTTTAAAACCACACATTTGTTTTGAAAAGCACACAATCATTTGTTTTGAAAACCATTTGTCCATACAGTTATGCACAACAACAATGAATGGACTTACCTTTTCTCCTTCTATGATCGCTTCTTGCGCCGCGCTCTCTCTCCCCCCAGGGTCGGCCTCTTAGGTACTGCACGAGACTGCCACTTAGGTAGGAGCCAACGATGGGCTTCAGTGAAAGGGACTGCTCGCACAGAGTGAAAGGGCGTTCCCCCGGGGGCCTCTAAAAACTAAAACACTAAAAACTAAACACTCGCGCTTAACTAAACACTAAAAGCTAAACACTAAAAACTAATCTTACATCACTAAGAGGGTGTTTGTGTTGGTGTGAATAAATGAGACAGAGACACTTTTTCACTTTTTAATGTCCAAACAAAAAAACAAAAAATAGAGGTGTCAGATGGCAGCCTGATCCTCGGCTCCACCGCCCGATGTACTTACTCACTAGATGTACTATCACTAAACACTAAACCTAACCTAACACTGGCAGGTCGCGCTCTCTCGCACCCCGGGATCAGCCTCTTAGGTACTGCACGAGACTGCCGCTTAGGTAGGAGCCAACGATGGGCTTCAGTGAAAGGGACTGCTCGCACAGAGTGAAAGGGCGTTCCCCCGGGGCCACTAAAACACTAATACTAAAACTAATGTGGGGTGTTTGTGTCGGTGTGAATAAATGAGACAGAGACACTTTTTCAATCTTTAATGTCCAAACAAAAAAAGAAAAAAGAAGTGTTAGATGGCAGCTGCGGGTCTACGGGCATAACAACGTAGACCATCCATGTCGACAGCTCCACCGCCCGGTGTATCTTACACACTAAAAAACTAACCTAAAGCTGGCAGAAGGGTCCGAGTGGAGTGTGTGTGAATGTGGGGAGGGGGGAGGGGGGGACTTTCGGGAGGGGGAGGGGGGGGGGGAAGCAGAGTACATGTTCCCAAACGTAGCCACTAGAAATGACCACCAGGAAGCCTTCCACGACTCTGCAGTCCCCGGGGGGGGGGGCTGTGTAGGTGGATGCCTCGGGGGGCAGAGCACGTGTTCCCAGAAGTAGCCACTAGAAATGACCACCGAGAATCCTTCCTCGACTCTGCCGCCTCCGACATGCACATTGGGACCCTCTCCGCCAAGTGCTGAAGTGCGGGTCGCTGATATAGACAAAAAAAAAAAAAAAAAAAAAAAATTTTCGGAAAAAAAAAAAAAAAAAAAAAAAAAAAAAAAAAAAAAAAAATTTCGGAAAAAAAAAAAAAAAAAAAAAAAAAAAAAAAAAAAAATTTTTTTTTTTTTTTTTTTTTTTTTTTTTTTACATATATATATATGTACACACTGTATGGACGGATAGAGACAGACCGTGAGAGGAATGGACATTTACAAGACATTTGGAACAGGTATTTCAAATCACATTTATTTGAACAGGGAGCTGTGAGCATCGGAGGTATGAGAAAAAATTTTAATATAGTTATAAAACATTAATACACTTTTCAAACTGACATTTTAAGGATTTTTTTAAATGGTTCGCCCATTTGGTGGGGTGTGGTGTGAACCCTTTCAAACTATAGTTGTTATTCAAAGGGTAACAAATGTTTTGTTTATTCAGTTGAAAGCTTTCAAACTCATTATTGAAAACATAATATATTTTAAGGACATCATTTTATCCTTTCAAACTATCATTTTAAGATAAACACATATAATTTTTTAAAATGGCCTTTCAAACTATAGTTTCAAATTTTTCAAAATCATATCCAACTATAGTTAAAACATAATCCCTTTCAACCATTATTCACAACCTTTTAAGGATGGTGTACAACATAATGCAAATGAGAATAGACCCATTTTGAAAAATTCATCAAGAACATATTTGATTTAAATCTTTCTGATCCCACAGTTAAACCATACATTTCAAACTTTTGTGTTATTACAATAAGTATATAACAATTGTTTTCAAAAATGCCAGGGAAATTGAAAAATTTTTATTTCCCATATTATTATTTTACAGTTTTCAAAAAGTTTAATCAAACAATTTACTTGTAATCGCCCCCAGTTGGGGTTTTGTTTATTCAGTTGAAAGCGGTCAAACTATAAAAACATTATATATTTTAAGGACCAATCCTTTCAAACTATAGTCATATAATTTTTTAAAATGGATGGGGAGCACATAATAAGAACATAAAATTGACCAATATTTTTTAAACCTTTCAAACTATAGTTTAAACATAATCCCTTTCAACCATTATTCACATTTTAAGGATGGTGTACAACATAATACAAATGAGAATAGACCCATTTTGAAAAATTCATCAAGAACATATTTGATTTAAATCTTTCTGGTCCCACAGTTGAACCATACATTTCAAACTTTTGTGTTATTACAATAAGTATATAACAATTATTTTCAAAAATGCCAGCCCATATTATTATTTTACAGTTTCCAAAAGTTTAATCAAACAATTTAACTTGTAATCGGGGGTTTTGTTTATTCAGTTGAAAGCGGTCAAACTATAAAAACACCTTTCAAACTATAGTCATATAATTTTTTAAAATGGATGGGGAGCACATAATAAGAACATAAAATTGACCAATATTTTTTTAAACCTTTCAAACTATAGTTTAAACATAATCCCTTTCAACCATTATTCACAACCTTTTTAAAATGGTGTACAACATAATACAAATGAGAATAGACCCATTTTGAAAAATTCATCAAGAACATATTTGATTTAAATCTTTCTGGTCCCATAGTTGAACCATACATTTCAAACTTTTGTGTTATTACAATAAGTATATAACAATTATTTTCAAAAATGCCAGCCCATATTATTATTTTACAGTTTCCAAAAGTTTAATCAAACAATTTAACTTGTAATCGGGGATTTTGTTTATTCAGTTGAAAGCGGTCAAACTATAAAAACACCTTTCAAACTATAGTCATATAATTTTTTAAAATGGATGGGGAGCACATAATAAGAACATAAAATTGACCAATATTTTTTAAACCACTATAGTTTAAACATTTTCTTATTAAAAACATTTTAAAGACCCTAAAAACATTCACCACATAAAGACAAAAAGACACTTACCTTCAATGGCTGCCGGGAGCGCAATGAACGGTCGACAGGGAACGCCAAGCCAGCCTCACGAGGTCGGTGACGTCACAAGCGATGCGATTGGCCAGGCGCGCCCTGCAAAGTAGGTCATCCGTTTAGAGAAATCGTTTTGCAAAGCAATCCTGTTCAACGTCTTTGGAAAGTAGGTCAGCCACTGCTAGTGAGAGAAGGCCTTGCAAAACCCATCACCTGGCCTGGCCTTGCAATGTAGGTCATCCATTGTTCCCATCCACGCCTGACCTGTTCACAATCGTTTGAAATAAAATGATGTTGAGCCTTTGCAAAGCAATCCTATTCAACGAACCGGGTCTTTGGAAAGTAGATCAGCCACTGCTAGTGAGAGAAGGCCTTGCAAAACCCATCACCTGGCCTGGCCTGAATCTTTGCAATGTAGGTCATCCATTGTAAACGCATCGACGCCTGACCTGAATCGCTGTCGTTTGAAATAAAATGATGTTGAGCCTTTGCAAAGCAATCCTGTTCAACGGCCTGGAAAGTAGGTCAGCTACTCTTAGTTAGAGAAGGCCTTGCAAAACCCATTACCTGGCCTGGCCTGAATGTTTGCAATGTAGGTCATCCATTGTAAACGCATCGACGAACACCTGGCCTGACCTGAATGTAGGTCATCCATTGTGTCCCCATCAACGAACACCTGGCCTGACCCTTTGGCCTGACCCATCTTTGTAATGTAGGTCATCCATCTGTTTCAGTTCCCTTGTGTGAAACATATATGCAGTGGAGCAAAATGTAATCATAGGATTAATATTAAAAGAATAGAATACAAAGTATACGAGATGTTTACAGAGAAAGTTTTATGTAGATTTTTATTAAGTCTTGTCCAATCTAAGCGACGAGGTTTTTGGACGGTTTGGGGTCCCAGTGTTTACGATTTTTGGCTCATATCTCCCCTCCTAATGGGCCGATCTTCATAATCTGGACACCGTTGGATAGATCTCGAGTCACCCCACCCTGTAGGCTCCCTCACTTTGTTCACCGCCAGAGGGCGCCTTTCCTATTCCAATTTTTCACTATCTTTCTAAATTACCCTAGGATTTTCGCGTTTGTTCTTACCTTTTCTGTATTTTCACTCAACTAGAGTAACGCCATAGCATTTTTTCATTTTTGGCTCTTTTGGCGACCAGTGGAGCCAATTTTAATAGTGAACATGACCCATTTTAACTTACTGGTGGGTCTAATCCCAATTTTTACTTGCTTTTTACGCCTAGGACTTCTTTTTCACGCATTCTTCAAGTTCTATTCAGAATTTTATTGGTACCAAAATTTGGCGCCGTTTTATTGACAACTTTGAGTTTTTATGGTTTTTCGCTTATATCTCGGGCCCTAATAGGCCGATCCTCATAATCTTGATACCGTTGGAGAGATCTCGAGTCGGCCCACCCTGTAGGCTCCCTCACTTTTTTCACCGCCAGAGGGCGCTTTTCCTATTTCAATTTTTCACTATCTTTCTAAATGACCCTAGGATTTTCGCGTTTGTTCTTACCTTTTCTGTATTTTCACTCAACTAGAGTAACGCCATAGCATTTTTTCATTTTTGGCTCTTTTGGTGACCAGTGGAGCCAATTTTAATAGTGAACATGACCCATTTTAACTTACTGGTGGGTCTAATCCCAATTTTTACTTGCTTTTTACGCCTAGGACTTCTTTTTCACGCATTCTTCAAGTTCTATTCAGAATTTTATTTGTACCAAAATTTGGCGCCGTTTTATTGACAACTTTGAGTTTTTATGGTTTTTCGCTTATATCTCGGGTCCTAATAGGCCGATCTTCATAATCTGGATACCGTTGGAGAGATCTCGAGTCGCCCCACCCTGTAGGCTCCCTCACTTTTTTCACCGCTAGAGGGCGCCTTTCCTATTCCAATTTTTCCTTATCTTTCAAAATTATCCTACCACTTTCGCGTTGGTTGTTACTTTTTCTGTATTTTCATTCAACTAGAGTAACGCAATAGCATTTTTTCATTTTTGGCAGTTTTGGCGCCCACTGAAGCCAATTTTAATAGTGAACATGACACATTTTAACTTACTGGTGGGTCTAATCTCAATTTTTATTTGCTTTGTACGTCTAGGACTTCTTTTTCACGCATTCTTCAAGTTCTATTCAGAATTTTATTGGTACCAAAATTTGGCGCCGTTTTATTGACAACTTCCAGTTTTTATAGTTTTTCGCTTATATCTCGGGGTCTAATGGGCGGATCTTCATAATCTGGATACCGTTGGAGAGATCTCGAGTCGGCCCACCCTGTAGGCTCCCTCACTTTTTTCACCGCTAGAGGGCGCCTTTCCTATTCCAATTTTTCCCTATCTTTCAAAATTATCCTAGCATTTTCGCGTTGGTTGTTACTTTTTCTGTATTTTCATTCAACTAGAGTAACGCAATAGCATTTTTTCATTTTTGGCAGTTTTGGCGCCCACTGAAGCCAATTTTAATAGTGAACATGACACATTTTAACTTACTGGTGGGTCTAATCTCAATTTTTATTTGCTTTGTACGTCTAGGACTTCTTTTTCACGCATTCTTCAAGTTCTATTCAGAATTTTATTGGTACCAAAATTTGGCGCCGTTTTATTGACAACTTCCAGTTTTTATAGTTTTTCGCTTATATCTCGGGGTCTAATGGGCGGATCTTCATAATCTGGATACCGTTGGAGAGATCTCGAGTCGGCCCACCCTGTAGGCTCCCTCACTTTTTTCACCGCTAGAGGGCGCCTTTCCTATTCCAATTTTTCCCTATCTTTCAAAATTATCCTAGCATTTTCGCGTTGGTTGTTACTTTTTCTGTATTTTCATTCAACTAGAGTAACGCAATAGCATTTTTTCATTTTTGGCAGTTTTGGCGCCCACTGAAGCCAATTTTAATAGTGAACATGACACATTTTAACTTACTGGTGGGTCTAATCTCAATTTTTATTTGCTTTGTACGTCTAGGTTCACGCATTCTTCAAGTTCTATTTAGAATTTTATTGGTACCAAAATTTGGCGCCACAACTTCCAGTTTTTATGGTTTTTCGCTTATATCTCGGGGTCTAATGGGCGGATCTTCATAATCTGGACACCGTTGGAGAGATCTCGAGTCGGCCCACCCTGTCACCGCCAGAGAGCCTATTCCAATTTTTCCCTATCTTTCTAAATGACCCTCGCGTTGATTGTCACTCAACTAGAGTAACGCAATAGCTGTACCAAAATTTGGCGCCACAGTTTAATGGTCATCCGTCAGAGTTGAATGAGATCTCAAGATTTAAAAAAAAAAAAAAAAAAAAAAAAAAAAAAAAAAAAAAGTTTGGGATAAAAATAAAATATTCGACAATCATAATAAACAACAATAGAATATTTTTTAGGCTGTTGGATCACCTCCAACTACCCACTTATTTATTTTTCATCTACACAAGATTACAAAAGACTCACCCATGGATAGGTTTACACATGCTGAGGTCAAGAGGGGCTTCTTTCGACTGGACGCCGTGGCATATCGGCGGCGGCGGATAATGAGTATTCCAATGTTTCAGTTCCGTCAGGCTCTGGTAAAATTTGACCTGTTCTACTGAAGCCGGAGGGCTCACAACCCCTCCAGGGGTGGGGGTCACCGTGGTGGAGACGATCCATTCGTCCCACCACGTCGCCTTCTCTAAATCCTCGAAGGACACACTGTTCACAAAGTCCGCCAAGGGGTCGGGCATCACTAGGGGGGCAGGGGGCGGTGGCATCACAAAGGGGGAGAGGTCACTGGCAGGAGGCACAGGGTCACTGGCAGGAGGCAGCACAAAGGGGGAGAGGTCACTGGCAGGGTCACTGGCAGGAGGTGGCACGTTAGGTACCACAAAGGGAGACGGGTCACTTGTAGGAGGCACAGTGTCACTTGCAAGAGGTAGCACAACAGTGGAAGGAGGCGGCACGACAGGTTCTGGACTGCTGATGTCCTCGTAGTCGGAAGCAGGCCTTTGGTCCTCGTCCGGCTGTCGGTCGTACACATAGGGAGTGGGCGGTGGATGGTTGCCCGAGGATGTCGAAGGTTGCGGGTCGTACACATAAGGAGTGGGCGGCTCCTCTTCGTCCGAGTGCCGGTCGTACACGTAGGGTGTCTGCGGTGGATCGTAGCTGATCTTGGGCTTTTTGCGGGTCGAGTCGTCCTCCGACGTGCGACGGCGCTTTCGGGAAGCTTCTGTTTTTCGGGGATCCAGCCATCCTTGCTTCGTGAGCCACTCTTCGTCTTGGGCAGGCACGACCGTCACTCGGAACAGTGTTTTCTGGATGGTGTAGAGCACGTACTCGAGTCCGGAAGCACAGTAATAGGTTTGGTTCGGTTGCAGTCTCCGAGCACTGTAGTCGTACTCCCGCTTCGCATGAAAGTGTTTCTCTTGGATGCCGAGGGGAGTCTTGCTGCGCACGAAATGGAACATGATCGGCGCCACATGGGTCTGGAGAACGTGGCCCGTGGCCGGCTTGACGGTGCGGTGGCCAAAGGTGAAGGCACTCTTCACCAGAAAGGTGCGACCCATCACAAAGCCCGTCCGAACGTCCGTGTTGCGTTTCAGGGACTGGTCGGGCACTCGCTTCAACTTGTTGTCGGCATACGTCCAAGGCTTGACGCGGGCACCTTGGTTGCAGAGGGCGCCTTTCACCGTATCGGCGAAATGCTTCAGATAGTGCTGACTGTACTTCTGAACGTAATAATAGACTTTGTCGGCACTGGTCATGGCGATGATGAAGGGCGTCAAATCCGAGTCCTCGTGCAGATTGTTGTAGTTGGGAGTGGAGAGCGGCGTGAGAGCCGCCGACACCTCCGAAACCGTCTGCGGGAAGATATCCACGACTCTTTCCATGGTGAGAATGAGAGAGAAGGCTTCGAGAATGAGAGAGAAGGCTTCGTCGGAAGCGACTTTTGAAGACCAGTTGACCTCCTTTCCTGCCACCCTGCTATTGGCTGACAACCTCCTTCCCAACCATTGGTGACCTCCTTTCCTACGATTGGCTCAGTCCTTCCCAATCATTGGTTGACCTCCTTTCCTGCCGTTGGCTCCACCCCCCCTGAAACTTACTCAGTTGAAACCTCTCTCACAATCAGATGCAGTCATGTCGCTCTCTTACACAGGTTATCCCCCGCTCGACTGCACTTTCCTGATGCTTCGTACCCGAGACGGTCGACTGTTCCTGCGGGCCGCGGACGTCGCCCGAGCTTGCGCCCGCAGTCGGACGCTGCTGTACGTGGGGACGCTGGAGAAAGATTTCGTCAGCGTGCAGAGGGACAGCCCGACCCTCGAAAAGACGGTCTACGGATTCGCCACGCTATCCACGCGAGACGTGCTGGGATGGCAATGGCCCACGGGCCGAGGACGGGTGGAGCACGCACTGTGGTTCGACCTGGAACACGCCAGACTCTTTTTGCCGAGGGAGATCTCGGACGCCCTGTTTCCTGAGGAGGGTGCAAAAACATTTTGTGATTTGGATGAAAACATTTTGTGTGAATAAACATTTTAGATGTGACATTTTAGATGTGTGCAAAAACATTTTGGATGTGTTCAAAAAAACATTTTAGATGTATGCAAAAAAAAACATTTTAGACAAAAACATTTTGGATGTGTTAAAAAAACATTTTGGATGTCATTTTGGATGCTGTCAATAAATACTTTTTTCGACGAGTCCTGTGTTTATCTTTAAGGTCACAGAAAATTTTTTTTAGAACCAGATCGCAATCATCATGAGCGTTGTTTTCGATACACTTTAAGGGTGAGTCCATCAAAAAATATTTTATATTGTAATATATATATATATATATATATATATATATATATATATATATATATATATATATATATATATATATATATATATATATATATATAATTTATATATTTTAAAATTTCTTTAAACGTATTCTTTAAAAATTTCTTTAAACATTTAATATTTTAAAATTTCTGTGTGAAGCCGATAATAACGATATTCCACGTCAGACAGAAGATTTGAAGTAATTATGTGATTCATTGTTTTCATTTTCTGATACTGACATATTGAAAATATTAACACATTTTCTACTTTTTATCTATGATGGGTAAAAAAATAATACACTGGTTCACATTTAAAATGTTTTCTAATTTTGGATGACTTATATTTTAGCATTTCTCTAAATGTTGAAGGTTTGGAGTATAATTTCTATGTGGATCAGATGTGTTCAGGGCAATGTCCATTTGAGTTTTGAAGCAATCATGTGACTCATTGTTTTCATTTTCTAATACCAATTCGGTAATTAATAAATAAATAAATAAATAAATAAATAAATAAATAAGGGATTTTGAGTATAATTTCTATGTGGATCAGATGTATTCAGGGCAATGTCCATTTGAGATTTGAAGCAATCGTGTGACTCATTGTTTTCATTTCCGATTTGATAATAAATAAATAAATAATTTTATCTATGATGGGTAAAAAAATAATACACTGGTTCACATTTAAAATGTTTTCTAATTTTGGATGACTTATATTTTAGCATTTCTCTAAATGTTGAAGGTTTGGAGTATAATTTCTATGTGGATCAGATGTGTTCAGGGCAATGTCCATTTGAGTTTTGAAGCAATCATGTGACTCATTGTTTTCATTTTCTAATACCAATTCGGTAATTAATAAATAAATAAATAAATAAATAAATAAATAAATAAGGGATTTTGAGTATAATTTCTATGTGGATCAGATGTATTCAGGGCAATGTCCATTTGAGATTTGAAGCAATCGTGTGACTCATTGTTTTCATTTCCGATTTGATAATAAATAAATAAATAAATAAGGGATTTTGAGTATAATTTCTATGTGGATCAGATGTATTCAGGGCCATGTCCATTTGAGATTTGAAGCAATCGTGTGACTCATTGTTTTCATTTACTAATACCGATTCGGTAATAAATAAATAAATAATATAATAAACATTGAAGGTGGGATAATTTCTGTGTGGAATGTCCATTTGAAAAGAGATGACTCATTGGCCCTTTCAAAAGGGACCAGGTGCATGGAACCACCTGGCCATCGCACGGGCATTGTTCAACGGCCCTTTGAAAAGGGCATTGAGTTTGTGCATTCAACCATGAAGCCTTTCAAAAGCCTCTCTCCAAAGGAAACCAGGTCGATGAGGCATTGAGTTTGTGCATTCAATCATGATAAATGGGTCACCCCGGGATGACAAGGAAGCATTGTTCAAGGGAGGGATTGGGGTCACGCAAGCGGTCAACCATGAAGCCCTTTCAAAAGGAACTAGGTCCCCGTGATGACTCATTGGGGTCACGCAAGCAGCAGCTGTCGCTTTCCAGTCCAATCTCATTCAACCATGAAATGGGGTCACGCAAACAGCAACTGTCGCTTTGGATGAGGTGATGCAATATTTTCGAGACACACCGTAATATAGACTTTAAAAAATTCTACGAGTGTCCCGGCGCTAAATTCTTTTTACCAGCGACTGTATGATTTGCAGTACAACCAGTGCAAAAAATGCCAGTGCCCTGAAATTTGCAGTACCACGCGGGTTGTATCAAAAGGGTATTTGAGTGATAGATTCAATCCCGATTTGGGGGATCAGAAAAAAACGCCGACCTCCCACGGCCCCGCTCGCACGGCAACTCGCTGACCTCGGTCACTCCCGGTCTGCTGGGAGACCGTGAGGCGGCGAAGCCTTTACCCTGTTACTAAATAACATTTTTGTATCCACATAAAAAAATTTTTATTATAAATTTATCTCCGTCATCAGCAGGGTGTCATTAGAACATAATAATTCTTCATCTGCCCAGGTGACTGCAACTGATGTCCCTTATATGTAAAATCTAGGAGAGTTGTGAAAATTTTCCACAGTTTTTACAAAACTATTTTTGATCAATTTTAAAAGTCCTTTTATTTGTGACCATCGTCGTAGGGGTAAATGGTTATTCATGCATTTAAAAAAAAAAAAAAAAAAAAAAAAAAAAAAAAAATTTTTTTTTTTTTTTTTTTTTTTTTTTTTTTTTTTTTTAACGTCTTTGTGCTGGTATCGCGTCCATTTCTGGAAGCGGTTCTGAATCGGGTCGCAAAACAGGGGGTTCTTCTTCTTTTGTTTCTTCTTCTTGAATCATATTTTCTTTCTCCCCCCTCCTAGAATTTGTTAAATACATTCGATTGCAAAAATCTAGATAAAAACCGGTGGGGCTACATTTCATCTCCAACTGTGTTCCGGGAGGTAGTTTACGGGTTGTTAAGAAACAGTCAATAACACCTGACAGTTCGGCGTATCGTCTGTATCGATTCAATTCCCCTTCCAATTGTTCGAGAGACATGTCTCTCATTTTTTGATAGAAGGTTTCATTATCATCCAATATACTTAATTCTGTAACAACCTGTTTATTAACCATGACTACTTGTTTTATGAAAAGAAAAGAAAACACACTATTGTTTTTATATCATTTTATTTCACACTCAAAAAGTACATTTATCTTCTCGTCCTCTTCTGCTGAGCTCCCCACCAAATTATCCATGCTTCCCGAGTCACTACTGCTCTCGGATTCACTACTGCTCTCGGATTCACTACTGCTCTCGGATTCACTACTGCTCTCCGCAAAATCGTCCATAGTTAACTTCAGCTCCTTTACCAGAAATTCAAATAGGCTGTCCCCAACGATTTCAAAAAGATTCTTCTCCACGAGTTTCATGCATTCGTATAGAAACTTTCCGGCATAGATCAGATAATGGACAGAGTCGTTTTTAGGGTCAATCTCTTTCAATCCAGAGAGGAGTTGTGATTCGACATCTTTCGTGTCCTGAATAGAATCGAGTTCCGGATAAGTTGGAAACTGTTGTACCATCCGATCTAGGATGTTCTTTTTGAGGACGTGCTCTTGGGTGCTCAGTTTCGAACTCCTCTTACGGTGATCCTTTAAGAAGAAACAACGCCTCTTCCCCTTACTGGCTAAGGCGAGAGAATCTTGCAAGAGAGAATGAACGACAAAGTTAAAGTTGTCAGTAGCCATCTTACTCTGCCCGTTCATACAAAATTAACTCCTCTATATATATTAAAAAAAAAAAAAAAAAAAAAAAAAAAAAAAAATTTTTTTTTTTTTTTTTTTTTTTTTTTTTTTTTTTTTAAGGTTATACCCACTCAAAAAAAAAAAAAAAAAAAAAATTTTTTTTTTTTTTTTTTTTTTTTTTTTAAGGCTATACCCACTCAAAAAAAAAAAAAAAAAAAAAAAAGAAAAAAAAAAAAATTTTTTTTTTTTTTTTTTTTTTTTTTTTTTTTTGAGTGGTTTCAAGTAAAGATGAACACGGAACGCTATAATCCCCATTTAGATAATCATACTCGAACCAACAAGCTACCTCCACTGACTTATGAAAATAAGGAAAATTATGCATCTAGTGACTTCCCTAGGGATGGTCACATTTTAAATAGCCCTCACGCCTCTTGGGGATCCAGGAATAACCGACTTTTCTTTGCAGAATTAAATAATAAGTCAAAAAAGAAATAGGGTGGGACCATCCACACCGACCCCTCTACCGCAAAACGTGCCGTGACACTCCAGAACTGGGTCCCGAACCTCGGGGGACCGATGCCACTGTTTCATTTGGCTCTCAACCTGGGAATGGCTTCTTCGACCGTGGAGGGGGGGGGATTTTCAAAATACACTTTCAACTTTTTAAAGATGGTGAAAAAAAAATGAAACAAATAATAATATTTAAAACATTTTATTGTTACAATTATGATTACACTCTACCTACAATAGGCTTGGGACAGAGTTCTATGCACTTCACAACAAATAAAATGATGACAATCTTGAATTACAAGTACACTCCACCTACAATAGGCTTGGGACAGAGTTCTATGCTATTTGTGAGCACACTTCACAACAAATAAAATGATGACAATCTTGAATTACAAATACACTCCACCTACAATAGGCTTGGGACAGAGTTCTATGTTATTTGAGCACACTTCACAACAAATAAAATGATGACAATCTTGAATTACAAATACACTCTACCTACAATAGGTTTGGGACAGAATTCTATGCTATTTGAGCACAACAAATAAAATGATGACAATCTTAAATTACAAATACACTTCAATTCTACCTACAATAGGCTTTCGACACATGGGACAGAGTTCTATGTTATTTGAGCACACTTCACAACAAATAAAATGATGACAATCTTGAAAAACAATTTTTCTTTCTCTGTCAAAACAAATTATACAATCCTTGTTAGTCACAACACATGATTTGTTATCCATTTTAAAGGGTTTGCTAAAGGATCTTTCAAAACCACATTCTGAATCATGATGCTTTGGGTTATCCTTGGGATCCACTCTCACTGCGCACATATAACATATAATTTTGTTTTCTTCTTTACAAAAGAAAAATCCGTCATCGGCCAATTCTTCAGTTTTAACATTCGTATATCGCCAGGAGCGAAGTCTCTTCTTCCTATAGCAATATGAGGGAAATTTCGGTTTATAGTAGAAAGACATCTCTCGTGCAATGCTAGTGCATACCCAGCTGCAACTGGCTGGTGGAAACGGTCGCTGTGACTGGCTCGAAGGATGTCTGAAATACTTCCCTAAAAAAAAAAAAAAAAAAAAAAAAAAAAAAAAAAAAAATTTTTTTTTTTTTTTTTTTTTTTTTTTTACAAATTTTTTACAACATATATTAACCAACCAAGAAATAATATAATTGCTACATGAATGATAGAAAAACGATAGAAAAACTCATCATTGGATGTGGGTGGAGAATTATAAATTATGATTGAAAACTCATTGTCAATTTTTCCATATTTCCCAAACGCATTTGTAATTAAATTCATATGATTAATCCATTTGAATATATTCCCTTCTTTAAAAAACTTTATTAATATATCCACCATGCAAATGTATATTTCTTTATCCTTTTCAGGGTAGGTTTTCATGCAATGAGCCATCCATTTTCCTGTAAAAATGAGAGACTCTAAGACGATTTTGTGATAGGGTAACGACATGTCCCCAATTATCACTTTAGATCTTCGTTCTTTCGATCGTTCAGAAATGTTATTCAGTTGCTCCTGCAAAATTTTATAAATATCTCCATCCTCTACCTTCATTACAGTTGGATATTGTTTCAAAAATTGTTTTATCATCCCATGGATCGAATTGTACATAACTAATTCTCTTTCATTAAAATTTACAGTAAGATGGTCAATAAATTCAGGATGAAGATAATGAACAATAAAATTTAGAATTTTTTGGAATACCAATTCTACGTTTGCATCGAGATTAGAATAACTGGACAAATAGTCACCATGATAACAGCAGGGGAAATTGACAATTCCACCTTCCATGTTTTTTTGAATCTAAACTCAATAAAACTCAATTTATAATAAAAAAAAAAAAAAAAAAAAAAAAAAAAAAAAAAAAATTTTTTTTTTTTTTTTTTTTTTTTTTTTTTTTTAAATCAAAGGAATTATCATCTACAAACAACCACAACGAATTTGGCATCTGTGCAATGGAATACTGGATGATGGGTGAATGTATGATGCAAGAGAACAATACTGTTCCTTCCTTTTGTAAGTAATACTTTTTTCCCTCGATCGCTATCCAATAGGGGGTGCGATAAGCGCACGGTTTTAAATCACTTACTAACACCATCGGTTTATTAAATTTGCAAGAGTGTAACTCATATTGTCGTCTTAGAGTAAAGGTAGAAAATGTCGTTTGACAGAGAATACAAAAAAAACGACCATGATTACCCATGTGTTGGAATAATTCAGTCAAATTATCAACTGTTTCCAGACAATAGTCACAAGGAATGCTACTATCCTCCTCTTCCATGATTGGGGTATCCTGTGGCAACACCCATAAATAATTGAAAAAAAAAAAAAAAAAAAAAAAAAAAAAAAAAAAAATTTTTTTTTTTTTTTTTTTTTTTTTTTTTTTTTTGAACTATATATACTACCCAGTGGGCAGAGACATTCTCAGACATGGCTGTGTGTAGCGTCTGCTCCACGCCTGTGGAAGCATGGGACTCCTTCACTCTACTGAAGTGTCGACACAAGTTTCATCCCCAGTGTCTCTCGACCACGATCCAGGCGTGTCCAACCTGTCACTCGTTCGTGGAATACTCGGACCAAGAGCGTTTGCGCGAAACGTTGGATTGGAAAACTATTCGCAAGGAAACCGAAAAGACTTTTTTGGGTCGTGATCTGGAGTTGGTCAAACTTTACTCGCTCATGAACAGTTGGATGTACTTTTCTTCCCTCCGGGAACCCGACGATAGCTGGTACGGGAAAAGTGTACCGCCGTTCGAAGACGGCAACCTCCATCTGGCGGCCAAGTGTGTGCGCAAGTTTTCCGAAACCACCCACAAATGGTATCATATTAGTGTTTTATTCGAGCAGTATTTCAGTTTTCGTAACCTGATGTATCACACCAAAGGAGTGTACACGTTACCTTTCTGGTGCTGGTGTGACGGTGCCAAAGAGAAAAAATGGCACCGACACATGATTCTAGTGACTGCTTCCAGCGACTTTAAATTTGTGGGGATGAAAATACGTTCCCTCCACACGGCCCAGGACCTCATCGAGGCGATCGGCTCCGTCAGTCGACCCAGTACTTGCACCTTCAACACCCGACTGGGCAATTTCTATATCAATCGAACTCTTCGGCTGACTTTCCAGTGGATTCTATCCTTTGCTTACGAGGGTGGTTTTTTTCGGCAGGTCACCGATCACTATCATTATCATCTCAGTGTCCAAGAAAAATTTGTGCGGGCCCACCCACAAGACAAAGTGTGGTTAGTCCAGGGCACCCGCTTGACCGATACCCTGCCGATTGAGGAAGAGTTTGTGTTACCCATCGCCAAACCCTTCAAACTCGTCCCTCATCCGACACCCCATTTTCTCTATGCGGACACCCCACTCTATTTCGAAGAAGACAAGACTTTGCTCGCCCTCGAGCCGAAGGTGTGGAAGAGGCTTCAGGTGGAATCCGGTAATGTGATGCAACAGTTTTTAAAAACGTTGTGGATACGCCCGTTTTGTTGGGATGAAACCTTCGACCTCCTCCAAACGTACCAAGAACAGAATCAGGAATACCAGAAAAAATATGAGG
The DNA here is from genome assembly GCA_963930645.1 of Salticus scenicus. Lineage (NCBI taxonomy): Eukaryota > Metazoa > Arthropoda > Arachnida > Araneae > Salticidae > Salticus > Salticus scenicus. Next base: position 2,768,368 of record CAWVNO010000061.1, read on the forward strand.
ACCTTATCCAGGAATTGAAACGTTTGATACCGTAAATGACTCTAGAATAATTTTTTAGATCAGTGTCTATATAATAATTATTGTAACTAGAATAATTTTTTATGTGATTGTGTTTTTAGATTTTTTTATTGTTTAGATCGTCATTATTGTAGACTATCATATTTTTTATTGTAAATAAAAATGATTGTGTTTTTAGATTTTTTTATTGTTTAGATCGTCATTATTGTAGACTATCATATTTTTTATTGTCAATAAAAATGATTGTGTTAGATTTTTTTTTTTTTTTTTTTTTTTTTTTTTTTTACAAAATAATGGCTACAATTTGTTCCCTCTTTCGGACTCGACTGAGGGCCGTGTACACCAAATTCAAATTGGATCGGATGCCTCCGAAATGAATGACCACTCGGTCTGTGTCAATGGTTTCGCCTTGAAATTTGTGAATGGTGGAGGCAAACCCCAACTCGAGGGGATACTGGTCTCGGGAATTTTTGCCCACTTTGACCACCCTCTGCTGAGGGTTCACACAGATCACGCGATTCTTGCGCACCTCTCGAAAGACGAGTTCGGTGCCATTGGGGACGGGCGAACAGTTATTCTCGGTCACCACCACGCGACAGCCCCCCTTCAACCTCAACGCCCCGTCGTTCAGGGTCACTTCGGGTCCCGGCACCATGTGGCGAAGGTACCACTCGTTCAGTTTGTGGACCCAATCGCGGGTCGCCGCCATGGCCCGCTGCGCCTGGGACAGGAGGGGGCCGTCCAAATCGTCCACGACCGGAAAGTGGTCGCAGACGAAAGCAAAGAAGGGCGTCTCCTCGCCGCGATCGACCAAGGCACAGAGCCGACGGATCAGGTCGTGGTACTCGGGCACGAACCGCTGGCTCTCGCTCAACGTGAGGTAGTGCACGGGCCAGGGCGGCCGCTCGAACGTCACGTCGAACAGGTTGAAGGGAGAGTGGACCGGACTCAGTTGGTAGGGGTCGCCCAGACACACCACCAGCAGGGGGTGGTCCGCGCGATCCAGGAAGTAGCGAATCACCCAGTAGAGGAACCAGGCGGGGATCATGGAGATTTCGTCGACGACCACGAGGTGGGGGTCGCGTTCACAATGCAATTCGTCGACGAGGGCCCGACTCTTCTGGATCGTGGCGAGGAGGTGCGTTTCGTCCTGGAGCTCCTGTTCGAGCGCCTGGTAGACGGGGTTGCGGTAATAGAGTTTCATCGCCGAATGGAGGGTCTGGCCACCGATCGCCTGAGCGCTCTTGGCCGTGAAGCTCATCTTCAGCAGGTCCACGTCCCGGACGTGCTCCAGGGTGGTGCGGACCACATAACTCTTGCCCGTGCCGGGTCCGCCCGACACGATCACCAGCCTCTTGGAGGGTCGCTCGCACCACTGCTGCACGAGCCGGACAAAAGCGCTCTGACCCAGAGTAAAGGAATGTTTGTCGAGCCCGGACAGATCCAGTTGAAGTGGGGAGGCTTCACGCTGCATGGCTGTCCCTTTTGTACCATGAAACCAATCACCCTCGTGATGACGACGGCCCAAAGCCGCTGCGAATACACGCTGCTGGGCTGCGAGCGCCTGCCCCCCTCGTACCTGGTCGACTTGTACGCGCTGTATGTGGGCAGGGCCACGCCTCAACCCCCTGCCGTCGTCTCGTCGATGGTCTCGCTGGTCGTCGAGAAGGTGGTGCCGCCCAGCCAGTGGCTCGACTGTATCCTGTGGTCGCGCTACCGACGCGAAGGCAAGACCGAGTGCTTGGAACTGTTTGTGCGGCGCGGTGGCTCGCAATCCGAACACTTGTATGCGGTGGGAAAAAGTGGCACCCTCTTGATGGGCAAAGGAGAACCCCTCGAAATACACCGAGAGACGGTGCAGCTGCTGATGGGCGAGTCCAAGACGGGATGCTCGAATCCCAAAGTGATTTGGATCGATGAACCGAAATGTGAAACCCTTTAATTGAAAAAAAAAAAAAAAAAAAAAAAAAAAAAAAAATTTTTTTTTTTTTTAGTCACACTCACTTAAAAAAAAAAAAAAAAAAAAAAAAAAAAAAAAAAAAATTTTTTTTTTTTTTTTTTTTTTTTTTTTTTTTTTTTTTAGGGACCCCCTTCTTCCACTTCTTTATCCCTGTTTACAGCAGCTTCTTCCCAATCAGGAATGTAACGTTTGCATAACTTACACCTAAAGATTTTATCTCGCTGCACCCGGTAGAAAAAATCGTCCACGTTAGCAAAATCTTCCTCGCACGTACAAATGTCAGGTTGTGCTTTTCCGGGTATACTTTTGATGCAGGACGACATGTGCCATCCGTGTTCCGTATTATATACCAGTTTAATGTTCAGTTCGGGTCTTTGAAGAGTAGCCAGATGAAATTTGTACAATGTGTAGAGTTTCTTAAATCTTTCAAATTCCGGCTGCTGCGCAAAGACCTTATCGTTGGGTAGAATTTGTAATTTTTTGTAAAAAAGTCAAATCATCATCGGAAAGAGAGAGCTGGATTAAATCTGCCATCATTACTTTATTCTTATAGGAAAAAAAATTACATTGAAGGATTTTCATATTTAGATAATCGTCTTTTCAATTCAGATAATCTTCTTTTCAATTCAGCAATTTCGGTTTCTCTTAAATGTTCCATTTTCTTCTGAAGTACATCATTTTTCTCTTCCAGCGTGACATTTTTCTCTTCCGCCATTTTCAATCTCTGTTTCAAATCTCTGATTTCTTCTTCGCGTCTCTGTTCGATATCCGCTCGTAAATTCTCATATTTATTTTGTAATTCTTCGAACTTGTTCTTCAAATCCCTGTTTTCTTTTTCCAATTCTTCACACCGGTCCATGAACGGTTTCGCGCAGTTCAAACAATCGCGTTGCCTGGGATACGTTTCCCACCAATCGTCGCCCACGACTCGATAAAACAACGCGTAATCCTCTATATCTTTTTTCAACTTCTTATAGTGTCGTTTTTCGATAAAATAAATCTTTTTTCCTTCGTTCAGATATAAATAGTGATTCGTGATCTCTTTGGAGACTTTAAATTGCTCCTTCACCGGTAACACTAGATTCATCGTTATCTCGGGTAAATTTTTGACTTGAATTTTCCATTTCGAACCGATCCTTTCAATCGGTACGCAGAGCAATTTTTTCGGATCGCAATGTTTATATTTCTGTCCGATCAACTGCATGATGCCGCCGTCCCACAGGGTCGCCAATACCAGTCTGTAATCCGCCGGTAAAGTTTCCGAGATGCAAAAATGATTTTTACTCCTTCTCTTTTTTTTGATTTTGTCGAGAAAGTCCACCTCCTCTTCGCCAAAGCTAAAATTGCAACCCGAATGGCGCTGACTCAGGTAACCCATCGCGTTCACCAAATGCAGTTCGCACTCGATCCGTTTGTATATCTTACATCTGAATCCAGGATAAGGTTTGGCGGCTCCTTTCGGTAGGACGACCTTTCGCCACATGCGTCTGAAATCCTCCATGGACCGCGACACCACGATCATGTGCCGATGTTGTCTGAAGCAAGGCTCCGATTCCTTTCCGCCGTCGCACCAACAAGAGAAGGGCAGGGTGCCTCCGTCGAAACAGGCCATCTCTCGGACAAAACTCTCATAGACCACGGCTCGCACCATCACGTGCAGCCACACGTAACCCCCTCTCACGTATTTCTGGACACAGGCGGCCGCCACATTCAGAGTGTCGTCTTTGAATGGCACCGATAAGCACTCATCGTTCAGGTCCAGAGGGGAGACGGGTTCAGTGTAGTATGTCTCGTTGGAGAAAATTTTGCGGTGACCGAAAAACTTGAGCTTCTCACACATGGGTTTGAAATTGAAAAATTGCAATTTCGTGATTTTTTTTGGAGAACCACCCTCTGGTTGTTCACTTTTTCGCTTTAACGTGCGAATTTTGAATTTCTCATAACATTCCAAAAGATGTTTCGCCCCATCGTTTTTTCTTGCGAAGGTCACATCTCCAAAACACCAAACACAGCATCGTTTAAAATTCAGTCCGTGTTCCGCATTGCAATGTTTTTCGTATTGATTCGAAACGATCCGTTTTGTACAGTCCAAATAGGGACACACAAACGGAAACGCATTCCTCCTCACGGTATTAAAATAATACTTTAAATCTTTGCCTTGAACCATATTTTTCCGATGATAAAAAAAAGGTTATTCAAGAATAGGGAACTTCCTATACTGAAAGGGTTACATTATTGTGCTGTTAAATATTACTACTTTTTTAAATATATATAAAGGTAAGAATTTAGTTTTCTAAAAACAGCAACAACTGTTTCTAAAAATACAATGTGAAAAAATCTGAGTTTTAGAAATCAAGCAACTGATATATATTGACACACAAAAAAAAAAAAAAAAAAAAAAAAAAAAAATTTTTTTTTTTTTTTTTTTTTTTTTTTTTTTTTTTTGTCGAGTGGGTGTGGAAAAAAAAAAAAAAAAAAAAAAAAAAAAAAAAAAAATTTTTTTTTTTTTTTTTTTTTTTTAAATTAAATTGTGGTGTCATGGAAAATATTTCGGTCATAATATTTCATTGTGGTCGTGCTATGGTTCAACACAGAGATTTAAAGTATTATTTCGATACCGTGAGGAGGAATTCGTTTCCGTTTACCTGTCCGTATTCGAACTGCGGAATACGTATCGTTTCTAATCAATATGAAAAACATTGTAAAAGAAAACACGGAGTGAATTTTAAACGATGTTGTGTTTGGTGTTTAGGAAATGTGACCTTCAAAAGAAAAAACGATGGGGCGAAGCATCTTTTTGAATGTTATCAGAAATTTAAAATTCGCGTCACCTCAGAACGAAAAATTAAAAAACCGGTTGATCCTGATCCACCACCCCTCGATACTATGACATTTTTCGATTTCACGCCCATGTGTGAAAAGCGAAACTTTTTCGATCACGAACCCATTTTATCAAAGAAATGTTATGAACACATCTGGCCAATCGACTTAAAACCGCTTCCGGTAACCTTTGAAGATGACAGTCTAAATTTAGCGACTTCCTGCGTGCGAAAATATCTCGAAGCCGATGACACGCTCTGGATTCACGTCATGGTGCGAGCTTTCGTATTTGAGAATTTTTTAAAGATTATCGATTCTTACCATGGTCAAATAAAAACTCTTCCTTTTTCTTGCTGGTGTAACGGAGGAACCGAATTGGAAACGCGTCATCGACAACACAGACACTTAATCGTCGTTTTCCCAACCCAGAAACTTTTCAACCATTACAAGCAGCAAAAAATTAAACCGAAAGACGACATACCTTACAGAAGTTTCAAGTGCGTAATACACAATCCCATCAAGTCAGCATTACATTTAGTCAATACTTTGGGTTACGTGAGCCAACGTACATCCAGCTGTAATTTTACTATTGAAGACGGGATAAAAATACATGGAAAGGCTAATCATTTTTATATATTGGAAACCCTACCGAAAGATTACAGATTGGCATTGGTCCTACAATGGGATGGGGGTATCATGGAATGGATACATCAACTATACAAACACGTCGACCCACAAAAACTATTGCAGGTTCCTATGGAACACATCGATGGGAAATGGCGTATTCAAGTCAAACATTTACCTGATATACGACTCGATTTGACCCTTCCAGTTTCTAAAAATTTTCGACCGTCTAATAAACTCACGGATTTATTCTTTCACCTCACTGGTGGGAAAAAAATATATTTTCGACGTTCTTATTATACTAACAAGACAAATTATTATCTATTTCATCATGTCGTGCGTGATGAATGGTGGACTCCGTGCTTTTTGCAACAATCGTGTTTGAATTGTGCCAAACCCTTTATTGCAGTATGTGATGAATTACTAAAGGAAAATGAAAGTTTGAAAATGGAACTTGAGTTTGTTAAAAACCCCAATTAAAAAAAAAAAAAAAAAAAAAAAAAAAAAAAAAAAAAAAATTTTTTTTTTTTTTTTTTTTTTTTTTTTTTTTTTTTTTTACGAGGCGGGTAGGCAGGCAAAGTGGTACCCGGTCCCTTCGGTGGGCTGCTGGCCGCAAAAGATGGCGTCCATGGACGATTCGACGGTGACCCACTGCCCTCGCGTCGGTCCGGTGCTCAGCTGGGAGCAATTGCGTTTCAGCGCCTCGAAGCTCAGTTTTTCGAGGGGGGTGCGGTCTTCGTTTTTGGCCAAGCCGTCTCGGTTCATGGGGGAGAGGGTGCCCCGCCGAAACATGTATTTCAGGAGGACGACGATCGCTTTCTCGTAGGGCGAGTCTTCGTTCCGAAACAGTTGTCGCTTCACAATCTCGAGCAGCGTGTAAAAGCTACTCGAGACGCCGCACTTCTTGTAGACGTTGCGCACGTCCGAGAAACCCACGACGTACCGGAGGGGGATCTGTCTCAGCAGTTGATAGAGGTCTTTGAGGGATCGGTAGAGCACTTTCAAGGAACCGCGGTCCTCGACCACCAGGAACTGAAACGCGCTCAAGTAAGCGTAGCGGCCGTCGTGCGTCACACCCTTATTATAGAGGTCGCCCCGTTTCAAGAGACCGGCCGTCGGCAATTTGCCAAAGAGCTCGGCCAGGGGCAGGTCGTCGGAGAGGAAGACGGTGGCATAGCGGTGGCGGTTGGCCAATTCAAAGATTTGAATCTGGGTGGAGAAGAGGGCCAATTCCTCCACAATATCCTTTTCACAGTTGAACGCGTAACACTGGGTTTCGGACAGCGACTGCAAGTGTTTGCTGTCCAGGGTGCCTTGGGTTTCGGATTTGGTGGCGCGACAGGTCAGTTGGATGCCGAAAGCGTCGCCGGGCGTGGGAAAGGTCATGTGTTTCACCACCGTCCACACAAATTCGGGGATGGCGTCGCCGTGTTCGTTGAAAAGGTTCAAATTCCGGACTCGGCGCAAGTGACCGTCCAACACGCGCAGGACCGACTCCAGGCTGTAGGGACGGATCCGTCGGAGGAGGGCAGCGTAGAGATCGGGTCGCTGCTCTTGAACCACTCGCAGGAGCTGGGCCGTGACAAAACTCATGATCAAGAATGTTGACGTTGAAAGAGTTGTCGATCCTCTACCACCGCGTTCAAATCCAGAAGGAAACCGACGCCACGTGTCTGTTGGTCTACTTGCTGATGACCACCCCGCTCAAGATGCGGGATCTTTTAGGGTGGTTCAACACCGATCGGAGGAGGAGGCGAGACTTTTTAGGCGAGGCCCTGCCCGACTATCAATCGATCCCGAAACTTTTTGTCAAAAAACACCAAACGTATTTGATTCGATGGAAAAAAGCGTGTAAAGCTTGGCTAGGCAAAGAGGGAACCTTTGAACAGTTGAGACGGGCCTGTCGAGTGGCACGAGCGAAAGGAGTGTCTTTTTCATTGTAAAAAAAAAAAAAAAAAAAAAAAAAAAAAAAAAAAAATTTTTTTTTTTTTTTTTTTTTTTTTTTTTTGTTTAAGTGGGTGTGGCTTAAAAAAAAAAAAAAAAAAAAAAAAAAAAAAAAAAAAAAAAAAATTTTTTTTTTTTTTTTTTTTTTTTAAGTAATGCATTAACAAATGGCTCCAAATCGACTATGGAGAACCCAGGTGCATGGGATAAAAAAAATGTCGTCCGTATAGATTATATTTTGGAAAATGTTTTTGCATATTTATTGAAAAGGTATTATACATTGGATGCTGTTGATGCCTGGAGTCTAAGAGAAAAAGAGGTGTTGAACATTGTCACAAATAGCTTAGATGACTTGAGAGAGAGTTATGGGATACAAATAAAAAAAACTGTCATGCAAATTGATCGATACGACGAGGATACAGCAGGTACTCTTATAGCAGGATTAGCACATGAACTTTTTAGTGAAGGTAAAACTTGGAGCCGAATTGTAGCATTTTTCTGTTTTATCGGAGAATATACCGCTGCAGGTATTCGTCACAATGCGCCGAGAATATTTATAGATGTTATGTATGAAACTTTTTCACGAACAGTAAAAGAAGAATTAGAAGGATGGATAGAAGACCACCATGGTTGGGAAGGAATGGTAAATTGTGTGACTCAACGGACTACGTCTAGGACTGCCTGGTTTAGGACTTCTGCCTAATTTGAAAAAAAAAAAAAAAAAAAAAAAAAAAAAAAAAAAAAATTTTTTTTTTTTTTTTTTTTTTTTTCAATGTATATATAGAGAGAGAGCGAGCGGAGAGATCATTTCCACCATGTCAGCGATCTGTTCTTGGTGTAATCAACCTTTGCAGGGAGATCCCTGCACCTTTCCCAACTGCGAGCATGCCTTTCATTCTCAGTGTTCTCCTTTCTCCCCTGCTCAGTGGTGTCCTCTGTGTCCCTCCGGCCGCATCCCGTTCGTCGTTCGCCAGATCATGACCAACACGTCCGATGTGGATTACATGGTGACCATGGACGTGGTCGAGGCTCAAGAGCAGCGCGTTTTGGCCAACACACCTCCCATCCCCATGAGTCGACTGCAAACTTTGCTTCTGGAAGATTGTCTTCCCGAGAAATGTGTCACGGTGCGATTTTTAGCCAAGCCTGAAGACGAGGTGGTGATCACGCTCTACCGAGCCAAGCCTGCCCGAGTGCTGGAATTTAAAAAGTACCGAGTCACCCGCATCCGGATCTACGATTTCATTCGACGAGAAGAAAAAGACACCCAACACTTTGTGTTCGGAGACCGATCCCTCGTCTGCAACGCCACCATCACACCCGAGAGCGTCGTCATCCGAGACTACTTCAAGCGGGAGCCCCTCACGGTGACGGCTCGCATCAAAGACCCAGACTATTTCAAATCTGTAACTATTTATTAAATAAAAAATGACTATTTATTATTATTTGTGTGTTTTATTTTTCGAAAGAGGAAAAAACACCCTATCATGAGTACAGCGGCCGCCAGGATCCACCCGGTTGAAAAGAGGGTGGCACGCAGGAGCGGCGCTGAGGCAGGAGGGGGGACCACCGTTGTCACTTGGTTGGTTTTTCGGTCTCGATACGCATAGTTGTGGGGGAGGCTGTAAATGGGCAGCTCTCGGTGGGTCAAAAAATCTCGCTCTTCGTTTGCGTCTCGAATTAATTTACCCAGGATATCCGCGTCGGTGAGGTCGGAGGGGGTCTTGTCCGGATCGATGTGAGGCGCATCCTCTTTCTGCATCAAGATCACCTTGCCATCGTTCGTGACCGCATACAGATCGAGCATCGTGTCCGGCAGATAATATTCATTGTTGAAACAGTCTTTGGGATAGTAAAAATCGTAAGTCTCCCCCTCCTTCATCGCATACTGGTGGTTGAGAAGGATCTCGGTCCCGGAAGGGGTTCGGGGATAGATTTCGCCGGTCGCGTCCACCGCATAGCGATCCGGTAGGGTGTGGGGTTTTTCAAAGTCGGGCGGCGTGATATAAAACTCGGACCCCGCTTCGTCTCGGGGAAAGACGGTCTCGCCTTCTTTTGTCGTGGCATAATAATAGGATCCATCCGGCATTCGGGCAAACGCGCCCGGTGGATAATATTCGTCGTTTCGATGATTCACGGCATACTGCTCTTTCCCATCTCGCCGCCTCCCGATCCAATAGCGACCGTCCACCCCCCTCTCGTAGACCTCGTTGCCTTGGGCATCTTTCCGATACTTGACGTTGCCCCGCTCGTCCAGAGGGTAGAGGATTCGGCCCCGTTTCGTGGTGAGCAGGGGAAACCCTTCGGGAACGTATTCGTTGCCAAAGAGATCCGTCGGATAGGCCTTGGATCCGTCCGGTAACGTACGATAATGGGTGGCAATTTCATAAGACATCCTTAAATAAAAAGAGTCATGTGGACCGTCTATACGCTCCTTTTCTTTACCCTCTATCTCGTGCAGTGTCATCTGGCCCGCAACCTGCTCTCCTATTATACGGCCAAGTCGTATCCCTTGAACTTTTTGCGCTGGAACCAAGATGTGGCTGGATTGGTTTGAGCGATTGATCTTCGGGGGAGGGGCCCTGGAGCCTCCTCCTCCCGAAGTGCTCCCTTTCATTCTTCGGATGGAAGCCGAACGGATTCCGTGGCTCGACTTGATGGAACACGGAGGACTGACTGCTTTCCCTCACCAAGTGTACGGCGACCTGAACCTGCTGATCGACTCTCTGAACGCGGAGCCCCGCCGTCCTTTCAAAACACGGGTCGTGTCCCGATTTTGGGACGAGCTGGAGCGGTGGCTGGCCCAACCGAAAGATCCCCCTTCCCCCCTGCTCCCCCCTCCGCCCACTCAAGACGACGCCATTTTAAAGGAGCTGCTGGAAGAGGGGGGGACGACCTACGCGTACCAGTCGGCCGCGTTCTGGGGGGAGGTGGCCCGGCGCTGCCTCAATCTCCGTCGACCGGTCCACCCTTCGCCTTTACCCGAGATCTCGAGCGAGCAGAAGCAACGCGCCCTGCGCCTCTACGACATGACGTGCCAAGCGCGAGGTCACACGGTCGATCCGCTCCACATGTTTTTGGTGCCGCGGGCCGAGTATGTGAATGCGGCCCACTGGCTGACGGACCAGACCTTGAAGGCCTTTCTCCAGCAACAGCCCCTGCATCCTCTGAGCGTGTCGGTGAGGGCCTTGCTGCAACACACCCTCCACCAGGTGTTGCAGGGAGAGAAACCCGAGGAGCTGGACGAGTGTCCTCAACTGGATGCGCTGTTGCATAACGTGCGCGTCATTCACGAGAGCGTGCAGCAAGTGCCCCACGACAACACGCCTCCGAAACTCATCGATGTGTTGCAGCGACTGTTGGCCCTCAGTCATCGAGACGGTCTGTGGGAAAAGGAGATCCCCTCCTCCCTGCCCACGACCCCCGAAAGTTCGCTGAGCCTCTTCTATCTCACCGAACAATTGCGTCGGACGGAACGCCTCCTCTGGATCCTCTTACATGATCCAGAATCTGCTTCAAAGCCACCCGAGCACACTTGCTCCCGGTATCTCTATGCCAGGGACAAGTGTCGGGGGCCGTGTTCCGGAGAGCGGGCACCCCCCACCTTTCCACGTTGAGCCGATGAGGGATGCCGGCGTCGATCAGCACTTGCGGTTGATAACTGTCTCCTTTGTAGCCAAACACGACCGTGTGGTCGGCGGACTGCTGAAGCGATCGGTAGCGTGCCTGCAAAAAAGCCAACACCTCGACGTAACGAGCGCCTTCGTCCACCGTGACCAGGACGTCCGGTCGAGCATGGGGATAGAGTCGACGCATATAGGCATAAGGGATCGGACTCTTGAGGAGGAAATGGCGCTCCAGACCCGTGACGTCGGCATAGGCGAGTTCCAAAGCGAGATAGCGGCGACCTAAAACCACTCCTTGCGTGTGAACGATTGCGTCCACCATAATAAAGATGAAAACGTTGGGATTCACAACTCTCTTGCTTGGTTTTGTTTTGGTGCTCTTGCTAATCAGCGGGGTGTTGATGGGTTGGTCTCTCTACCAAATGGCCAAGGCACCCACCACTACAACCGCTAATACATTTTGGACCGACAATAAAATGCGTCTGATGGCACCCACCGTGATGAACGTGTTGAGTATGTTGCTGTTGGGAATGTTGGTGGCGATGGGTTAGTAGAATAAAGTAGGCAATGATGAACTTAAAAATGATCTTGGCTGCCGCACTCCTCGTCCTGATTGTGATCGGACTGATGACGTACGGTTACGCTATCTACTCTCTGAATGCCGATGCACCCACCACAACAGTAGCAACAGACCGACGTGCAAATGGAGCGGCGTATGTGACAGAACATAAAATGAAATTCCTCGCACATTTGATTGTACAACTCTTACAATTTGCGGTGGCTGGACTGATTGCCTACAAGTCTTGAATTTATCATTAAAAAAAAAAAAAAAAAAAAAAAAAAAAAAAAAATTTTTTTTTTTTTTTTTTTTTTTTTTTTTTTTTTTTTTTATATATATATATAAATGAATAAAATTTGAAAAGTTGTTCTTCGATAACATGGCTTTCTTAAACACGATTGCTACTGCAATCCTCTCGTTTTTGTTTCGTTACTTTATGCCCAAGGTGAAATATGCAAAAGTGTTCAAGTCTGCTATGGATCCGAAACATGACCAATCTTCGGGATTCGATTTGTATGCCCCTAAGAGAATCGTGTTGGAACCGGGCGAGAGAAGAGTGATCGAGACTGGAATTGCGTTTGAGTTTCCTCCCTACATGGGTATGTTTATCCGGGATACTCAGGTCATTGCAGGACTCAGCGTATATGGCGGTGTGATAAATCCAGGAGGCTCGGTAGGGGTGATAATCCAAAATGGTTCCTCAGAGGATTACACAATTGGGAAAGGAAGCCCCATCGCACAAGCTGTGTTTCATTTGACCGTTTATCCTGAAATGATGGAGACGACCGACTGGAATGATGCCACACAAAGTTAAAAAAAAAAAAAAAAAAAAAAAAAAAAAAAAAAAAATTTTTTTTTTTTTTTTTTTTTTTTTTTTTTTTACTGTACCTTTTCAAAATGTACATCCAGTAATCGGTAGTTGCAAGCCTGATTCAGTGTGGTCAAGTGTTCTGCCATTTTTCGCAAAACGCCTTCGGCGATCCAATCCAATTTTTTCTTCTCTGGTGACGTTAATATACTTAGATCGTCTTGTACATCTTCGTCTGACTGGAAACTTAATTGATGATAACTCCCATCTCCATATTTATCCATTAAAAATTTCAATGGGTCAAATTCTTCGGTACGTTTTTTAGTCACCACACGAGGTTTATCGACGTACGGAAAACGACGATTGGTAGCAGGATCAAATATTTTTCTTATATCACATATGCGACTATCACCATCAGTGACTATCGGAGGAGGCATTGTAAAACTGAAGGTCGAAGGACCACCATTTTCAGTCGGAGGTATTGTATAACTTAAGATCCCAGAATTTGCAAGTGATGGTGGTGGGTCACTGGTGGTTGCAAGTCCATGGACGAAACCTGGAGTCTCTCCATTCCTAAATATAATTTTCGAAAAATCATATCCAGGTCCATGCTCCTCTATTGCCTTTTTAATATGGTCCCCTACTTTTGCAAGATACTCGTCAAATGAACCTAATGATATTCGTTTATAAAATGCTTCCAAATGATTTTTTTCATCTTGTTGAAGAGTTCTTAAATTACCCTGTTCGTCAAAAAGATCGTACAGTATATCGTGTTTTAAACACTGTAAAGCGGTTGTTATGAAAATTATATTCTTATCCATAATCTTGATTCATGGAAATTTTAGAAATCATTTCGCGAAAAGCTGTCAGGCTCATCCAATCGGCCACTATCACGGATCCTTTCACATTCACCGTTCGATTTCAAGACGGACCTGTTTCCATAAAAGACAGTGTGGGTCTGCGCATGTGGGCGGCGATCGTTCAACACTTGGAGTTTGAATGGATCGCGGGAAACACGGATCACTGTACTGTCGAACCGGTGAATTACTATGCCTTGCTAGGTTTCCGTCAAGGGGACGCGGTTCTCATTCGAAATGCAGACAGTGTCGATCAGTCTATTTTGTTTTCATAGCCCAAATCAAATCGTCCATCTGTCGAAATGCGAAACGAAACTTGATGTATTTGAAGACGGAAATGAATAAAAGAGCTGTGAATATAACGAGAGTGAGAACAATGAAATGACCGCGGTAGCAAGTGTTTGCTTTCGATTCCACCGTTAATATACCAATAGAGTACAACAACCCACCGGCCAACGTCAACAAAGCTAAGGGTTCCAATTGTCCAACTTTAACCATCATAAAGATTCTTTAGCCTTCCGAAGCTGGTAGTGTACTTGATTCCAAAATTCATCGTGCAGAACCAAAGAATTGTCGAGCTCTTCAGCAAAAGAGACATAATTTGGAAAAAGCTGAGCAAAGCTATGGATGCTGTGTTGCATGTTGGTCAACGAATGTTCTTGTAACCAACCGTGGATTGTCTTCCAGGTATGAGGCCAACTAGGAAACATTTTATTGATCTGTTGAGCGACCATTTTCATTTTATCGGTTCCGAGCATTTGATGTAAAAACTTTAAGACATTATCATAAACAACTTTGACAATTTGTTCAGAATTCATTTCTCCCCCCCTTGACTTTGTTTCTTAAAAAAAAAAAAAAAAAAAAAAAAAAAAAAAAAAAATTTTTTTTTTTTTTTTTTTTTTTTTTTTTTTTTTAAGGCCACACCCACCCTTTAAAAAAAAAAAAAAAAAAAAAAAAAAAAAAAAAATTTTTTTTTTTTTTTTTTTTTTTTTTAAGGCCACACCCACCCTTAAAAAAAAAAAAAAAAAAAAAAAAAAAAAAAAAAAAAAAAAAAAAAATTTTTTTTTTTTTTTTTTTTTTTTTTTTTTTTTAGATCATTATATTCTTAAAATTTTTTGAAAGCAGTAAATGTTTATCGTCCTTTTTAATTGTTTGTTGTTTTTCTAATAATTTATAAGCTTTATTTAAAGATACAAGTTGGCTTTGATAAATGAGTCTATCATCTGTCCATTTTTTTATTTTGGATGTTGATAGGTATGTTTGATCGAAAGAATCAAAATACCTACATCTGTGCAAATTTGTTACATTTTCTACGACAAAATAATATTGTGTATAATAATTCTCATCACATCCTATAAATTCAATTTTTATTAAAGGATATTTCTCTATATCTTCTTTGGTAAACTTGAAACGAAATCCAGTTTCTTCACGAAATTCTCTGTAAGCATTTAAAAAGCATTGTAACCGAGTTTTTGGTAATTTAGAACTCATTTGACCATGAGGAAAATCATACAAATCTTCAAATATTTTGTTATCTACAAAACGATAATAATCTAGTTGTTCTCGTTGAGTTAATTGCTGTAACCAGTCACATTCAATAATGTCTTTAAATTTGTAATAGATATTTTCATCATATTTTATACCATGTTTAAATAAGAAGATGTAAAATTTTTGGACGGAATAAGGTACTTTTCGTTTTATAAGCATCACTCTACCATCTTTAGTTTTAACAATTAAACCATACGAAATAGAAAATTTATTACGATGCCGCAGCATTTCTAATTCAACCCTATGCCTACTTGATCCTTAAGAAATGTTTTTTTAAATATATATATACTTAAAAAAAAAAAAAAAAAAAAAAAAAAAAAAAGAGAGAGAGAGAGAGAGAGAGAGAGAAGTTATATGATAATATTTATTTCATTGAATTACATCCATCATACATTTGATTGTACATAGCAGTTAACATTATTTACTTTCTCCCAGCATACACTTCTTTTTCTTCCAACTTGAATAAAATTTACAATTTGTATTTTGTGGGACCGCCTGTTCTTCTTTAGTTTCGTACAAATCAAATACTTTCTGGGACTCATCATCAATGTTTTCATCGTCGTTGGGTACTAGATTGGCTAAACGATAACAGTTTTCAATGCAATGACGAAAGACTGACCGGAAGATTGACTGTATGATATCCATGAGAGTTTCTTGGGGCTTTGAGAAATAGTAAAGAAACCAATATATTAATTTAAAAAAAAAAAAAAAAAAAAAAAAAAAAAAAAAAAAAAAAAAATTTTTTTTTTTTTTTTTTTTTTTTTTTTTTTTTTTTTAAATTCTTATTGGTTTTCTCTTATGACTCGGATATATAAAGTATTTATTCCATGTTACATACTTTCGAAAGTGTAAATCTTCCAAAAATTTCCCAGTCAGGTTACCTGACTCGGCCTGCACCATTTTCCAATTACAGTCTTTTAATTGAGCAAGTTTCTTATCAAACTTAAAGTAGAGTTTTTGACCATTGTTTACATAGAGAAAACTATCTGTAACATAATTTACAGGTATATATTTTGCATCTACTCGAAGGATAAAATCCTCACGTAATTGTACAGAACGTGCAAGGTTGTATGTTTCCAACTGCCATCGATCGTTTACTTTTTGAGTAGAGAAATACTTTAAATTGTTGATGATGTAATCCGTTACACCTTCTTTGTAGACGAATGATAACATCCATTTGGAAAAAGGAGGCAGTAGTCGATTTATATAAAAGTTATTTCTTTCTTTGTGAAAAAAACACATAGATTCTTTCCTGCAGAGTGCGTAGATTGTTTCGAGAAGTTGGTAAGGATTATCTATTGGATGATATTGTGGATTGTCTTTGTGGAGGAATCTTGATTGAATCACATTTATAACAGATGTTACTAAAATCATATGTCTGTGCCATTGTCTATTCGGGCCACTGTCACACCAACACCAGCAAGGTAGTGTGAAGGCTTCGTTTCCTAAATTTTCCAAAACGTTTTCAAAATTTAAGAAATCACCATATGAAATTTTCACATGGAACCAGCGCATAGTTGTTTCTTTTAGCGCTGTAAATATTCGAATGGATAAAGCACCCATATTAACATTTGTGTCCTTAAACTCTAAACCAATGCCTGCAGACCACCATTCATAGTTGGGTAGACAGAGACTTGCAAAATGACTTTGGAAATACGAATCCTCAGAATGTGCACGTCCAAAAAAATTTTTCTCGTTGTTTTCGCGGTAACTAGGCCAGTCGAAAAACTCCTGCAACTCTGCATAATCTGATTCGTTGATGTCAGTACGGCAAAGAGGACAAATCGTGTCGTGAAACTCCACTACATTCCAAATGCACCGATCATGAAACGGATGACGACAAGCACTTAAAATAAATTTTTGATATTGGAGAATGGGTTCAAGACACACACTGCAATCCTCCATGACTGTGGGTGAGCTGGGACTGACTGGTCGAAAGCAAAAGACTTCAACCCATTTAAAAAAAAAAAAAAAAAAAAAAAAAAAAAAAAAAAAAATTTTTTTTTTTTTTTTTTTTTTTTTTTTTTTTGACCAGTCAGTGGGCATGAAGGAGCTCATTAAAACTTTTTCTTACATCATCTAGCAAACATTACAAAATTTTTTCGTCTTACCAATCTCGAATGTGGCATTTATTTTTCATGTCTGAAGTAAGTCTAATTATTGATTCATCTTCTGAGTCCTCCTCCTCCTCCTCTTCTTCTTCCGATTCCTCCACCATAACTCTTTTTCGACCCCTTTCCTTTGTCA
This sequence comes from Salticus scenicus, assembly GCA_963930645.1. Taxonomy (NCBI): domain Eukaryota; kingdom Metazoa; phylum Arthropoda; class Arachnida; order Araneae; family Salticidae; genus Salticus; species Salticus scenicus. The sequence continues at coordinate 2,785,379 of CAWVNO010000061.1, forward strand.
AGTGGTCATTCATGGTAAATGTATATTTAAGACCCGGTATGACCAGCATCACGATGCGTCGTCCTGTTGTGTGCCAATGTAATAATTCGCCATGCATAAATCGCCTCCAAAGAAATGTATTTAAAATCATGTCGGTGGCATGGGTCGGGTTGGGCAAGTGCCAATAAGCCATATTCATCAACGTACATAATGTTTTCTTTTGACTCACAAAGAGTTGTTCGAAATTCACCCCTTGGCAATCCTCGACGTCCATCACCCAGTTGGAAGCCTCCGACGCGGCGACATCGGCCCTTCCGTAGGTATATTGGACATATTCCCCCCCTCTGTCTGGATATTTTTTCAAATATTTCACCGAAGGACAGTTGGACGATTTGTAGTCCTCGATATTTCTCAGCTTCCGGTAAATGGCATATTTTTTGGGATCTCGGCATCGATAATTCGCTTCCAAGAGTATCCTGACCCATTCGACCCATCCGTCACTGTCGGATCGGTAAAAGAGAGCTTTCCACACGCAATCGAGTACCTCTTTCAACATCCATTGAACCAATCCGTTTATTTTTTTCGCGAAGCCGACCATCACATAGTGGTCACCCGCCTCGTACGCATATCGTTTTTTGGACAGGACCACGAGTCGTTTCATCCGTTGTTCAAATTTCAGTTCGACATGAGGCAGGTGGAGAAAGGCGTTCACCTCGTCACAGTGATCCACCGGCCATTTGTGAACCATCAGGCTGTCGGTGTCCGCATAGCAAATCTGGTACCCTTTGCTTTTTAAATAGTGATAGGAACCCAGCAACTGGTATCTCGCTAACGTCACAATGGTGATGGCTAACGGGAGATAGGCGAGACACGAATCCTTGTTGCCCATGATGCCGTACAGAGAATTGATTAAAATTTTGATGGCGAGCTGTACATTGTAATGATAGATATCTTTGGTTTTTTGGTACGCCTGCTGGTGATGTTTCCGCAACTGGATAAAGTGGGTGACGAGGGTCGGCAGAAAGGCTTTGGTATGGGGGTTGATCACAATCACGTACGGATCATTGGATTGGGGATCCGGATAGGCGAATTGGTCCAAAGGCCTTGTGCGAGACCTGTTGAAATCCAGGTGAGAATGCTCTCGATGGGGAATGGCCAGCAAAGCGTTGCGTTGAGGCAGAACCTCCCAATCTTCTCGTCTCATGATGGTGCAGGTGCCATAACACAAATTGCTACTCACCAAACAGCTCGGATACATACTACTAAAATCCATGACCACCACATCATTGTACACTTGTTCCGGTCGACAATAGTTTAAGGCCCCCTGATACTTTCCCTGTTTATTGAGGAGATGGTGATATTTCATCAAATCGACTTTGAAAAAATGATCGTTCAAAAAGAACCCCAATTTCGTACCGTACGATTTTAAAAGTTCGGCCAAATATTTCGAATTACCCACATGCAAAGCCTGTACCATATTTAAAGTGGTGAAATTGGCCCGGGACGCTAAGAAGGATAAGACCTCCTCTTTGATCAGCAGACGGTAGACCAATTCCGAATCTCTCAAACAATAGTCTAAATAAGTGATAAAACTTCCAAATTGCGATACGTCATCAATTTTGGCAGGTTGCAACATTTGAAAAGCGGGTTCGGCGAGATTCGTTTCAAACAACCACCGCGGTATAGGTCCATAGGTATACCAACTCCGGATACCAATGGATTTCACGGGGACTTTGGTCATGTCTTCCAACTTGTGACGCGCCACGTCGTCCAGTGTATAGCTCGGCAAATTATAGTCCGAAAAAATTTGGAAATAGGGATAGAGGTCTAGAGTAATTTTGCGATCATAATATACCACGATATCCGATCCCACATAGTTGGAGGAGTAAGTCAAAGCTAAGGAACCGAATCCTAAGAAGGTGAGTCGCGCTAACAGAAAGGGAAGATCGTAAAAGTTGATGTTGTAACCGGTCAAAATATGAACGTCTTTCAAGAGCTCGTGAAATTTCAATAACATTTCCCCTTCTGTTTTATAGCCATATTCATAGTCTTTCAAAGGTTGTTGAATGCCTTCGGGCAAAACATATAAGATCCATTTTTGAGTCCCGTAGCGTCGATTCCATTTGTAAAGACTCACCATCACCGTTCGGTCCGTAGGAAGATACCCTCGGGGCAAGGCATCCTCGACAAGAGGCACCGTTTCCAAATCAAAGGCTCCAATGGTCCAATCGGGTGGGTCGGTGCGCTCGGGCACCATGTGCAAGCAATCCAGTAAACTGTGAGAATCATTGTTGAGCTCGTACCACATGTAATAAAAAAAGAAGGTATTGTGTCGACTACAGAGGTCAATGTAGAGGCGTGTCAGCCACTCTTCCGGTTCGTAATAGCTAATTTTATATTTTTGGAAAAACCTACCAATGTTTTCGTGGGAAGCAGTCGTATAGACTTTATAAAAAGGTTTTCGACTATACTCTAATTTTCCCTTGGCCAACCTTTCGTCGAAATAGGGTAGTACTTTTTGGGTCTCCTCGGAAAGTTTGCGATAGACGACATTGTGACCTGGAAAAAAAATTTTTATATTTTGAACCACCTTATCAATGTCACTCGTACAGACTCCAATCCATTGCTCGTAATATTTTTCTATAATATGACGCTCCCCTTGCTCATTGAGAAATATCACGCGGATCAAATTAATACTTCTCTGTCTCTGAACACACTCCCAGTGGGTGGAAAAGTACATCATTGTGAGGAAAAATAATGTATCAATTTATTTAAAAAAAAAAAAAAAAAAAAAAAAAAAAAAAAAAAAAAAAAAAATTTTTTTTTTTTTTTTTTTTTTTTTTTCAATTTAACGATTTACTTTTCGTACTATTTTTAAACAATTTTTGCACTGTTTAAAACAGTTGGGCATTTCATCAATGGCTCTATCTTGTTTCAAATACACGATATAATCTGGATTTTTACAACAATTTTGTTCCCGTGTTTGTTGGAACCACTGTTGACATTGCTCTTGTGTAAACACTTCCCTCATCTTGAATAAACCAAAGAATGACCTCAGTCTTTCTATCCGGATTACTCCTGCTCTACTTTTGGTATTTTTACACGTCCACACCCGTACCCAAACCGGCGAGTGGAACCCCTTCTCCAGTTAAACCCTACGCTTTCACTTTCAATTCCCAAGGACCCCACCATTTTCAATTTTTAGTGAATTCGAAAGTGGCTTGGGAACACGCGATTCCCCAAGACTCTTACGTTTATGACTCGGGGAAAATTCAGAAAAAAGACGCCTGTTACGGCATCCAATTTGGGAGGTCGGTGGTCACTAAAGGTGAAACCCTTTACAACTACTTAAAAGAAAAACCAGAAATGAAGGATGTGTTGAAATTTCAGGAAACGAGTCCATATATGGTTCAAACGGGGGACCTCTTTTACTTCACCTGCAACAACAATGAGATACGAGACTTAAAAATGTGTCCGTCAGGACACGTTTTTTTCCAAGGAAGGTGTCGACCTATCAATGCCTGTACAGGAAAACCCAATAACACGAAACTACGCCACGCGGTCATTACCAAATACATCGTGTGTAAAAATCAAAAAGAGATTGTCAAAAATTGTCCCTTTCAAAACTTTTTTTATCACGATCGTTGTATGAATACAAAAGATTTAAATTATTATTGCAAATTTTATGCCGATACACCGTTCCTCCTCAATAGTGAAACGCGCGTGGAGTGCGTGGCCGGGAAACCCACTTACAGGACGTGTGCGCCGGGCACTCAATTTTTTGACAAGGATTACTGCGAACCCAATAGTTGCGTGGGGCAACCGGACGGCACTCTATTGCCCCTCCCTCGGCAGGACCTCGAACCCTTTCACTTTATACCCGGTTTCATGACGTGTCGCGGAGGCAAAATTGATCAAAAAACGGTCTGCCCCCAATCCTGGGACTACATGTTGACGCGGGGGGATAATCTGACCCACTTACCCATGGTGTTCGACGGGCAACAATGCTCCATTCCAACGTTTTGCGACAATGTCTTCTCGGACGATCCGGACGTCATGGTCCCTCTTCACGAGTTTACCAAGTCGGTTCAAAACTGGAACCTCTCTGAACGGTACGACCGAGCGGCGGGTTACGTGTGCGAGGGGGGGAAGCGAAAACGACGCCTGTTGGACCCCCACTTGCGGATAGGGAAACGATTCAAACCCGAACCGGCGTGCTCGGGTTCGGAAAAATGGCCCCTCTTCGAAGATCCGAGTCGCTATTACGACTGCGCCCTTCAGAGTGTCGCCTCTTGCCTCCCCACGGAATACTTTAACGGGTTGAAGTGTGCCCCCCGACCCGACAAGGCTTTCTCTTTCCACCAAATACCCCTGTTTGAATTTGATTCGTTGAACAGGGAGTCTTGGATCATTCCTTGGGACTATGATACGAGTCGACCTGAGATGATCTGCGAAGATCCCGAGTCGATTTATATCAAATCGTATAATATGTGTTCGCATCCCGACTGTGTCTCCATGGCATTTCTATACCTCATTCCTGATTTGTCTCTGTTATTACCGCAACAAGCCAAATGTAAATTCTACAGAGATGAATATAAACTGAAAAAAGAACCGGTCACCTTCGAATACAGTTTTTGGAACCAAAAGTTGTTTGACGAGGGAGTGGAGAGGGAAGAGGTGTGCACGCCCGGTCAATCTCTTCAGACGGGCAATTTTATTTGGGATCAAACGGTGTTTGCCACCTGTGACCTCAAACACCCATTTATTTTTTGTCCCTCGTCCCACAACTTGGGAATTATTCCGGTCCCGTCTCACGGCTATGCTTGCAAAGCACCTGACGAAATTACCGTCTATCATGACAGTGTAGACTGGACTCCGTTTACCACCAATGAAGTGCAGCGCATTCGACCCTATGTATGGGACGGTACGAAACAATATATTCGGAGAACGAAGAAGGACAAAAAAGACGAAGAATTACCCGAAGAAGGCGTGGAAATTAAAAGAAATGAAAGGTTAACGCTGCTGATCTATCGACCGGTTTGGTTAGATTTGCGTTACAGGGTGACCTATCCACCCAACATCGCCTTCGAATATGATAACGCCCATCAACTTCACATAAAAACTTATTCTGAAGAGATGAGCTTTCTGATGAGGACAGCGGGCGCAACGAAGAGAGGTTTAACCTTTCCCCAATACAAAGCTATTCCCTATGTGGAATCGTTTGTAGATCACCACCTCTTGTATGGTTCATAGAAGAAAGGAATGGAGCGTTCTTTAGCCCACGGAGTATTATTTTATACGTCTTTGTATGGCAACGTTGTCTTATTAACCATTGGTATATCGACGGGTCGTTTAATATTTGTTTTATTGATACTCTTAACCATGGGTTTAACAGCTTACATGATGTATGTCATTTCTCATAATGAAGAACATTTGAAAAATGTGGGTGAGTGGGCCGAAACAATGTTCTCTACTTATTTGGACAAACTAAAGCAATTGTTTTAATCAACTCTTGCACCACACATTCCAAAGGTTGATTGGCATCCACTATATGAACGTTCGATCGACTCCTCACGGCAGCATATCGTTCATGCAATAACTGTAAATAGGCTAAGGATATCTTGGAATCAGTGGGGGATCGTTTATGGATTCTTTGGAAAGCGAGAATAGGATCAATTTCCAAATAAATGAAATAATCCACATCGTAGGCTAATTTTTCATGGATAGGGTCGTACAATTGCAATTCATCTTTTGTTAAAAGCAGAGGCACAAATATATTTCGAGATGTCCAAGGACATCGTTCAACGAGGACTAAATCATTTGGAAAATGTTGTCGTTGTTTAAATTGAGAAATTAATACTTGTAGTTGAAAAGGTAATGCGTACAGTTTTTCATTTCCGTATAACATAGGTAGTAAATACCATTCTGAAAGAGGTTCGGGAAAACAATGGTAATCTTTTGCCAACTTTTCCATCAATGTGGATTTCCCAGCCCCAATAAGGCCATCTATACAAATAATAAACATGCTCAAGAAGTATACTTGAGTTAAGTTTTAATTAAAAAAAAAAAAAAAAAAAAAAAAAAAAAAAAAATTTTTTTTTTTTTTTTTTTTTTTTTTTTTTTTTTTTTTCAACACACTCTTTTGTCAGGGCTTGAAAGCTTCGGTGCCCGAATAAAATTGGAAAAAAAAATTTTTTGGATGCTTTGTCCTGATTGGTCAATCTTGAAAGCTTCGGCGAGTGTCCGAACAAAATTTTTTTTTTTGGGGGAAAAAATTTTTTTTGAATGCTTTGTCCTGATTGGTCAATCTTGGAAGCTTCGGCGAGTGTCCGAACAAAATTTTTTTTTGGGGGAAAAATTTTTTTTTGAATGCTTTGTCCTGATTGGTCAATCTTGAAAGCTTCGGCGAGTCGGTGAAAGATTTTTTCTTTTGCTCTCTCTCTGTCTCTCTCTCTCTCTATCTATCTATCTATCTATCTATCTATCTATCTATATATATATATATATATATATATATATATATATATATATATATATATATATATATATATATATATATATATATATATATATATATATATATATATATATATATATATATATATATATATATATATATATATATATATATATATATATATATATATATATATATATATATATATATATATATATGATAGATAGATAGATAGAGAGAGAGCAAAAGAAAAAAATCTTTCACCGACTCGCCGAAGCTTTCAAGATTGACCAATCAGGACAAAGCATTCAAAAAAATTTTTTTCCCCCAAAAAAAAAATTTTGTTCGGACACTCGCCGAAGCTTTCAAGATTGACCAATCAGGACAAAGCATTCAAAAAAAAATTTTTTCCCCAAAAAAAAATTTTGTTCGGACACTCGCCGAAGCTTTCAAGATTGACCAATCAGGACAAAGCATTCAAAAAAAATTTTTTCCCCAAAAAAAAAATTTTGTTCGGACACTCGCCGAAGCTTTCAAGATTGACCAATCAGGACAAAGCATTCAAAAAAAAAATTTTTTCCCCCCAAAAAAAAAATTTTGTTCGGACACTCGCGGAAGCTTTCAAGATTGACCAATCAGGACAAAGCATTCAAAAAAAATTTTTTTCCCCAAAAAAAAATTTTGTTCGGACACTCGCGGAAGCTTTCAAGATTGACCAATCAGGACAAAGCATTCAAAAAATTTTTTTATTTCCAATTTCAAAAAATTATTCAGGCAAAAGAACCGACTCGCCGAAGCTTTCAAGGCCTCCCAAAAGAGTGTGTTGGGAGTTGTGATAAAAAAAAAAAAAAAAAAAAAAAAAAAAAAAAAAATTTTTTTTTTTTTTTTTTTTTTTTTTTTTTTTTTTTTTACCTACTTAAAAATTTTTTTTTTTTTTTTTTTTTTTTTTTTTTTTTAAATGCTTCTGGTAATTTATTTTTATCAGACAATGGATTCCGTCAAGAAAACAGTTCATTTCTCTTCGACCACTTATTTTTATTTCAAACCAGAGAAAGTAATTCAAGAAATTGATCGAGAGACAGCTGAGCGAAACAGAATGGAACAGTTAGTTTTACAACGCAAACCTGATACAGAGCTGGAGCAAGTCAAAAATATAATTCAATCGTGGAGAAACCACGCAATTGTTATTGTGTTTGGAAATCTCGGTCGACAACCCTACCTCTTAAACTATTACTTAGATTTATGTTTCGGTGCTGAAGAAACAATCACTTTCCAATGCCGATGGCCTTCTCCTTATCCAACTGCAAAAATGGAAGATTCCGATTTTTTAATTTACATAGAACCGTATTTTGGATACACTGTCTATAAACCCGATTCAACCCGACATTTGGTGATTCTGACCAGCCATTTGAGTCTCAACTATGGTAGAGACACTCCCATCTATTATTTACATTTAGCGAGCGATAAACAGCCACTGCTCCCGAATCCCCATCTTTGCAACTATGAAGTGTTTAACCCTCCTGTTTTTCACGAGAAGATGTATGACCTACCGAAACAGGTCCTGTTAGATGTTACGCAGGCGCAACATGCTCACGAAGCGTACTTGAAAATTTTGACCGGCCGAGAACTGGTGGGTAAACGATCTTTCAAAATACACATGAATCCTGAGGATCGAGAAAATTTAAAACCGCATTTAGAGCGCACGGAACGTCGGATTCAAGGGGATGAATCTTGGATGATCCCTATTTACTGTAAAGGATTCGATTAATTCGGACAACCGAAGGGTGGATGATTGCTTTTACAATCGGTCAAATACTTTTCAAACCACCGAGCAAAATGTCCGTGAGCTAACCGCGACACGGTCGACTCATTTAAAAAGATGCCCGTACCCAACGGAACGGTATGTTGTTCCTCTTTCGGTACCAACCGCTGCAAAGCGACATGGGGTAACTCATCTCCCAAACAAAAGAAAACACCATTTCCGAAAAAATAAAAATGTTTGTTTTCATCTTCATAGACTATTAACTCACAGACTTTGGCCTCGGCAGCAAAAAAATTGGGGTCCACGACCGAGTGAATCCACTTGTGATGAGTCATCGATTCTTTTTTTTTTTTTTTTTTTTTTTTTTTTTTTAAATATAAAGTTTATGGAAGCCATCGAAAAAATTTTAGATACGGACGATCAGAACTTGGGTTCTTTTGGGTCTCTGGAAAAAGGCATCGGCTACACGACCCTTTTATGTATGACTTTACCCATCCTCTTTCTACCCGTTTTCCATGTGGTGGTCGGCAAAAGTATTTTTAAACTGTTAGTCCTACTCTTACTCTTTGTGACTTTTCTGGCTTTAATCATTCGATTTCGATTTTCTTGGATCATCTGGCTCCATCATCACTTGGAGCGAATCTATCATGCAAGAATACGAGTTTAGATTGGTGGTGAAAAGTGCCTCCCCCTTTCTCCCCTGGATGCAATCGCTCGATCGTCCCATCGAAAGCGAGGTCGTCCTCTACTTCCAACCCCACTTTCGATATCGGAACGGACACTTGGAAACCAAACACATCAAAAGGGTCTACGCCGTCTATCACGACGGATTCTGGTTCAAGTGGGTGCATTCCGTGGAAACACCGTATCGAGCCTGGAGTCGGCTCACCAGTCTCCTCTTTCTCCACGCCGTCGGCAATTTTCAAGACCCGTTGACCGTGGAAAACCGACACGTGATTCAGTTGGACGCTCAGGCGAAACTCTACACGTTTCGACACTCGGTGCACGAGTACCGGTTGGTGTTTGAATGGGAACCGACGACGACCGGACGACTGGACCGTTACCGAAACATCTACCAACAGCTGAGAGAGTATGAGGCTCCGTCCTACCAGCTCAATGAAGCGTTATTCCGTAAACCGGTCACCAGTGTCCCAAGCATTCCGGAAGGCAGGCAGTACTTGTACGCTCACAAGTTGGACGGAACCTTTGGCCTCGTGTACAGTTACCGAGACAAAATCAAAGAGAAATGGGAAGATTACGAACGCGTGGTGAGGAGAGGCGTGAGTCTGGGAGATGGCCTCGTGTTTGCCGCCGAACGGATGGAAGACGGCCGAGTGTATTTGTTAGACGTGTATCATGTTCGAGGCCACGACACCGCGAAATGGTCGAGGAAAACAATCTTGACCCAATTTTTACCCCAATTACAGTTGGTGGAGGGCTATGCGGTTCAGACCTATGAGCGTTCGAAAAATCTGGTGCCTACCTCCTTGAAAACGGACGGCATCATCATACACGACGTCCAACAAGATGTGTTGAAATACAAATTTGAAAATTCGATCGATTTGGTCTATTCGAAAGGATATTTTCAGTTACCCAACGGGCGAATCAAGACCGATCTGAACGGATTGGAAGAAGGGGCCGTCTATGAAATTTCAACCAAGGACGGGAGTGTGCTGCGGAAGAGAAAGGATCGTTTCAAAGGAAACACAGCGGCCCAATTGGCCACTCTGTTGGAACAGGGATGGCATGGACCACCCATTGAACCTCTACCCTAAAAAAAAAAAAAAAAAAAAAAAAAAAATTTTTTTTTTTTTTTTTTTTTTTTTTTTTTTTTTTTTTTTTTGAGAGTGGGTGTGGCTTTTTATATATATTAAAAAAAAAAAAAAAAAAAAAAAAAAAAAAAAATTTTTTTTTTTTTTTTTTTTTTTTTTTTTTTTTCCTGAGAGTGTGTGTGGCTTTATAAAAAAAAAAAAAAAAAAAAAAAAAATTTTTTTTTTTTTTTTTTTTTTTTTTTTTTTTTTTGAGAGTGGGTGTGGCTTTTTATATATATAAAAAAAAAAAAAAAAAAAAAAAAAAAAAAAAAATTTTTTTTTTTTTTTTTTTTTTTTTTTTTTTTTTTTTCTGAGAGTGTGTGTGGCTTTATAAAAAAAAAAAAAAAAAAAAAAAAAAAAAAAAAAAATTTTTTTTTTTTTTTTTTTTTTTTTTTTTTTTAAGAGTGAGTGCGGATATAACTTCCAACTCTATCATTTGGAGAGATTCATTCTAGAACGACGATGGTGCATTTTACCATTCATCTCCTTTTCAAAAATAAAAGGATTCCAAGCTGTATGAGTTTCACTTCAACAGAACCACCTTTTGAAACTCTTAAAGTGGATTGCTCGAAATGTTGTTTAAATGAATTCAAAAAAATAGTTGAACAATATTTTTGTGAAAACTGTACATTGGTGGCCGTTGATATACCGACATATGTTTTTTTGGAAAATTTTCACAATTCTGTTATTCTCCTAGATTTTGTATATAAGGGAGAAGATGTAACGTCAGTTGCAGCACATGTATTCAATACAAGATTTATACCTTGGCAGTCATCTAAAGATGAGAATGTTGCTGCGGCACGTGATTTTTGTGTAAATTTAATTCCTGATGAAGATGAAAAATTACCATTATGTAAACGTTTTGTATTGATAGAGACAATATCCATTTCCAGTGATGAATATTTGGAATTAATACGTGGTGGAACAAAAAGGGATTATAATGATGTAATAATTTAAAAAAAAAAAAAAAAAAAAAAAAAAAAAATTTTTTTTTTTTTTTTTTTTTTTTTTTTTTTTTTTTTCAACTATATATAGCTTCCAACTCTATCATTCGGGTGGGAGATGCTTCTCGATTTCATTCTACATGCTTTGGATGATGGGAGATATGGCTATCTCTTACAGTGGGTGGATAAAGAATCAGGAACCTTTAGAATTCGTTGGAAACACAAACGATCTGGTTATTGGGATACCAATGACACTATCATATTTCAAGACTGGGATCGAATGAAAGGACGCTATAAACCGGAAGAAAAAAACTATTTTACAACGGCTAAACTACGGTTTAAAGCTGCTTTAAGGAAAAGGTTCCAAGAGTTACCCTCCACCCTTTCAGATGAAAGATTATTTCGACATGTACCCAGAAGACCTAAAGTGGAAATGCAAGTCGCCAAAATATTAACTTCATTCCATGTACAAGATGTTAATAAATAATTGTTTTTATTGATTGAAGTGTTATTCAATTATAAAAATGTAAATACAACATGATAAAAAATAATACATTACTCCATACATGAATGTAGGAATGAAAAACGATGGCGAGGCTGATCCACACAAAGAACAAAATATATTTGTATCCCGACCATAGCTTTTTCTCCTCTTTCCACACAAACTGAACGGTCGGCTCTGGTAGGGGAGGAGGTTCCTCTGCCGGGTCTAAAGCCGCCAAATATTCCTCTACTTTTTCCACCATATACAGTAATATTTGAGTGGTGTCGGCCGATAAAATTTGATGTTCCCATATCAGTTCCGGGGTGAGTTCCGGACGCACCGAACTCTCTTTGAAATACTGGAGATCCAGTTCCTCATCCAATTTCTCGAGGGTTTTTTTATGAATCACTTTGTTGAAATCGTAAGGATCCAACATATCCAAAATGCCCGCCACTATATCATAGAGGGCCAGTACTCCCGTCGTCACACTCACCGATTTCCCCAATGATTTCAACGCCAAGCGACCACTTTGTTGGAGACTTTGACGGACCGAGTGTTTCAACACGTTTCGCACGGCCAGGTTGTCGAGAGACCTGTTTAAAAGATCCGGGGCTACTTTACTCAGCGTTCTTTCCACTCCCCATTCCGCCACATCTCTCCCGAAATCTTTGGCCAAGTCCAACACCAATTCCTCTCGGACTTTCTTATCCATCTCCCCCTCCTCCAAGGAGCGTCGGTTTCTCTTTTTGGGAACCGGGTACTGACTGTAAGCCGGCAAGGGAGGAGGTTGTTTTTGCCACGGTTTCTGGCCACTCGTCTTGATCGATCGAATGGTTGTGATGCCCAACAACCATTCGCCAAACGATTGGCCCCCAGACGGGACGCAATCGCCGTCCACCAGATCGAGTCCGTAGGCTTCGCAATAGCGCTGGTTCAATTTCAATCGACCCTCTTCCACATCGAGTCCTCCGTGGAACACGTGCCGGGAAGCGCGTTCAAAGAGTTTTTCAGGCATCCCTGCCAACGCTTTCTTGAGGGGGTTGGAGACGAGACAGCGACCCTGCTCCCAATCCGTATCGATTTCGTGGTCTTCGCAAGACTTTTGGCAAGCCAGTTGAAATTTTTGTCCGATGAGGACCCATTGGGGGTTGCTTCGACAGATTTCCCAGTTTTTTTGGAACGGATAGCAGGCAAACCTTTGACAGCCCGTTTCGTGAAACCCACTCCGCGTCACGACGAGGCAGTGAGCAGCGAGAGAGGGAGGCACGTAATAGTCTTCTCGCGTGGCCGGGCGCGTTTCCCAAAAAGCATGTTCGAAATAGTGAGGATAGAGTTTTTGGTACTCCTCGAACACGTACAGTTTGGTGAGTTCAGTGGCGTATCTCAACGCGTGCTCCATTCTGATCTTGGTTGTAGGAGCACGCTGTTGAGGGTGGGTCCTTGGTCGTAGGAGGAGAACACCTTCGGAGCCATCAGAAAGACCGGATCGTCGACGAGGGTGTAGCGCACGCAACACGCACCGTGCCGGGTTTTCAGGAACCAACAGTCGGTCTGGAGCTCCCTCCTGTAAGATCCCGGACCCAGTTGGTGTTGAAAGGTCCTCAGTCGATGGCGACACAGCCAAGCGACCACGACACACGTCTCTTCGTAGGTGCAGTCGGCAGGCAGAGCGTACACGGGAAACCCGACCACCAGATGATGGTCCTGCGTGGCGAGAATGGATCGGTGTCGAAGGGCGAGATGATCCGGGGTCGAACAGGCGCAGGTGTCGGTGCGATCAAAGAGGGCGTCGGCGGGGGAAGGAGACGGGGCGAACGCAACGAGCCCCAACTCGGCAGCCGTATCGAGAAAGTCTCTGGGCACGCTTTCGGGCACGTAGAGCGTGACGGGAACCATGGATAAAATTATAGAGAGGGAAGCGTTGCGTGATGAAGGAGCCTCGAAAACACCAAGGTTCGAGAGGGGGGAACAGTTTGAAGGAGACCGAACCCTGCAGTCGAAAATAAGTCGCAATGTAATAAATGAGAAGGGTACGGTTCCAAAGCAAAGCTGGATTCCGAACTTGAATACGAAAGGTAAACATGATGGAAAGAGAACTACCCTCATCCATTTATAAAAAAAAAAAAAAAAAAAAAAAAATTTTTTTTTTTTTTTTTTTTTTTTTTTTTTTTTTTTTTAAATGATAATATATAAATAACATCACAACATAATTTTAAAATCATGATAATTTTTATTTCTTTCAAAAAATGACAAAAGAGGTTTTTAAAGTTCTACAGCCAAGATCCGTTCCATTTGACTCATGCGATTCAAGGCCATGGTAACGAGATACAAATCTCGATGCCCATCCAAGCTGACGACCATATTCGAACCTTCTGAATACATATAATGAAGGGGTCTGGCAAATCCCAAACTGATAGGAAATTGTTTAGTGCGCACAGACGGACACATTCTGACTTCGGCACCCGTTTCAGGATTTTTACACACAGCTTCATTTCTTTCGACATCGTAGTAAAGAAAAATTAAACGAGTGCCACAAATCGTCTCACAAAAGTTTGTAGTGACAACTACAATACAATTCGGCTTCAGAACCAGATTTTTAGCCAACCGGATTTCAGGGCCATCTATTTTATGTTTTAGGTAGAATTCGTTGAAACGTTTCATAGTCGCTGTTTTCAAGGCCACAGCTCCGTCCGCTTGCATTAAAAGAGTCTCGTCAATACGTTCCACTATCGGAATTTTTTTATCTTGTAAAAAGTCTATGAGAGAGGATTTCAAGATTCTTTGAATGTCTTGTCGATCCATTCTGTGCAATTTACAATATGTGAACGGAACTCATACTTAAAAAAAAAAAAAAAAAAAAAAAAAAAAAAAAAAATTTTTTTTTTTTTTTTTTTTTTTTTTTTTTTTTTTTTTTAAATGAAATATAATTCTTCCTTTTCAACATTATCTTTGTCTATCATACAATAATTGACCTGTTTTATAGGTGCCCAAGTTAGTTCAGAAAGAGAGTCAATAATTTGTTTTTTGGGGCAGTTGTAACAGCCTCCCTCAATACATTCCACAATTAATGATAGATTGGGTATGAAGTTTGGTTTAACTTGATAATGGGGTCGTTCGGGAAACCCTACATCATGTAAAATACATGGTTTAAATTTATTGAATTTGTATGCTTTACCACGCCAATAGAGCCTTTCAGATAACCAATCCACCGCAATGTAAGTAAATTGGAATTTATAGAAGTCAATACTATGTAAATATCTTATCGGCAAATATTTCGAAAAAACATTTTTCAGCAGGCAATTCATTTTTTTCCATGTTATTTCTTTCCTTTTTCTTCTAGATATACATTTTTCATCTTTAGGATTTTCCTGTCCCAATGGCATACGTTCAATACCGTCATAATCAAAATAACGTATGGATAGAGTCTTGTGACACACGTTTGCCCATGCGTAACAAGGAAAACCATAAGGGTCCAGATACCAACCTTCTTTCAAAGTATGGATCAGTGTCAGAAAATCTTTATCACAAGCTTGCCACGTATATGGATCCCACAGCAAGTTATCCAATTCGGGTATTTTAGACAACTTGTCCACTTTATCAGTACAAGAAATGTTTTTAAAGATTCTTATTAAAATTTCATACGGCAAGTCTAAGAGTGGAAAAGAGTCACCCATCTCTATCGCATTACTAGCTATTGTAAATCACTATTCCCTTTAACCTTATTAAAAAAAAAAAAAAAAAAAAAAAAAAAAAAAAAAAAAAAAAAAAAAATTTTTTTTTTTTTTTTTTTTTTTTTTTCATCTTATAAAGATTTTTTATCACATCTTATAAAGATTTTCTTTATATCAAGTTTCTCACGATGAATACCTCTACATCACCTTATTTTGCTCCCAGAAACAATATTGAGGAGAGCATGCAGTTGTTGCGACTGGACAAAAGACCGTTGTTTGAATTTCTTTCGAGGAGAGTTCATCCAATTATACATCAGTCTGGGCAAATTATGTCTGGGTTGGGCGCAAATTATGTCATGGAAACTAGTAAGATGATTATGGATGGCAGTCGCCGAGAAATGGTTGTTGGCCGATTCATAAATGATAAAGGCCACGTGATGCAAAAAAGTGAAAACCTCAATACAGGAGAAAAAGATGAGACTCACCAATACATGAATTTGGATACTGAAAATGATGTAGAAATGTTTGACTTGACATGGAAAAATCTGACCTCTGCTGTACGATTCTAAAAAAAAAAAAAAAAAAAAAAAAAAATTTTTTTTTTTTTTTTTTTTTTTTTTTTTTTTTTAACACAGTGTAAAAAAAAAAAAAAAAAAAAAAAAAAAAAAAAAAAAAAAATTTTTTTTTTTTTTTTTTTTTTTTTAACACAGTGTTAATTTTTTTTTTTTTTTTTTTTTTTTTTTTTTTTTCCACGGCTTTAAGAGGGCTGGTACGACAGCCTCTTGGATCATTTCACCATGATGGAGACTTTGAACAGATCTCTCACTATTATTCAGTTCCGAGTCAAAGTTTTATATTTTGAAACGTTGTCTCGTCGTTTCAATAGCCGACTCCGATTTCTTTTAAATAAAAAGGGTGTCTTTCATTTAAACAACTGTTTACATTCTCAAAACGACGGTAGTTTTGAGGTTCCTGTAACCTGTTCCTGTTGTGAAATCCTGGATGCTCCGGAAAAGTTTCTAATGAACGAAATGCTTTCAAAAACTTGTAACCCATTGTATCCGGATGACGAAGAAGAGGGCCCTATTCGAAATGGATTTGAATTAGAGGCTTACCCCATGGAAAACCAACGCAATTTTTACCGTCGTTGTGTTCAAGACCGAGACAATGTGTTCAAGTGGTATGAGGCCTACCGAAAGATGCTCAATGTCCTTCAATTCCAGATCTATATTCGACAACAGGGGAAGGAGAAGGAGATTGACGTTATTTACCATCCTGCTTCGAAAGAGTGGCATTTGACAGATTGTGTCCGATGCGTTCGTCCCGACGAAGGTCCCCATACGTGCTTTTGTCAAAGGGCTCTGCTGACTCCTAGCAAGTACCTCAAAGAAGAGTATCATTTCGTAGAAAAAGATTTACCTGAAATACGTCCCATCCATTATGTAAATAAAGATGAATAAAATCTATAGTGTCCAACATTTGTTGTCTCATTTAAAAAATGCTCAAACGAAACTCAAATTTTTTCAGGACTTGCAGAATCGGAATGCTCTCGATGCTGCCGTCGGTTTACTTTATGTTCGAGGTGTTTTCCAAATTGTCTATATTTACTAAAGCATGTTCGTTCTCTTTCTGTTACTCTTAACATTGTATATCGGTTTAATTTTTTTATACACCACTCGCCAAGTCGAGGCGACTGAAATTACGCCTTGGCCTCTTTTAACGAAACACCCTCCAGACCTGGAGGAAAAGAGTCAGTGTCAAACCGATGCAGACTGCCCCTCCCCTTCCCACGTCTGTCTCTCCCACACCTGCATCCCGAAACTCTTGAGGGGTAACCAGTGCAACCCGGACACGGGACAGTGGATCTCCTACCAGTACCGGGGGGCCACCTTCGCCATTTGCGTGTGTCGAAATCCCCATCTCATCTCTCAAAAGGTATTTGGGGGAGACTGCGACACCAATGTGGGTTGTGGGGTGCACGGCCGCTACCTTCCGAGTCGAAACGTGTGCGAATGTGATCCGGGATACCGAGCCGTCGGTTTCACGTGTCAAAAATTACCCATTCTCGAAACGATGAACCTCTCGCCTTGCGCGGACGATGAGATCGAGGTGTCGCACCTTCAACCCGAGGACGGATTTCATCCGGATTACGTGAAACGCCTCGCCTCGGTCAAATGTGTGAAGCGGCCTTGTAGCTTTGACGCGTTGACGGGGCAACCTTTAAAACGGGCCAAGTACGAACCCCACTGGGGTTTCGTCTGTGATCCCCGATTCGGACTATTCGGCGTCACCCTCCACCCCCAGTATTTGAGCACGGAAGGCTTCGACGCCTGCGTGAGCATCTTCACCCAAGAAGCCCGATTCCCGATGGAGGTGAAGTGGGTCACCTATTTCTACTTGGGTGAACGACCCCCCCTTTCCTTCATCCTGTTTGACACCCCTTCGAAAGACCTCCTCCTTCCCTTCTTTCAAGGAGGGAATGGGAAAGTGATGATCCGACAGGAACCGTGGACATTCGATTATGCTCAGTATCTCTTCCAGAGCGCTCACCCTCTACGGGTGAGACGAAGGTATATCTGGAACACTTGGCTCTACGACTCCAAATATAGAAACCACTTTAAACCCTCGGACTGTTCCGATATCCCGTCGTTTTGGCGGAATACACCTTACCGACCGGAAGACATTTACAACGTGCTGTACAAGAGTCCCGTATGTCGCGATACATCCGGAATGTATCAGGGCAAGTATATAGTGAACCCACAACATGTGACCTTGAGAAAGATTGAAGACGTAGACGCCCACAATGCATTTGTTTTACACTATGAATTGGAACACAATCGATGGACTTTAGATTTGGATTTTCCCTTTAAAATCCATTACTACCGAAGCATTAAAGTCCAAGCACCCTATTATCCGGTGACCCCCAAAGACTATGATCCCCATTTTATTTACAGAGGTCGATTCGATGTGAACTTTTAAGGAACAAGATGAAGCGTAAGCTGGAAGACGAGAATGAGGAAGAAATTTTGCAAGACTTACAAGCCAATCTATTGAAAGGAGACGAAGTGGAAAAACAACTTTTCGAGACTCAGAAACAATATTTCACAGTCTATATGGAAAAACTGATGCACCAGATACCCATGGGAGAACAGTTGGTGGAGATTATTCAAAATAAAAATGGAGCCCATGGATTTGAGTATATGTTTACGGCGGCTAAAAGTGTGATTCAGTCTCGCATGCGAGTCAAACAAATTAATGCTTTTCATGCCGTATTCGACATGGTGTATAATCTCGTATTTCGTTACGTCCATGAGAAAATCGTCTCACCCACTTTGACCAAAGTGTTGTCGGATAAACAGTTAAATATAGCCTACGAAAAATATCAGTCGTGTTCGAAAACGGAAGAAGAGGGCTGTGTCGTCGAATTACAATGTTTACTGTACTGCATACAAGAAATGTTGGAAAATCAGGAAAGTGTAAAAATACCCAATCCTTTACATAGTCGTTTTACACAGCAAATGAAAGCCATGAGCGAGTATGTCATCACCTTACTGGTATCCATGTCCAAACCCGATCCAAAAGAAACAACAACACCCAATATACAATAATTTTTTTATTTTAACACAATTTAAAATAGCCCTGTTCAAAACAGGTAATACAATCTGGATAGAATCGATCTAAATGCTTTATGATTTCACTAGTCTCATAGATTTTCATGATTTGGTAAAAGTAAATCACGGATGTTTTAGTCTTTTCAAACTTTGTTGAATAACCAACATAGAGTCCCAAAGTTTCACGGGAAAACGCTAAAAATTGCAATGTGAGACATTTCCAGGGTGAGTCTTCTATGGGTGCCAATTCGCTGAGTAGCATGAAAGGGGTCTTCGCTAAAATTTGACCCGTGCTCCTATTTTCAACAAACATAAAAACAACACGGTCCTCGTTTGGATTCAGTGAATCGAACATGGGTTGGTTGATGATGAACGGTACCATGAATCGTTCCAAATCTTGAATGGACCCCTCGGACAGGGGAGTACGACACAGCGGACATCGAACGGCGCCCGCCGAAAACTGCTTGGTGCGACGGATGCACTCTCTGTGAAAGACATGACCACAACTTTCTATCCTGTAACAACTTTTTAGGTCCAGGGGATGATAGGTTCCAATGGGAAACAGAGGGTGCATACACACACAACAGTCATCACTCTCCATTCTCAATAGCCTTTCAGGCGGTTTGAACTATATATGCATTAAAAAAAAAAAAAAAAAAAAAAAAAAAAAAAAAATTTTTTTTTTTTTTTTTTTTTTTTTTTTTTTCAATTCTTGTAAAATCGCTTAATTAATTTCTCCATGGAATAAAATACATCATTCGAATCTATACGATAAATTTCACGTTCAGTTTCGGTCCAATAACCTGTCATGGGTTTATAATTTTGGTCTTTCTCATTGTAAAAACATTCGTTAATATCCAACGCAGTTGTCCGTGAAAGTATTGAATTGTTTTTAAGAAGGTTAATTCTCGTGCCAACATCAAATTTATAAATTTCAACCATCGATTTAGGACCGTAATACCAGTAGTTTGAACCAGGATAGCGAAGAGTATCAGAATGAGAGTTTAAGATAAGAATTCTGTTAAAAGGTAAACGATACATTTGGAAATTTTTTATCTCATCCTCATTGATGGGAGTGTATGTATTTTGTTCAAATTTCCAAATGCGACAAGCCTCTTCTAATGCATATTTCCTCCTTTGTATTGTTGTCTTATTCTTTTTAAGAGGTATACGGACCTGATCCTTTAAAGATCGGTGAATCACCTTTTCAGATTGTAAAAATTGAAAATGACGTTTACACAAAGTGGCTGTTTTTTCATCTAGTGTGATATGACACAAATTGTTGTGATTCGTTAGGAAGTAACCATCTTTTACGACACTGATCATTCGTAAAAATCCGGTAAAGTGATCCTGAGGTACAAACCAAAATGTTGAATCCAATAACAAAGCTTTAAATTCAGGTAGACTTAACAAGGTTTTCTTATCATGAAACGGGATATAATATTTAAAAAGGGTCTTTAAAACATAATAATTTAAATCAAAGAGTGAGCATTGACTAACAGCGTTATCCATTTTTTCCTGTAAATACTTGAATAACCACAATACTTATATTTAAAAAAAAAAAAAAAAAAAAAAAAAAAAAAAAAAAAATTTTTTTTTTTTTTTTTTTTTTTTTTTTTTTTTTTTTTTTACTTGTGTATTATACTGTTTATTTGAGTAGCTTGTTTCCTCCAAGTGTAATAGGTTTTAACCATGCAACAGGTTTTCTTATTACATTCTTTACAAGGGTATTTCAATTCATAATCATGTTCTTCTAATATAGGATACCCTGACTGTTCTCGCAACCAACGGTAAGTATCTGAACCTTTAGCTAATAAAACAATATTTGATTTCAATAAATCTGGCAACCAATTTTCTATGTTTCCATCTAAATAACCGTTATCTGCTACTGCGCATCCGTCAGTGGGATTACAATATTCGTCAAATTCTAAGCATATACATACTACTTTTGAACGTGGAGAATTTAATTTTATGGGTTTAACATTTCCATGCTTTAGTGTTACACCTTTTCTTTTTACAAAATTACGCCACCCTAAAAAAGCTATAGTTATTAAACAATTTTTCTTTCCGCATTCTCGACAAGGGAACTTTAAAACACTTTTATCAAATATTTTAATGGGTTTGTACTTTTTTACTAATAAAAATTCATAAGAATCTCGATTAGCAGCAATTAAATCTTTATGTGGATACAGGTAAAAGTCTTCGGGGTTATTAAATGTAATATATTCTGAGTCATATACAATAGCAATTTCAATAGGATCTGTAAACCTAACCGCAACGCAAGCTGCCGTCGATTCCATTGTTACCTTACTTCTATTCACACTTTGTTGGATCGTCCTCTGGATATTCTATAAAAGGGACAGTAGTTTCTGCAAAGTGCAATGAAGAGGTTGGTAAAAGGGTTGTCAATTGAAAAATGATCATTTCGTTAATGTTTCCACCTATTTTATAACAGTCGTCTCCATAGGTCATTCGATTTTTAACGACCATTTGAAATATACCTATAAAACTACTAAGCTTAAGCATTTTTTCCTGTATGTTTTTGGTAAATTCATGATATATCCTTTCTCCATCAAAGATTCTTAAACTTCTGACACACCAATTTTTTCCTAGAATTGGTACGTTGTATTTACTGTGATTTTCACGACACGCAGAGCACATATCAGCCTTACATTCGAGAACGAAAAAACGACCTCCATCATTTAATTTTTTCTCTTCGTTTTCCCGCATAGAGAAACCAATTGCTTGGAGGGGTTCACATCCTCGGGCAATGATGGAGAGAGTACCGTCTTTACATTTGTTTAGTGCCCATTCACCCGCAACGATAATTGTAAAAGTGTCTCGATTTGATTTTAAAGTTTTAACATAAGCCTTATCATCTGCGCATGCATGTCCTTTAAGATATTTAGCTTTACCGCTCGTATGTAATTTGTAAACTTCACTTTCTTCTAAAATATGTTTCCACTCTGCAGAAATTAAATTTAATGATTTAGTTCGATTTTGCATGTCCTCAACAGCATTCAAAAGAATTTTATTTTGTGTAATAAATTCAATTAAAGTGGAGTAATCCATTCGTTAAATACTTGAATAATAACAATATATATATATATATATATATAAAAAAAAAAAAAAAAAAAAAAAAAAAAAAAAATTTTTTTTTTTTTTTTTTTTTTTTTTTTTTTTTTTTTTTAATTATAAATTCTGTGTTTTTCATTTCTATTATCCCTTTACTTTTTTTGAAATAATAAAGAATGGATGGTTACACAACTCTCGTTTCCTGGATGTTGGAAAATGACTGTTTGGCAAAGAAATTTGTTAAATGGATTCCTAAAAATGCCATCAACCTCGTATCAGAAGATTGGGAACAATGTTTAGAAAACAGCATACCTTATCAAGATTTTGAATTTCGTTCAAAATCTCTTCGAGGATCCTCATCAAATTTTTATGATTATGAAACGTCCGATGATTCCTTAGAAGTATATTTAGTGGGATATTGTAGATTTGCTAAATCTTACGATAACAATAAAAGTCGTCATAGTATCCTTATTGGTAGTTCTGAACCTTTGATTAAAATTGCAAAATTAATGACAAAGGACTTGGGACCAGATATAAAAATTTCCAACGAATTTAAATTTACTTTCGCAAACTGCAGCTTGTTAGGCTGTTCAAAGTGTAACAAGAACTATGCAAAGTTTGAAGAACATGGATTTAAGCTAAGTAAAACAAATCAACCTTGTAAACCTTGTATACAGGATACAAAAATATTTGATGGTGAGAAAATTTTGAATCGTTTCTTATCTCATATTGAAGATTTATACCAACAAACCTTTATTGGCCTTGTTCATCTAAATATTAATGTACGATATAGTTATATGAACAATCAAGAAGAAAAATGCTATCGTATCAGTGGAGATATTAAGGATATAATAGCATTTGACGAAGCCAAATTATCTTGCGTTAAAGCTTTAGATTTAGGAACATTAACTCCTATCGAAAATGAAGCCGAGAACCAAGATTTACCTACACCAAAAGAAGCCGAGAACCAAGATTTACCTACACCAAAAGAAAATGACAATTTAACCAACGAGTATTTCGTTTCATCTGAACCTCCAAAGAAAAAAGTAAAGGCTGTTCCTGATAAAGAAGGATTGTTCACCATAGATTAAAAAAAAAAAAAAAAAAAAAAAAAAATGTTTATCATTAAAAAAAAAAAAAAAAAAAAAAAAAAAAAAAAAATTTTTTTTTTTTTTTTTTTTTTTTTACTTATAATTTGAAAAAAAAAAAAAAAAAAAAAAAAAAAAAAAAAAAATTTTTTTTTTTTTTTTTTTTTTTTTTTTTGATCAGCAAGATCTCTTTATGAGCTGCACACTATCCAAATGATAATCAACACAATTTCCCTGATTTCAATTGCATATTCAGAGTATAGGGTTTGGGGACATCTTTTAGTGTGTAAATTTTATTAACCATTTCTTTTGGTAATATGGTAACATGGGCGTTTAAAAAGACTTGACTACCAAGACTTCGACCATCCAGAACTAGATACATTGGATCTCCAATATCGTCAATAGCCACTAAACCAACATCTGGTATAAATTTTGTATTAAACTCCAAATTATGTAAATAGTCATCCTTCGTATAATCTATACTCTGTTCTGCATATACGCAGTTAGCTAAAACATATTGCATAAGAAGACTGACCTTTATCTCCGTAATACTTGTAAGTGTTTCAGTTTTTGAAAGTGCTTCAGTTGAATATAAGTAAACTTTGTTATGCGCTAAGATTTTCTTTGTAGGTTGTTTTGAAATTAATGTTGAAGATATAATCATTTTGGAGTTGAGTAAAGTTTGAAGACTATATAATGCATCTTCTTGATTTGGACCTACATCCATCGTCAAATCCATAAAATTTCGAAATATCTCCATTGCGTATCGTCCATCCTCATCTGGTTTTTTATTCACCAAATATTGACGCATCGTTTCTTCTATGTGTGGGTTCATAGAATACTGTGTTAAAACTTTTTGGGTGTCTTCTTGATCGGTGGGCCGATAATAGGCATCAAAATACTTTTTTGCAGGAATAATAACTGTACCCTTTTTAAAGAAACTATAATTTTTAATGGGTTTTAAAAAACAACCTACATAGGCAATGTGTGAACCACGGTCCATAGCCTCGTAACCCAATTCCAAACCATAAAAATGTTTCAAGTGATGTTCGCACATTAGCATAGTTAAATTTTTCCTTTGACCCCCTTTGCATTGAGCACTCTTGGAATTAAATATACATATTGAATAAGCCATATCCCTCTCCTTTATTATCCGCCGAATCAAGTACTCTATGGCTAAAGGTACCTATTCATTTAAACCTCGTAGTATTATGAAAGGTTTTAAACCCTTTAAAGTAATTGCAAAGTCCAAAACGGCATTAAGAGGTTTCGTCTCTCAAAATAAAAAATTACAAAAAGCGATTAAGGTCGTTTTCAGTAAAAAAAGTTTGGCAATCATTGCTACGGGAACAGCGGTCACTGTCGGTGTTACCAGTATTTGGGACTACATTGAAGCTAATTCGGGTTGTTTTAAGAAAACAACAGATGGTACTGTGTGCAAAGTACGCGAATTGAGTTGCTGTCAACCGAAACCGTTGCAAAATGTTTCCTTTTGCACCGGGATTTCAAACATGGAACATGTGTGTGAGCATTTTGATGAGAGTGTCGAAAACTCTTGTTGTAAATTGTGTAGCTGCGAAACTGCCCAGTGTTTACCGGATGAAACCATGCAATGCCAAAGACCGACAGTAGCCGAAGCGCTCAGCCATTTTGCCGAAAATGTCGGCTCGACTGTTTGGTCCGGAGTGAAAGCGGTTATTCCCTGGATATCTTACCTACTATACGGAGGCATTGCATTGGCCCTTTTGTTTTTTTTAAGTATTGTTGGACCTCCCCTTTACAGACTCGTAAGTAAGAAGTAAAGATGTACGAAAAATTAACTACTTACTATCTACCAATCGATTTTCTGTTCAAAGAATTGTATAAATCGGAATCGTTGGATAAAGAAATCCGATACATGAAAGAACGAAAAGGGCCTGTCTTTCGCCTCATTACACTCGAATTGGTGAATAACAAGAAAATTGTACACGTAGCTCGAAGTTATATTTCCAAACTTTTAGAGAATCAAGAAAAATTTGGATACATCTATTATCTGAGTGGTAAACCCATGTTAATCCCATTAGATGTTCAATTTCAAGGAATAGAGGTCTTTGTCGATTGTGTCGACAAAGAGAATATAGTGGAAATAATGGATGAGTTAGCCAGTGAGTTTGCATGTAGAAGTCATTTAATACACGATATCACCATACTGGAATTATTTTATTTTTTCATCAAAATGGTGAATCCAGACTTGACGTGGTTGGCTATTGAAAGTATGCTCCATAATGTGAGGCAACACGCTCACCTCATCATATCCCCCGACAGAAAATACAGTCACCAAATTGTAGAAACCGAACCCGACGACCCATCACTGACCTGTAAAAGAACATTCTAAAAAAAAAAAAAAAAAAAAAATTTTTTTTTTTTTTTTTTTTTTTTTTTTTTAATCCTCTTCTTCCTCTTCCTCGGCAGGGCGTTTCTCTCCTCGGAACTTTAAGGTTTTCACCAAACTCTCGACATTTTGTTTGCCCATCGTTCGATTGTACAGAGAAATGCATTTGGAGAGTAATTTCTTATCCATGAGATCCTCTTTGGCAAACTCGGGATCGGCGGGCAAAATCACGCGCGTCATTTCTTCCACACATCCCCGCACCACGTAATAGATTTGCTTGGGGGCAGCCCGGACCTCGCTCCCCAATAACTTATACATTTCTCGGATCGTTTGCACATGGAGTCTTTTGTAATCGGGATCGTTGTCAAAGAGCGTTTTCGTGGGTCCGTATCGCAAGTTGGCAATATAATTCTTTTGTTCGTAGTTGGGGCCGTTATTCAAATTCCCGTTCAGTCCGTCCACCGCCAGGATCGCATCCATCGGGAGTCCGTTTTTGGTGAGCGTCTTCAACAGGTGCACCAGTTTGTCGGTTTTCACAAACACCTGCGACAACACGGAGACAATGTCTTCGTCCCCCCCGGCACTCCTCAGCGTCGCGGCAATCTCCGGATGGACGTGGATATGCGTTTTAAAGAGATTGAGGAGGTAGGCCCAACTGAGACCGAGCGCTTCCACCACTTGTCCGAGCAGGGTCAATTTGAGTGATTTCAAGCTCACCGCGTCATTCTCATTGAGGTTGTACGCTTTGATACTGGCATGGAGCAAGTCGTGAATTTGGGTCTGCAGCGTGTTAGGATCCATCTTTATTACTACTCTCCAACAACAGTTGCATCAGTTCCATCATCTCCTTCTCCAAATCTCCCTCACTCGCCAAGAAGAGTTTGAGCGTATCCACCGTCCAGTCGAGTCGGATCACGTCAAAGGCTCGAATGCGACCAATGAACCGCTGAACGGTCGTGTGAATGCGCTTGGCGCATTTGAACGTGCCTTTGGGCACACCACCGCCGCGGCTCATGACCATCAGAATGTGATGATAGCCCAAGGTGAAACCCAACAGGTCGGCGGGGTCCTCGAACAGGACGGCCGGAAAATGGAGCGCGAACCCCAAGTCCAACACGTCTTGGGAGGCACACGCCACTTTGTATTTTTCCTTGAGGAAAGCCTGCATCGCATGGTAGGGTTCCCACATCACTGAATAGTGGTCGGAGACGCCCTCGCGGAAACTGCGCAGCGTCTTGTAGTGTCGGCTCTTGAAGGTGATCTGCGTCTCGATCAGGCGTCGCAAGGCCTGCACGAAAGGACAGCTTTCGAACCGTTTCCAGAAAAAATCGCCCCGGCAGAGGCGCGCCATGAAATCGAGGGCCCAGTTGCCCACCACCGCCATGTCACTGGAACACGCGTAGCAACTCACCATCACGTGGATCACGTCGAAAGGCAGGGCATACTTGCCAAACGTTTTGCGGATCATCGAGGACCGGTAGAGTTGAAGGAGGAGCTCTTTGGCCGCGTTCGGCTCCTCCTCTTCGAAGGGGTAGGGTTGCCACGGCGTGTGACAGTCGTGCACGTACGGCACCAAGATCTGGAAATACGTGTCCAACACGTTGGGGAGTTCGGACAAGAGACCGTGCATGCCCCGGATCAAGGCGTCCAACACCCTTCGTTCGTTGGAGGCGTCTGGGTGTTCGGAAAGGATGTTGAGAAAATCCGTGAGAAACGTGTCGCCGTCCCTCAGGGGGTGCTGCTGCGGTCGCGTGGTGAAGGGCGCGTTCAAGGCTCTCAGCAACTGAATGCTCCGCCGCACTCGGCTCAGGGACTGTCGGCGGACCGTCGTGGCATGGATGCCTTCCAGCTGAAGGAGGGGGAAATTCAGAGGCACCTGGTCATCGCCCGTCCACTCGCAATACGCCTGAGCCAAGGCACTGGAATGAAACGCGTCGGGGTTTGGGGAGGTGATGGCGTCGTACACGGCAAAAGACTGATGGCACAGCTGACACGACAGCGTGGGTCCCGGTCCCAAAGTCAGGGCCTCAGGATGCGTAGGGTGGATAAGATTTGGAAAGGCCGCCATCCTCTTTCTTCATGGGGATGAAAGCACTTTTTCGCGTGTGGCACACGACACAGTGGCCCGTGATGTAAGGCCGGTGGGTTTTGGTTTCAAACCTCTGAACGTCCGTCGTTTCCGTTTGTCTCTGGCATTTACTGCATCGAACCATCCGCGTTTCCATCTTTATTTAGATCAAGTCATGGACTCTCGGAAAGAGATTGTGCGGCTTCGCCACGTCGAACATTGGACCGAACGCGAGATTGCTCGGCAGTTGGATCTCCACCCTTCGGTGGTCCACTACTGGTTGAAGAAAGAAGACACGCGACCCCTGCCTCGTCGACGGGGCCGGCCGCGCAAAACCGAGGACGAGGTGGACCGGCAGCTGTACGAATGGTCCCTCCAACACCCCTTCATGTCGGCGGTGGACCTCCGAGAGATGCTCGCCCCCCACGTGAGCGTGGACACGGTGCGCAAACGCTTGCGAGCGCGCGGGATGCGCTGTCGGAGACCGGCTCGCAAACCGCATCTCACCCCGTATCATAAGCAATGCCGTTATCGGTTTGCCAATGCTCACCTCACCTGGGGTTACGACGATTGGTGCAAGGTCATCTTTTCGGACGAAAAAGTCTTCCGGTCCTCGTCGAGGGGAGCCCTGCGCGTGTACCGCCCTCACAAAAGCGATCGGTTCGATCCCCAGTACATCGTCCCCACTTCCAACCCGAGCG